>JACEFZ010010339.1:685000-712921 GCA_014155875.1 Cepaea nemoralis | reverse complement strand
GGGAAAAAACCCCAATTTTTTTGGTTTTTTTAAAATGTTTTTTGGTGGGGTTTTGAAGATTGTTGAATTTTGGAGGAACAGGGGATTGCACTTTTAATGTGTCTATGATCTGTCATATTTCATCCCATACTTGTTCCAGTATTTCAGTATGGTCAATATATGTTTGTGATTGTAGACGGCTGTCATATTTCGTGTAAATGTATACCTATGTCATATTTCAAGTGAATGTATACTTATGTCAAGTGAGACATATTCAAGAAGCTCACAGTGGTCAATACATTTGTCTATTTGTTACTACAGATCTTTATTTAATGCCTGAACTGTTTGTCCAAAATTGTTGATGTTTACGTCAAGTCCAGTGTTGATAGTTGTTCAACCGTGGTTGTTTTATATGTTGTAAACAATCAATATCCTCTAACACTATAGGAAATTTATAAGGTGATAAGTGGGAATGGAGAAGTACACATAAATACAGTTATGAACAGGAGCGAAGTATTTTCCTTCTTGTGTTTATGGTAGAGTTCCATGATCACATCAAGTGGCTAAAATAAAAGAGAATCAAACTTAAATCACCCATTTTGGGATCCCCTAGACATAAAGTAGCCAATATTCTCTTAGATTAAAATCCATATCCCACAATGTTGTATGGTCGAGACAAGAACACTGAACTGATCCACGACACTGGTGATCTAGTGAGATCGCAAAACATGACCGCTCACGCTTACCGGCATGGCACATGATGATCATGATGCCATATGAAGAATACTAAATAAAGATTTATGACCGGTGTACCACAGGAGGTATGAAGAAGAGAGAAGATAACTGGGCATCTGCTGTGAGTGGCACCTTGCAGTCTTTACAGACCAAAGTATGTGAGTTGGAATTTGGCCAAAATTCCAATACAATGTCTTGGCAGAGCTTCAGAGAACGTTCAATGCCCAAGCTGCATGTTCCCTCTCTCGGCCTTGCCTTGTTTATTCCAGAGGAATGGATAACCAATACGTCTGGAACAAGGTAGGCTGCAGACGCTGGCGGTTCAGCGTCAAACCTCCGAGACCTCGCCTCCACGAGCAGGTGGCGAGCGGTGGCCTGACCCTAGAACCCATGGAACCTGACTTAGAGACGTTCAGCCAAGTCCTGCAGAATAGGGCCTCGTACGCGCCTGGACCATAGGGCGTGTACACCTTTCAATCACAAGTGTCTGGACCTTGTAAGCGTGTACTACCGTCAGACTCCCCGCCTGACTCGTGCGGATCCCGCGACCAACGGGAATAGGCCCGCCGGAGATATTGCTAGTCTGCTGCGAGTAAATCTCCTATCCTTCCACTGTGAGGATCCCGCGACCAGCGAGAATAGGCCCGCCGGAGATATTGCTCGTCTGGTGCGAACAAATCGCCACTGATTGAATAAGTAAAGAAACGATAAAAGTAGTGGTATTTCAATTGCGCTTGCGCTCCCACCTATGATACACCCTTCATGTGTCTTTGCGAAGACATCTGCTGTACTAATGTACTAATTGGGGTCAGTCTTAAGCAACATTAGTTGACATTAGTTTGTAATAATAACATCATATGTGGCACACTGTAGTGTTATACTGAAGGTGTTGATGTGCAGCAGCCTTAAACAGCCATGGGCATTTCGGGAGTACATAGATTGTCCCAGGCCACATGGAAATTCACATAAATTGAAGTCTTTAGAAGTATAAGAGGTTGATGTAAATTCACACTAATGATCTACAAGACTAGAAATACAGGTGTGTGTGTGTGTGTGTGTGTGTGTGTGTGTGTGTGTGTTGTGTGTGTGTGTGTGTGTGTGTGAATGTGTGTGCGAGTGTTGCGTGTAATAGTTGAATGTGTTTATAACTGGGCAAATCAGATCTAATCTGTCATCAGTGGGATGTTTAGCATGTGTATACGAGACATAAAATCAGTGAATACTGTGCTACATGGATAGTCAGGATCAATCAATCATGTGCCATGCCGGAAAGCGTGAGCGGTCATGACTCTCCATTTCACTCGATCACCAGAGTGGTGGATCAAGTCCGTGTTCCTATCTCGACCATGCCATGTGGCCAAGCCATCCAGGTATTTACATCTCGGTCTTGCTCTTGGTCTGTTCCCTTCGATCTTGCCAGTTGTCACCATGTTCTCCAATCCATTTCTTCTCATAACATGTCAAAAAAAAGGTTTGATTGTCTACGTCTAATTTCTCTAACCAATTTACGATTTTCATTTGTCTTCTGTAGTACTAGGTCATTGGTTTTTCTGTCTGTCCATTGTATTCTTTGCATTCTCCTCAGAAACCACATTTCTGCAGCCATCATATGTTTTTCAACTTTACTGCTCATGTTCCAAGCTTTCACATCCATACAAAAGAACAGGCTCTATGTATCACCTCAACACTCTTTTTCTCGTCTCAATTGACATCTTTTTATTGGTCAATATGTTATTCATCTTGCTAAAGGCTACTTTCGCCACGGCGATTCTTGTTCTAATCTCTTTAAGGCATCGCCCATCAGATGTTATTACTGTTCCGAGATAATTGTACCGATTCACTTGTTGAAGAACATTCCCATTTACTTGTATATTACATTGTGGTATTTCGTTCTTCCTAGTGACTAGGAAGACTGCGCGGAAGAAATCATTCCTGATTCAACGGGCAAGACGGCGTTTACCTGCAAAGCGTTGTGGAACGTAATGAGCACGGCAAGGCATGTAGAGCGCCCTGGTCATCCACTGCACCTGTATTCGTCTCCAATCATCTCGACTTGTCTTGCCACTGGACTCAGATGGACTCAGGCGAGAGAGTGAGGTCGACGAATTGCGCAACTCTTCCTCACTTTAATCCAAGTCATCGCGCAAGTCATTCTTCATCCAACGTCACATATCACCTTCAAGCCCTGTGGCGATGGGCGAGCGGCAAAGCGACAGGCGTGGGTACGCTGGCAGCCGTAGTCGCAGACCTGCACACAGGCGGCTCAGGCCATATGGTCGTCTTCCACTGACCGGAGCAGCAGTGGGATTCGGCAGCCCCCTGAGCGACTGAGCAGCCCTCTATAGGAACACACTGCTCACCTCCATAGCACGAGGAAGGGGCTAGAAAAGGTGCCCTAAACATTGTCTGCTTCATCACTACCTAACCAGCTAGCCGCGGTTGGTGGGTACCCTAACTGCGGTCGACATACAAAGAAAGATAAATCAAGCCAAAGCTAAAAGAGTAAACCATATTCCCTTAACAATTGGAACTTGGAATGTACGCACCCTACTTGACAGAGATGGCGCGTCGGGTCCAGAGAGACGAACAGCACTGATTGGGAGAGAGCTGGGCAGGTACAACATCGACATTGCAGCCTTGAGCGAGACACGACTTGCAGAAGAAGGCCAAATCTGTGAAATTGGTGCCGGCTACACATTTTTCTGGAGTGGAAGGAAAAGCGAGGAAAGACGCCAATCCGGTGTGGGATTTGCCATTAAGTTCGGCCCTGGTCGGCAAATTAGCTGGATTTCCAAAGGCTATAAACGACAGGCTCATGACCATGAAGTTGCCTCTGCTGAATGGAAGGAAGCACGCAACCATAGTGAGTGTCTACGCACCAACTATGACCAACGAAGATGATGTCAAGAACAAGTTCTATGAGGACCTGCACAATGTATTAACATCTGTTCCCAAAGGAGACAAACTTATACTCCTTGGAGATTTCAATGCCAGAGTAGGCACGGACACCACCTCTTGGAGTGGCATTATTGGAAAGCATGGAGTCGGAAATTGTAACAGCAATGGACTCCGCCTCCTTCAGACATGTGCCGAACATGATATCCTGATTACGAACACAATTTTCCGTCTCCCCATGAGAAATAGGACATCGTGGATGCACCCTCGCTCGAAACACTGGCACCTCATTGACTATGTCATCGTCAGGAGGAATGACAGACAAGACGTTCGAGTGACAAAATCCATGTGTGGTGCCGAATGTTGGACAGACCATCGTCTCATTGTCTCGAAAATGAACATCCACATCAGGCCACCACGGCGTCCTCAAGGGGCGAAAATGCAAACAAAGCTAAATGTCACCCGCCTAAACAGCAAGAAAATGCAGCAGTCGTTTGAAAATATGCTGGAAGACCGCCTCAAGCCCAATGCTGAAGCTAAACAGGATACAGAAACAGAATGGAGAGCCCTAAAGGACAAAATTTACAACACTGCTATGGAAATCCTGGGTCCAGCCCCCCGAAAGCATAAAGACTGGTTTGATGAAAATTCCGAAGACATCAACCAATTGCTGGCCGAGAAACATCTTCTCCTCAAGGCACATTTGAATGACCCAAAGTCAACATCAAAAAAAGATGCTTTCAAGAACATTCAGAGAGTAGTGCAGCAGAAACTTCGGCACATGCGGGACTCCTGGCTGAGCAGCAAAGCTGATGAAATTCAGGGCTTTGCTGACAGACACGATATGAAAAACTTCTACGACTCACTGAAAGCGGTCTATGGTCCTTCATCACCAGGCATAGTTCCCCTCCTCAGTGCAGATGGGGGAACATTGGTCACTGATAAGAAAGAAATCCTCCAACGCTGGGCAGAGCATTTCAGCAAAATCTTAAATGCAACTTCCTTCTTCGATGATGAAACCATCAACTGCCTTCCTCAAGTTCCCACCAATGAGACTCTTGATGACCTGCCAACCATAGTGGAAATAAACAAAGCCATCCAGCAACTCTCCAGCGGCAAGACACCTGGTCCTGACTCCATCCCAGCAGAGATATACAAGGCAGGTGGGCCGGTCCTAACAGAGCAGCTTCACCAAGTCTTCACAAACATATGGATGAACGAGACCATGCCACAAGATTTTAAGGACGCGTCAATAGTCCACCTTTACAAACGTAAAGGAAACCGCCAATCCTGTGACAACCACCGAGGCATCTCCTTGCTTTCAATTGCAGGGAAGATACTCGCCAGAATTCTTCTCAATCGCCTCACAGCCCATCTCGATCAAGGTCTTCTTCCTGAGAGTCAATGTGGCTTCAGAAAAGAACGTGGAACTGTTGACATGATTTTCGCTGCAAGGCAGCTGCAAGAGAAATGTCAGGAACAGAACTGCGAAATGTTCTCCACTTTCATTGACCTTACCAAGGCTTTTGATACAGTCAGCAGAGAAGGACTGTGGAAGATTATGGCAAAATATGGCTGTCCACGAAAGTTTGTCCAAATAGTGCGGCTATTTCATGACGGCATGCAGGCAAGAGTACAGGAAAATGGTGAACTGTCTGAACCCTTTCCTGTCACCAATGGAGTGAAGCAAGGATGTGTCCTGGCACCAACACTGTTCAGCCTCATGTTTTCAGCCATGTTGATGAATGCCTTCGAGAACGACGACATTGGAATAGACATCAACTACCGTATGGATGGAAAGTTATTCAATCTCAGAAGGCTGAAAGCTAAAACCAAAATTAACAGCGGCACCGTCAGAGAGCTCCTGTTTGCTGATGATTGCGCTCTATACGCCAACTCAGAGGCGGACATGCAACATAATGTTTCAGCTTTCTCACATGCCTGTGCCAACTTTGGGCTCAATATCAACTTGGAGAAGACTGTAGTTATGTACCAGCCAGCTCCAGGGAATAATCACACTGTGCCGAATATCAAAGTGAATGATCATAGACTAAGTGTTGTGGACAAATTCACCTATCTTGGCAGCACCGTGTCACAAGCTGCCACAATCGATGACGAAGTGAATGCAAGAATCTCCAAGGCCAGTGCAGCCTTTGGCAGACTGTACAAGAATGTATGGGACAGAACTGGAATAAGCCTGCAAACAAAGCTAAAAGTCTACAAAGCAGTTGTATTATCCACACTGCTATATGCTTGTGAAACCTGGACTGTTTATCAGCGACACGCTAGGAAATTAAACCACTTCCACACAGTCTGCCTAAGGAAGCTACTGAAGATTAAATGGCAAGACAAGATTCCAGACACTGAAGTCCTAGAAAGAGCATCCATGCCCAGTATCCACACTCTACTGATGAAGAATCAGATTCGCTGGGCTGGTCACTTGACTCGCATGCCAGATCACAGGCTCCCTAAACGAATTTTTTACAGCGAACTGCGTTGTGGTAAACGCTCCCAAGGTGGCCAGAGGAAACGTTTTAAAGATACTCTGAAAATTTCACTGAATGCTTTTGGAATTCATCATGACACCTGGGAGGCTGCAACCAGAGACCGAAATTCGTGGCGTGCATCATTGCGCAAAGGTGCAGTCATATGTGAGGCAACCAGGACTGCAAGGGCTGTGAAGAAAAGGCATGACAGAAAAACCACTGCAGGAAATCCTCCTCCAGAGACATCAAGCATTCTTTGCCCACATTGTCAAAGAACATTTCGAGCCAAAATAGGCCTTATCAGCCATCTTAGAACCCACGGCTCCACACCTTCAACCCCACTGGATGAATTGAATGGTCATCATCATTCTTGATGGACAAACAACAGTGGCTACCATAATCTGTATCTTTTTACAATTTAATTCTAACCTCCGTTGTTCACTGTGTGCAACAACCACATCTATAATTGCTGCAGATCCTGCTCATTGTCTGCAATCAATACTGTATCATCTGCATATCTAATGTTATTGACGTTTCGTCCTCCAATGCTGATTCTATTTATATCTTCTACATTTCTGAAAATATTTTCACTGTAAAGGGAAACAATATCTGGAGACATTACACATCTCTACCTAATACCTCTCTTAATAGGCTGATATTGTCCCACTTCATTATCAATACTTGTGGCAGCTTATCGTTTCCAATATCATTATTTTTATGTCTAATGTCTTTCCCATCAATTTGTAGATCTGCAAGCATATCTACCATATTGACATGTCTTACTCTATAGAACGCCTTTGTCTAGTCAATAAAGCAAGATGTATATCTTTGTTTACTTCTATAGAACGTTCAATAACTGATCGCAGCATATACACAGCATTTACTGTACCCTTTCTTTCTACAAACCCATATTGTTCTTCCCCTATTTCAGGTTGTATTTTCTTTCCTCACTCTTTGCATGATAATTCGTAGCAAAACCTTCGTGATGCGACTCATTATACTAATTGTTCTATGTTGATCACATTCCAAGGCTCCTGATTTCTTTGGCTTGGAATAAATACAGAATTACACAATTCAGAAGGTATATCTCCGGTATCATATAATGTGTTACAGCAGTCTGGTGACTTGATCTATTCCATATTCATCTAAAGCTTTAATCATTTCTGTTGTGATGTTATCTGAACAGCGGGGCCTTGCCAGCTTTCATATGCTTAAGAACATTTCGAACCTCCATCTCCAAAATTGGCGGTCCTTCTTTATTAAATCGAATATCATTCTGTTAATCTCTGTTATCATTATAAAGGTTTGTCACATAATCTGAACATACATGTAGAATCTGATCTTTTTCTATTATGATTTTTCCATCTTTAGTTCTTAGACAGCCTGCTGATGTACTTGTTCTTTTATTAGCAAATTCTTGAATTCTTTTGTGCACTAATTTAGTATTTTGACTGTTGTGTTGTTTTTCAGTTTCTAAGCAGTTTTTCTCCAGCCATGCCTCTTTTGCCTTCTTACATAATATTCTGACTTGTCTGTGAATTTCTTCATATTTGGCAGGATTATTTTTTTCGAGTCTTCTTGTTTCCATTATTTGTAAAATTTCTTCAGTCATCCATTTCTTACGTCCCACCTTCTTTAATTTTGTAATAGTTGTCTCTGCAGCCAAACTGATTGAATTCTTCAACATTTCGCATTGATCATCCACATCCTGGAATAGGATCTCTAGATCAGACAATATATCAAATCTGTTCTGTACTTTTATGTTGAATTTGTTTTGTATTTCTTTGTCATTACTCAATGTACACAAATCATATTTAGTGTTTCCTGTTATATACTTGACTTTCTTTAACTTTATTCTCAATGTACCTGTAAGTAATATGTGGTCTCTATAACAATCAGCACTGGGAACTGTTTTTGCTATTGTTAATGCATTTCTAAATCTTCTGCTAATCAGAATGTAATCAGTCTGGTTTCTAATCCTGCTATCAGGACTCCTCCATGTCTATAATCTTCTAGGGTGTTGTTTAAACCAGGTGTTTCCTACAATCATTTCCTGCTCTTTTCCCCACTCTACAAGCCTGTATCCTCTTTCATTTCTCTCTCTCCTAAACCATAGTTTCCTACTGTGTATCTATCACCTTGATTTCCTACTTTTGCATTGAAGTCTCCTATTATGATGTTTATTTCTGAATTTTTACATTTCTTTAAAGCAGACTCTATGCCATTATAAATTTCCTCTACACTATCTTCACTGGATTCCCCTGTTGGGGCATATACTTGAATAACGTTTATGCTAAAAGGACTGCCGCTTAATTTAACTAGTAGAACTCTGTCTGACACGGATCAATATCCTTGAACAGATTTTGATGTTTGTAGGTCCAAGATAAATGCTACCCCCCTTTGTCAATCTTCTTCTCCAGAATAAATAATCTTAAAATCTTCATCTATCTTAATGCCTGCTCCTGTCCATCTCGTTTCGCACATCCCTAAAATATTAATTTTCTCTCTTTCCATTTCTTGTTTAATGTTATCTAATTTTTCGTCGTCGTTTAACGTCCTAACATTCCATGTTGCTAATTTTAATGTCTCTGTACTTTGTCTTGCGATGATCTGTCTTTAGGCGAATCATAATGAACTAGACACTTTTAAAGAAGGTAGTTACCGTTGCTTTCCTTCCATGGCAGTGACAATTCTGGTCGGTGACGCCAGCCATTGTCAGGATAGGCTGCGAATATTGCAGTAGTTCAAAAATCAAATATTATTTTGTGATAGCAGTAATACAACTGGAAACAATGGTAAAGCGGGTTATTTAATAATATAGGATAGATTGTTGAATTTAACAATTGAAGATTTAATCATCATGAAAAATGAAAATAAGGAAATATAAACATACATTACCAATGTATGCATGATAATTTATGCGTGTATTGTTTTGTACCGGTTAGCGGGGTAGGGGTATCCCCTATCAAAGGAGATGTAAGACTCCTCCTTTCCTCCGTTAGTCTACGGGACACCCTTGGGCAAGTCGGAGTATCCGTTTAGCTCCCCGATCTGGGTTACGTGAAGCCATGTAAGCAGGTGGTGGATGGAGTGTGAGAGCAGCCGACAGATTGTTGTTGGTTATGGTCTTGCACTCTGCGGCGATAGGCACATGATCTCATCAGTAGAGACAATGGCTATGGCCACCGACTAATACAGTCACTGCCCAGAAGGAAAGCAATGGCAAACTACCTTCTGCAAAACTTGCCAAGAAACCATAGCAACCATGAAAGAAAACATAATAAGAAAGAGATCTGGTGGCGAGACCCCCAGGCCAGGCAGATCAGATAACACTGGGGAAGAGTGTGACACAGGGACCAGTACTAGTAATCGTGATGACGCAGTTAATCCTGACTGTGTTACCAAGGAAATCTCCTGTGTCAGACTAAGAAACAGAATGAGAATAGCAACGGGAATGTGAGAAGTCTGTATGAGGGAAAGCTTAAAGTAGTGTGTGATGAGATTGAGAGGTTAAACATTCAAATTTTAGGAATTCGTGAACATCGCTGGAGCGGCAAGGGACATTTTACAACTGAAAATGGAAGTATTTTCATTTATTCTGGTAGAGACACCAGAGGCCAGAGTGGAGTGGCATTTTGTTTAGATAAGACAACTGCAAAATCTTTAATGGGATATAATCCAGTTAGTGATAGAATCCTCACTATTAGACTTAAAGGCCGTCCCAAAAACACAACTCTCATACAGATATATGCACCTACTTCAACAGCAGAGGAGGACGAAGTTGAAGATTTTTACAACACACTACAAGACACATTAAATAAGATTGGTCATAATGATATAACAATAATAATGGGAGATTTTAATGCAAAAGTTGGTGCAGGAAGAACTGAAAATGAGAGACACGTTTTAGGAAAATTTGGATTAGGAAATAGAAATGATGCAGGTGACAAATTAATTGAATTTTGCACAGAAAATGAGTTAACGATAGCCAACACGCTTTTTAAACAACATCCAAGAAGATTCTTCACATGGAAGTCTCCAGACAATCAATCAATCATGTGCCATGCCGGAAAGCGTGGGCGGTCATGACTCGCCATTTCACTCGATCACCAGTGTCGTGGATCAGCTCAGTGTTCCTGTCTCGTCCATGCCATGTGGCCAAGCCATCCAGGTATTTTCCTCTCGGTCTTCCTCTTGTTTTGTTCCCCTCGATCTTGCCAGTTGTCACTAAGTTCTCCAATCCATTTCTTCTCATAACATGTCCAAAAAATTTTTGACTGTCTACGTCTAATTTCTCTAATCAGTTTACGATGTTCATTTGTCTCCTGTAGTACTTGGTCATTGGTTTTTCTGTCTGTCCATGGTATTCTTTGCATTTTCCTCAGAAACCACATTTCTGCAGCCATCAGATGCTTTTCCTTCCAGTTGCGCTTTGTCGCTTTTTGTGAGTCGATTGGTGGCCTCCTAACTTCTTTATAAGGTAGATTAGTTTTGATGGCGATCTTCATGGCTTCCTTGCTGTCTTGATGGCAGGGGCAGCCGAGGCACCTAGCGCAGTAGTTGCCGAGGCAGTTGGCGCTTTTCTATTAGTGTTAGGCCTCTTGAAGTCCTTGTCGATCTTTGCAAGCTGGCACTGACTGTATGGATGAGGTCCAGAGCAGTATCTACAAACCTCCATCTCACTCTTGCAGGTGGCACGGGTGGGCCAAAACGTCTGGCTCTTAGAGCACTGCAGCACCCTCGGTATGTAGTGCTCTGGAACTTGGTCTATCCTGTCCCATCTGATGTACTGAGGGATCACTCGGTCCTCCGATGTTACTATGACGACTGTGGAGGGTATGTTGTTCTTTCCGATGATCCTCTCGGTACTGGTGATCTTGTGTTTTTTATTCTCCCTTGTCAGCATCTCCAGGATCTGGTCGTTGGTGAGATGGGTCTTGACTCGTTAATGACCCATCGTTTCATCATGTTGTGTCTGGTGGTTTCCAATAAGATGCCGTGGTGAAGCTTGATGTCGGCCTTCTCTCCTTGTGCGATTTTCTGCATAAGTACTGTGGTCTTTGGGTTTTTGTTGATGGAGACCACTACTCCATCAGGTGTCTTGCGTAGCTGGTAGATGCTGTTTCTTCCCAGCTCGTTTTCCAGCAGCTTGATTATCTTGTCTATTGGCAGCGCCGACAGTTTGGCTTCTCCCACGCTTGTCTGTTTTAGCAGTAATTTGCCGGTGAAGTCCTCAATTGTTGTAGTTTCCTCCGATGTTGAGATCTTTGGTAAACTGGGCTGCTTCGTCTTGGTGCTGTTGAAAACTTCACGGCTGCTGCTGGCTTCAGTTAAAGTTGTAGTCTCTTACGTCTGTTGAGCTACGGGTGCGGCTTCATCTGGTGTAGAAGTGATAACTTCATTTAAGTTTCTTCAGGTTCTGGCGTTGTACTGCGGCTAGCAGACACGTTGTCTTCTTGCATCATTTTGATAGTCTTGACGTGTTATTTTAGTTGGTGTTTAAATACTTTCTGGTTAGTTTCCCTTGTTAAGGTATCTTAATTTTGTCAGTGTTAAAGTTCTTCCTGTTTAAGTGTCACATCTTTTGTTAACTGTCACATTCTACCCATTTCAGGAGTTTAAACATTTGGTTGTTATACTGGGTGTATCTGAAAGACTTGGCCTAGAGGGCAGAGGTCAGGTTACTGATTGGGACCACTCATTGTTAATGTTTAATTTTTGACTGCAGTTGTCTGTAGTGTTTGGTTTCATGCTGTAATGATTGTAGGAACATTAGTTGTCCCTGAAGTTGTAGAATTAGATAAATAAAGAGCTTTTAGTGTTGTTCCTGATTTATTAATTTAACCTGTGTAAGTATAGTTTATGCACTCACTGTTGCCATTACAGTCTGGTAGGTGAATCCATTGATTAGGTGGGAAGATGATTAATTCCTATCTTTCTTTTTACTTTCCCTAGCCTTGTTAGTTGCGGGAGGTGGGAGGTCTCCTCTCGTTTCCTCATGGACCCGAAAGCAGTTAGTGTTGCGATCTCTACCTCATTTCACCGTTAAGTATCTTTTCCCCTCGGCTTCACAAGGTTCACTTATTCTAAAAAAGAAACACCGAGCTGTCAAATATACAAATAGAAACGGCCAGTCCAGATTGAATGTCGTTAGAAGAACTAGAAGTGCTGGGAAAATTTAGAGTAGAAATATTAACTAAAATGTTGAAATATATTTACAACAGTGGATATATACTTAGCGATGTGCTGAAATCTGTATTGACAGCTCTACTAAAAAGATCAGGAGCAATTGAATGCGGTGATTTGCATACACTTAATCTCAAACCATTCACTAAGTTTCTGCTCAGAATTATAATAAGAAGAACGAGAAGGAAAATAAAAATGAAAATTGACGACGAACAGTATGGATTTGTGGAAAGAAAGTTAAGTTAGTTGTATATCCAGGACGCTGTAGTCAACTCCAATATTTTTCTACTGTGTGTGATTTCTTGGCAAGTTTATGTTCAGTAGTTTGCCATAGATTTCTAAACGACCGACGTTGAAACCATTATATTGAAATCAACGCTAGGTGATCTGCTTCCAAATCGCATGCAGTTGTGTTTCGAACACAATGTGTGAGATTACGAACTGGGTCCGTAACCTCTTCGCCACAGAGATATGGACAAGACATTGCTTCGTAGTTGTTCTTTATAGATGATACAAAGGCATTTGATAACGTAAAACACGATGAAATGATAAAAATATTGGAAGATATTGAAATTAATGGGACAGATCTCAGAATAATAAAGAATATTTACTGGAAACAAGTAACAGCAATTTAAACGGGAAATAAAAAGGGCAACTATGAACAGTTAAATCAAGGAGTAATACAAATATGGATATGCTTTGTCACCGGATCTCTTTTCTCTCAACCGTGAAGTAATAATGAGAGAGTATAAAGTGAGGCCAGGAACACGAGTTGGAGGCTATAATATCAACATTCTAGGCTATTCGGATGACACGGCATTGATGGCAGAATATGTACAAGATCTACACAAACCTTTGGACATTGTAGTAACAGACAGTTTCTTTAAGACCAGGTCTTAAAGAAACTTTCTCTTCAGAGAACTGCTGACACATCAGAGAACATGAGGAATATCTTCAGGCAAGGATTAAACGACTTACTTGTTGAACGTTGTTACAGGCAGCACAGTATATGTTGTTATACGAGTATCCTGTGTTGTTGTCAATCACGTGAATATATGTGTCAATGCCTAGTTCAGCCAGGGGTATGTCGTTCTCGCATTTGGACCTCACATCGCCGTCCGGGTAGTTCGCTGGACACCATCTTCTAGACATGTATCTATTTAAATAATGACCGTCACAGACTACATTGATAGCTCTGTCTTTGGCTAAGTTGATCGGTTTTTCAGTATTGTTAGAACTGATCCATTGCTTATCTATTGTCTGCGGTGCATCAACAGAAGCGGGGTTAGGTTCTACAGATGGTGCGTCATAACCAGAACAACAGGTTCCGTAAAATTCACAAAGTGGATTGTTGCATTCACATTCGAAACATTTCGCATAGAAACACCAGCATGGAAATGACTGGGCCACCGTTAGATTATCGTGACACTTCCTGGAGCAGTAGGAATTTAAGAGATCTCTTGCTGCCATCTTGCTCCACGTGAACGTTCCATCAAATGGCTCCGGTATCTTTGGTTAAACGGGAGGTCGTGTCTTTTTGAACACCCTCAACGAGTTAGATTCTTGATAACTTAGATTGTGGATTCCATTGTCCTGAAACAACTGAGAACTATTATCACTGGATATGTTTTGAATTAATGAAGTTTCGTAACTAAGTTTAGAAACACTAAGCAGACTCATGATTGAAAACACCATGCGAATCCAAAATATATACGAATACAAAGTAACGGACATGTTCTTATGATTAAATTTGATACACATTTATGTTTCCTTTCAAGTTAAATTCTCTTCATTTACATTCATTAACAAGAAAGCCGATTCAATCATTGCAATTGGATAGCTGGAGGAAACACATTATATAAATCTGCAGCTTAATTCACACATAATTAACACGTCTATGTATGCAGTTATCGAATGGTCTGCTGTTCTGAATAGGTAGTTAGTGCTTATATAAGGAACATTGTAATGGACCAATAATGTCAAGGGCATCAGGGCGTGCCAATCAACCGTACCTAATCATAAAACAAATATTGTCACACATGTCAAAGGACATCAGCTTGAAAGAGACGCACTGAGTATCTGAAATGTCAAAGCAAAGCTAATTTATTATCCATTCATTTAATATACGTTACATTTCATTGTTAACAAAAGCCTTGCCATTTGGGGTCGACCATCACATTTTACATTTCGTCATTTTCAACGGAGTGCATTATTTCATTTGCTGATATTATCAACGAACTTTCATCGCCAGTATCATCTGATATTTTATAGATTCATCCAGTAGCATGTCCTTTGCAGAACCTCTCTCCCATAACAACCTTCCGGAAAACCTCTCGGTCATCAGCAAGATGTCCCACATCCGATAAACCCATATGGAGATCATTTGCCACATTGTGCACCTATCTTCTCTCTGACCTCTCTCTCTCTCTCTCTCTCTCTCTCTCTCTCTCTCTCTCTCTCTCTCTCTCTCTCTCTCTCTCTCTCTCTCTCTCTCTCTCTCTTATTGGACATATACCCCTCCATTATTGTTCAAGTTTCAAGTACGTTTCAAGTGACCAAAATATTTCAATTTTATTTGTTTTATGATCTTCAATAGCCAACCTTCTTCAATATTCACATCTTGTCGTATGGATGCATTAGTTCTTTCCTGTATCCTAGATATTATTAGAACCCGCCTATAACATTTATATTTAAAAAGCATTTATGCGCTGTTCAGCTTGTTTAGTTAGTGTCCGTGTCTCACAGGCGTATATTTTAATGGGAAAGATGCATGCTCTTAAAAATCTAATGTTTGTATGTCTGTCTCATAACATCATTAACATATATTTCTTTCAAAACAATGTTTTCCCGTAGTGAATTTGAACAACGAAGACACAAACAATAGATTGCACGATTTATTGCCTGGCATATTTCGATGCATCTCGTCAGGTACATACTGCAGAAATCACACAACTTACGTGAATTAACTAGATAAATCCTTCAAGTTGAAATATACACATATTCGCACAGTAATGTCACTTATAAATCCTGTGGAGTACCCATTCAGGTTTAAGACAGTCTTCAGAGTTTCAAATTCCTCTGTCAGTGTGTCCTGGGTGCATATCTTTCTAGCACGGTCAAACAAGGTCCGTACTAAGCCCCGTTTGTACTGGACAGGTGTGAAGCTCTGAAAATATAGGTATAATATAATAATACTGTGCGAATATGTGTATATTTCAACTTGAAGGATTTATCTAGTTAATTCACGTAAGTTGTGTGATTTCTGAAGTATGTACCTGACGAGATGCATCGAAATATGCCAGGCAATAAATCGTGCAATCTATTGTTTGTGTCTTCGTTATTCAAATATATTTCTTTCTCTATATTTGTTTTTTCTGTTTCTTTGGTTTTGCTATGTTAAGACATAAGTTTTGATTTTCACTATTCTTTTGGGTTGAGGTTATTAAGTTGTCCATAGCAGTCTGTGATGTGGATATCAATGGTGTATCATCAGCATATGGAATCTCTGGTATTTCATGACCACCGATATTCAGGGCTCCCAGGTGATATCATCTCTAATATTTCTCATTATATTTTCGGCGTACAGGTTACAAAATACGGTGACAACACACGGCTCTCAGGGACTCTTTGCTTGATGTCAAACCAATCTGATATCTCGTCATCTATTCTAACCGCCGCTTGTTGGTCTAGACCAGGGGGTGTCAAGCTCAATCGCTCAGCGGCCAAAACTCAAATCACATGTAAGGTTGCGGGCCGGACAGGATAATAATATACGCTGAAAATGAAACCTTTTTATTAAAACATTATTATAAATTAAAACAGAAAAAATTTTAATAATAAAAACATCATTGGTATACACATTTTCACTCTTATGTCAGTTAGTCAGAGCAAGATGTTTGGCATCATTTCTTGGCTACAAGTTCGTTTATGCTGGGAGTAATGGTTTGTGTTATTGAGATTCTCATGATGGACTCAAGTGTTCATCAGCGAGACGACTCCTGTGTGATGGTTTGTTAATATTCATCACAGAAAAAAGCTGCTCACACATATATGTACTACCAAACATGCCCAAGGTTCGAGCCACATGTAAACGAACCCTTCAGGAAAGAAACGAGTAAATTGTGAGGGCCCCACAGTGTCGTACTTTACCTTTAGTGTCCCATTACACTGCAGCTTTATTAACACCATCTGCAAATTTACATGTGCAGTTTCCACATCTATGGCAAATGGATTACGAAACAACTCGAAAGTACTTTTCTGTGCTTCAAAGTCACTAATGCGTCGTGCGAACACGGCGCGAAGTAAGCTAAGTTTTTTCAGCAAAATCTGCAGTGGGAAACACCATAGCGTTTACTTGGTTTAAGATTGTCTGGCAACAAGAAAAGTGAGACAGGTTGCATTGGTGCATTTGCGTCTGCCATAAGCGCAGCTTTACTTGAATTGCCTTCACTACATCATGCATATCAGTGTTAATGTGATCCCGTCCATGAAGCTGCAGGTTCAAATCGTTGAGATGAGTGGTTATATCAGACTGAAACGCCAACTCACATTTTCACTTTTTATCACGAAAAACTGGAATCTTTTCCTTTACTGTCAATGAATTGACAGATTTCCTCGATCAGCTAGAAAATTCTACTGAGAACTTTTCCCCGACTTAGCCACCACATTTCTGTATGATAAGGCAAGTCACTGAACGCCGACTCTATTTCCTGCAAAAAAGACTGAGATTGGCGGTCAGTTAAACCTTTGGCTCTGATAAAGTTAACGGTTCGTGTTCCAATGCTCATTACATCTTCCATGTTGAGGACTTTACCACACAGCGATCCATGGTGTACGATGCAGTGATATGCTATCAATTCACCAGTACAGTACTCCTGCATCTTTAACCGCATCTTTCCAACTAGTCCACTTCTTTCGCCTCACTTCGCCGGTGCTCTAAGTTTGTCCCAAGCCAGGTTCATGTTTGTTAAACTTTGACATACGTTGTCAAAAATGTATTTTCCTGTCGTTGGAAATGCACGGATTTCATGTCCAATATTTCTTCTGTAGCATTCAAGCTGGAGTCCACTCCACGGATGAAGATGACGAACTGTACAGTGTCAGTTGTGTCATTACTTTCATCGACAGCAAGGGAGATTGCAACAAAGTCTTTGTCTTTTTCGATCAGCTGTGTTTTCACATCAGTAGCCATTTTATAAACCCGATCATCATCCGTATTTCTGCTAAAGCTTACCTTTGCAAACATCTACTTTTTGTCTGAACAAAAGACTGCCACACACTTTCATCATGCAGCTCTTCAGAAACTCTCCTTCTGTAAATGGTCGGCCTGATTTTGCTATCTTCTCTGACACAATAAAACGTGCTTTGACTGCAGCATAAATTTGTGATTTTGCTTTGGTGAAAAACATTTGCTGTGATGTTAGATGCCTCTTAAATTCTTCTACATTCTGTAGCTTCTGCTCTGCACTCAGGCGGTTTAACTTGTCTTGATGTTTAGTCTCGTAGTGCCGTCTCAGATTATATATTGTGATCACAGCCACATTATCTCCACAAATTAGACATACAGGTTTACCGCCAATATCAGTAAACATATATTCAGCCTGCCGGTCTCTCTGGCCAAGGGGTTACAGGACTCTCTCGGTAATCCCGTTTATCCAAGCGCGCGAGAATTGGAAGCGGTTCTACCAGCGCTGGTGACTTGTTGGATAATGAGCCGGCCGCTCAGAAAGCAATGGAAAACTACTGAGCGTAATCTTGCCAAGAGATCAACAATCAGCTGAAAGATGCTGATTTTGACAGCAATGTCCTGTAAAGTATATGCGAATTAAAAATACTATTCAGCCTCCCAGCGGCTTTGAAAGGCATTGTTTTCAGAATCAACTTTTCACTTAACCATTTTAAAGGATAGCTTTGAATGTTAAAAGATTGTGCTTCTACCGAGAGACGCTTGATTGATATCAGGTTAGTCGTAGCAAGAAAAGGTGATGCAATAGCCGGGCATTACACTACTTTCATTTTTTTATGCGCCAATCCGAAACGAGCATCTGAACGTTGCTAGGTAACTATATATCGACGAACACTAACTCACTATACAACTTTTATTTTCGCTTATTCTGATTAAAGCGAGAACGGTCTCAGGTAGCCTATCATTCGGAAGGCTGCTAATTAGGGAAGTTGATTTGCACTTTATATTGTGACCATAAAAAAAATATTTTTTGCCTAAAATTCTCTCTTGGTCCGAATATATTTATACGTCGGTTGAGACTTCTCGGGCGTGATACGATTTTACGGTGGGCCGGATGTGGCCCACGGGCCTTGAGTTTGACACATGTGGTCGAGACAAAGCAATTTTTTGAGTTGTACTACATGTGATGGAATGTCCATTTTCCTCATGATTTCCAATTTACATGTTTGTGTACACAGCAGCCAAATGTCTTTGAATAATCCACAAACATGAGAATAGGTTTACATTAAATTCTCCACACTTCTCTGTTGTTAGAAGCATGTTGAGTATGTGATCTTTTGTTCCCCGTCCATGTCTAAATTCAGCTTGAACCATGTTAATCTCTTCTTCCATTTTCTTACACTCTTCCATTATGATCGTTAGTAGAATTTTACTTGCATGACTGATCAGGGAAGCATCTGATTTTTGGTTTTTGCAAATCTCTAGTCTAGATTCAAATGTAAATCAAAGGGCTGTGAGAATTGATTACAGTGGTACCCGAAATGTAATATTTAAGAGCCCTATTATTGATCTAAAACAATGTGTGACTTCCGGTCCCCAACATGGCGGATAGGCAATGGAACCGTTAAGGGCTCTGGATTGTTTACGCTTGTGGCTACGGTTTGTATTGCATTTTCCTCCTGTTGAACTGGTAGTGCATGGTTCCGTCGCCATGCTACTGAATGAGTGCGTAGCGCGACACTGTGAGCTGTGAATTTCGTGTGGAATGCTTTTACATCTGTCCGTAGTTGCTTGTAGCGTGAACTGCACGTTCGGAACGATGGCGGCCGCCTGTCGCTGAAATTACTAGTTTGCCTTTCGGTTCACGAGTGCATTTTGCAGGAGACTCATGGGAATCGTCGCTGAAGTTACGCAGTACATGCTGTGTGCGGTGCTTTCGAAGGGTCGCCCCACGGAAAGAGACCGAGCCTATGGAAAAAAAACCAGGTCAATTCAGTCGTTCTGGTGACTGTCGCTTCCATCGACGATGAACGGTATTTTTCGTGGAGGACTTTTGTGTTGGCATTCTGGTGGCTGCATTATGCACAGTGTACCTGTGCGGGCCGTTGGCTAGCCGAGCCTCCTGTTTGCTCCACTTTTCACATTGGGCAGTGAAGATCATTGTGTATGATATTCTCTCTCTCTCTCTCACACACACACACACACACACACACACACACACACACACACACACACACACACACACACACACACACACACACAAACACACACACACACACACACACACACAGACACACACACACACACACATTGGCACCTTGCCGTCTTGACAGACGATAGTTTGTGTTTTAAAAAGGCATAGTAACTTTTACCTATCGCGGTAGCGAAGTGTGACTGATAAGGCCAATTTGCGCTGTAAATGTCCGTTCACAGTGGGTGCATGTGAACACGTGGTCATTTCCACCATCATGCACCATCTTACGTCTCAAACGCTTGGTGTGTGACTTATTCTGCAATAATTTTCTCCTTTGTCTTTATTCCATTTCTGATGTTTGCCCTCCATGCAACACGTTCAGCGGCGACTTGCTCCCAATGTGCATTATCAATGCCTGTATCAATCATGTCCCGCTTACACACATCTTTGTATCGTAGTAGAGGCCGACCCTGAGATCTCTTACCCATCTGTAATTCACCAAAAAAGATATCCTTTGGTATTCTACCATCATCCATCCTCCTAAGATGTCCTATCCATCTAAGTCTACGAAGACTGAGCATGGAATAAACTGTCACACAACCTGATCTTTCCAATACTTCAGTATTTGTGATTTTGTCTTGCCACTTAATACCAAGAATTCTTCGCAGACACCGCATATGAAAGCTGTTTAAATGTTTCTCTTGGTGTGAGTAAGTTGTCCAGGTTTCACTGCCATAGAGAAGAGTACTAAGGACACAGGCTTGATAGACAAGGACTTTTGTTTTGGCAGTAAGCTTCCTGTTCTCCCAGACTCTTTTTCTTAACCTGTTCATTGTTGTTGCTGCCTTACCAATCCGGATGTTGATTTCCTGATCTAGGGATAATTTGCTATTTACCACTGATCCTAGATATGTAAAATGGTCTACCATCTCTAGTTCGGCGTCGTCAATAAAGATTGATGGTACCCCATGTGCACCTTGTGACATAATCTGTGTCTTCTTTTTGCTAATTGTTAAACCAAATTCAGAACAAGCATTGGAGAATGCAGATAGTAGACATTGCAATTCTTCCTCAGAGTGGGTCGTAACTGCAGCATCATCTGCAAAAAGCAACTCTCTGATCAGTACCCTCCTAATTTTGGTCTTAGCCTTCAATCTCTGAGCATTGTAAAGGCCGCCATCTGAGCGTGAGTGAATGTATATACCACCATCCTGATCACGAAAGGCATATTTCAGTAGAAGTGAAAAGTATATTCCAAAGAGGGTGGGAGCTAGTACACAACCTTGCTTAACTCCACTCTTGATTTCAAATTCTTCAGAAGTTGCACCATCAAACTTGATTATACCCTTCATGCCTGTGTGGAACGATTCCACAATGGACAGAAGAGTTGGTGGGCAGCCAATCTTCTTTAGTGCCTTGAACAGACCCTCACGACTGACCAAATCAAATGCCTTTGTGAGGTCGATGAAGGCAATAAACAGTGGTTGATTCTGTTCACGGCATTTTTCTTGCATTTGTCGCAATGAGAATATCATATCAGTGGTAGACCGGTTCTGTCGAAAGCCACACTGTGATTCGGGGTAGACTTGATCTCCTAGGACTTGAAGTCTGCGCAGAACAATTCTGGCAAATACTTTTCCAACAATACACAGAAGTGAGATACCCCTATAGTTGTTGCAGTCGCTCCGATCGCCCTTGTTCTTGTACAGTGTTATGATGCTTGAATCTTTGAAATCCTGTGGGACTTGTCCTTCTCGCCAGCATAGCTCTATTAGCTGGTGGATCTGTATAGTGAGTGTGTCTTGCCCACTCCTGATAACCTCTATTGGAATCCCATCCTTACCTGGAGCCTTGCCAGATGCAAGTTCATTTATAGCACACTTAACTTCTGTTATGGTGGGAAGTGTGTCCAGGTGGTCAAGAGTTGGTAGAGCCTCTATGGCGTTGAGGGCATCATCCGCTAGTTTGGTCTCACTTGAGTAAAGCTCCAAATAGTGCTCTACCCATCTGTCCATCTGCTGTTTCTTATCAGTGATGATTTCTCCAGTCAAGGTTTTCAATGGTGCACTTCTTTTGATCACTGGACCACAGGCTTTCTTTATTCCTTCATACATGCTTCTTATGTTTCCCTTATCACTTGCGATTTGAATGGACTCACATAACTTGATCCAATAATCATTTGCACACTGCCTGGCAGCCTTTTGCACATCCTTCCTAGCTTGCCTTAGCTCACTCAGAGTGTTACGCGTTGGTCTTTCCTTGTTTCTTAAGAGAGCTTTCTTCTTCTTATCAATCAAGGGCTGCAGAGTCTCGCTGTTTGCCGCAAACCAGTCCTGCCTCTTATGATCCACAGTGCCGTAAACCCCTACGGCAGTTTTATAAAGAGTTTCCTTAATTTGACCCCACTTTTCATTTACTGTACAATTTTCTGGTGTATCAGTGAAAGCGTCTTCAAGTTGCTGTTGAAACTGAAAGCACTTTTCAGGATCGTGAGTGTTAATAATATTAATCCTGGGGCTAGATTTGTGTTTAGCTGTGTAGATTCTCTTTGGTCTCAGTCTAACCCTTGCAACAACCAAAGAATGATCCGTATCACAGTCAGCACTGTGGTAACTTCGAGTCAATGATATATGGTTCAGATGTTGTCTCCGTGTGATGATGAAGTCCAGCTGGTGCCAATGGCCGGATCTTGGATGTTTCCATGTGACCTTATGCATCTCTTTTGTTTTAAAAAAGGAGTTTGTAATACATAGGTCATTACTGGTGCAATGCTCCAGCAGCCTTTGCCCATTTTCATTCATGCGACCGATGTTGTATTTTCCAAGGCACACTGGCCATGAACTCGAGTCCTTGCCCACACGAGCATTGAAATCACCGAGCATATAAATGTAGTCAGATTTTGGAACTGCCTTGATCACGGAGTCTAACTCCTCATAGAACAAATCCTTCACATCATCAGAGGAATCGAGTGTCGGTGCATATGCAGTAATAATGGTGGCAAACCCACAAGAGGTTGCCAAGCGCAGGGATAATAGTCTTTCATTTCCTCCTGCTGGAATTTCAATCATTCCCAGTAGCGAATTCTTCACTGCAAAGCCCACACCGTGTTGCCTTTTTTCTGCCTGCCCTCTACCCTTCCAAAAAAAGGTGTAATTGTTTTCCTGAGTGACCCTTCCTCAGCGAGGCGAGTCTCCTGCAGGCCAGCAATATCAATGTTAAGACGATTGAGTTCGGCATCAATCACAGCCGTTTTTCTCACATCGTCAATATTGGTCAAGTCAGTGGAAAATCCTGGACACATGGTTCTCACGTTCCAGGTTGCAAGCCGTAGCTTGAGGTTTCTATTTTATTTTTGTTTGTACCTGGTGCATTGGTTTTACAGCCTGCGATTCAGATTTTGTCCTAGCCCCAAGCACCCATTGAAGCAGGCAGGCTGTGGCGGATCAGCACCCAATTGGCCGGAGGCTGCCCAGCTTGAGGCGGGCGGTAGCTGATCAGTGACACCTGTAGGTGTCTCCCACCGTCAGAGGCAACGCGTGGCGCCCCATGTCTACGCCAACTGACAAGGACTTATAACCCGTAACAGTTGCCTCTGATTCCGAGACCAGTTAAGACCAGGGATGGAGTTATTGCCTCTCCATAGCACAAAGCCTGGGCTAAAATATAGAGATCATGTGTTGCCCATGCAGCATGATCCCTCTCTCGGCCTGCCTAGTTCACTCCAGAGGAAAGTTAACACCCCTACATCTGGAACAAGACAAGCTGCAGAAGCTGCCGGATCAGCAAAGCAATGCTCTAACTGTCCGCCTGTCGGAGCTTCGATCCTAGACCAGCTGCCAACCAAGGCTTAGGGCCTGGTCTGCCCTGCCATGACACTTTGTCTTTAGCTTGCATTTCCTCGCACCAGGGTAAGGCTTGTACCCTCCCAATTGCGCTCTTCCGCCCGAAGCCGTTGGCACAATGTGGGGTGTCGGGTTTGGTAAGCGCCGCCCAACGTTCGGCGCTAACAGAAAGCAGGTAGTACCGTCTACTGTTATATGGTAGCTCAGTCATATCTGACTAAGACCTGACACACAATTTATTTGCCTGATATTCACAGGCACATTAACGGAGCATAATGCGGACGACCCGTTGGCCTGAAGTTGGAACTGCGACTAACTAACTAACTGACTGACTGAATGTCTGACTGACTGACTGAATGACTGACTGACTGACTGACTGACTAACTAAAATAATGTGTATAATGCATCCTGGTAGGTTACGTCTCACCGCCATTTAAGAATGAAACTATCTGGACAGATGGTGTCACAGCTTATGTTATAGCCTATGAGTTAAATTATGAGTATTGAATAGTAGACAGGACTATCATGAGTTAATACAAACGCATATTGTGATGCAAGAGATCAGATATTTGGTCTAGATACAGAACATGGAGATGTGCATTACATCTATCAACATCCGTTACAATGGATTTTTCCACGCAGGTTAAGATGCGTTTGCCTGGCGGCCTGTCTAGCGTGAGATCGGCTTAACCAGTACATGTGGTAGTAATAAATCAACGCGGGCAGAGGAATGTGGGACATCACTCTTGGATTTCTTTCTCTGCCATGGCTGTTAAAGGACAGAAAAGCCCTGACAGATTTGAAACGTTGGGTTTTCCACCACTAATTGCCTGTTCTCATCCATTGGAACTGTAATTGGGGAGAATACACTTAATGAGAAAATACGACACGGTTTCTAATGAACACCTTAAATGTGTGTGTGTGTGTGTGTGTGTGAGTGTGTGTGTGTGTGTGTGTGTGTGTGTGAATATATCAAAAAAGTAAATAACAGATGCATGTTTATCATACTGCAAAAGGCTACCTTCACACCTACCTAACCACCCACCCACCCACCTACCTACCTACCTACCTACCTACTTACCTACCTATCTTCCCTCCTACCTACCTACCTACCTACCTACTATCTACCTACCTACCTACATACCTACCTACCTAGCTAGCTACCTACCTACATAATACATAACGCAAATACCTACCTACCTACCTGGCTACCCTACATAACTAGCCTACCTACCTACCTACCTACCTACCGATGTATTACCTACGCACTGAATTGTGTGCAGGAGGCAGACAGTCAGGCAATTAGGCATATGACAGCCATCAATCAATCAATCAATCATGTGCCATGCCGGAAAGCGTGGGCGTTCATGATTCGCCATTTCACTCGATCACCAGATTATCATATTTATAATTGCGTCAATACATCCATACATACGTACAGACATACGTTCACACGTACATACACACAGACCTTCACACATACACATACATATTTAGGCACATACACACGAGTATAATTGTCACATATATATATATACACACATACTTGACAAAGATCAAATTTTTTTTCTATTAACACATTTAAATGCATATATATATATATATATATATATATATATATATATAATATATATATTAATATATATATATATTTATATATATATATATATATATATATATATATGCGTTGTCGCTAGTTATGATTGTCGGCCCAGATTGTATGAATTTGCACATATGAGACTGATGTTGTTCTTGCCGTGTTTCACTGTGTTGGCACATCCGGTTCGTAGGTGACGACCCCCAGGTATCTCTGTCACAATCCCCTAACAGATTAAGATTGGCCGTTGTAAGGGTGCCGATATCAGGACATTCAAACTGGCAAATAAACAGTTCTACATTGAAACAGTGGCTGGAATATGAAGTACAGACAGAGAAGATATTATAACGAACTCATATGGAATGACGCTAAGGACGAATGAACCGACTGACGAGGAAATTAGTCATAATTTCAGAGCGGCGAGAAATGTACCTGGAAGATAGGAAGAAGGAGTTTCAAGGACGGATAAAGTAAGTCAGAAACAGTCAGTTATGAGACGGTTTGTTAGTGCTATCATTAATATAAAATTCAATAGTATAGTTACCGCCGGCCCTGGTATTACAGGCCAGGTAAATGTTGAATAGTATTTGTTGCTATTCAAACCCGATGAGCTGTGGGCGAAATAAACAGCGATTGATTTTCGATTACTCACGTTTAGGAATCGACCTTTTTTATTCTTCTGTTCGGGTTCACTCGTAAAGCCCATATCGCTGTTTTGGCAAGTGGAGAGCTCGTTTCCGGGAATGTCAGCAACTTTCAGCCATTAGCCACTAAAATGCACATGCCAAAACATCAGCACAACTCCAAAGTCAAAAACATAACTGTGTAATGTCTGTGCTTATTCTTTTACTAGAGGATTGTATTGTGTCTGCAAGTCACTTGCCAAAAGGCTGTTATTCACAATTTGAGCTGCAACTGGAATAATATGAACTGTAGGCTCGCTTTCAACCACTTCAACATTCATGGAAAGTAAAATTCTACTAAAAGTCATAATGGGAAGACTTCGTAAGAAAATGGAAGAAGAGATTAACGTGGTTCAAGCTGGATTTAGACAAGGAAGAGGAACAAGAGATCACATATTCAACATGCGTTTAATAATAGAGAAGTGCAGAGAATTTAATGTAAACCTATTCTCATGTTTTTTGGATTATTCAAAGGCATTTGACTGTGTACAACATCAGACACTTTGGGAAATCATGAGGAATATGGACTTTCCATCACATGTAGTACAACTCATAAAAATGCTCTATCTAGACCAACAAGCTAGCAGTTAGAATAGATGGCGAGGTATCAGATTGGTTTGACATCAAGCAAGGAGTCCGTCAGGGCTTCGTGCTGTCACCCTATTAGTTTAACCTGTACGCCGAAAATATAATGAGAAATGTAAGAGATGATATAAACAGGGAGCTAGCTAAATGACGCCCTAAATATCGGCGGTCATGACATACCAGAGATTCGATATGCTGATAATACAGTATTACTATCCACAACACAGAATGGCATAAAAAACCTAATAGCCTCAACCTAATTGATCAGTGAAAATCACAACTTATATCTTAACATAGCAAAAACAAAGATAATGCATACAGATAAAACTATATGGAGGAAGAAATATACACTAATGGGTAAAAACTGGAGGTGGTGGAAAAGTTTGAATATCTTGGGTCATTGATTACCAACAACGGTGATACAATGAAATAAATTAAACCGCGACTATCAATTGCTCTTCAAAGACTAAAACAGCTGAATAAATTATGGAGTGGGACAGATAAAACTACAAAAATTAGAGTTTTAAGAGCATGCATCTTTCCCATTGCAACATACGCCTGTGAGACATGGACACTTACTAAACAAGCTGAACAGCGCATAAACTGCCTTTGAATATAAATGTTATAGACGAGTTCTAAGAATATCTTGGGTAAAGAAAAGAACAAATGCATCCATACTTCAAGAGTTGAATATTGAAGAAGGTTGGCTATTAAAGACGATAAAACAAAGAAAATTGACATTTTTGGTCACTTGAAACGTCACGAAAGTTTGAAGAGAACAATAATGGAAGGGTATATGCCTGGGAAGAGAGGAAGAGGAAGGCCAAAGAAAGATGGGTGCAGGATGTGGCGGATGATCTCCAGATGGGTGTATCAGACGCAGGGACATCTTGCTTATGATCGAGAGGTTTTCCGAAGGTTGTTATGGGAGCGAGGTTCTGCAAAGGACATGCTACTGAATGAATGAATGAATATAGGAGCCGGTCATCCAGAAAGCAATGGCAATCTACTGAACGTAACATTTGCCCAGGAATTACGAACAGCGAAAATCCTGGGGTTGACTGCTACGTCCTGTAAAGAACATGCAACTTAATTAATTAAATGTTCACAGTTATGTTCCATGTTTGTTCTGATATATTCTATGTAGGTTCTATGCACAATATACAACACACTGATCAGACCAGTTGTGCTGTATGGCTCTGAAACCTGGAGTACAACTAAAGGAGACAAAGTCTTGTTACAAACCTTTGAGAACAAAGTCTTAAGACGCATCTTTGGGCCCATTAGGGATACACAAAGTAAAGAATGGAAAAGAAGAAGCAACAAAGACATTTATGATCTGTTTAAGTCCCTGCTAATCACTGGTATCATGAAGGCTAATAGACTGCAATGGCTGGGGCATATAAAAAGAATGGAAGATAATAGGGAAACAAAACTTGCTTACACTCAGGAAATAAATGACCGTAATGGAAGATAATAGGGAAACAAAACTCGCTTACACTCAGGAAATAAATGACCGTAGACCCCGAGGTAGACCAAGAAAATGGTGGAGAG
>JACEFZ010010339.1:600000-682500 GCA_014155875.1 Cepaea nemoralis | reverse complement strand
TAGAGATTGTTGATTAACGAGATAGTTTGATAGCTTTAGGCTGTGATAGTAATGTGTATGATGACTTGTTACTGTACCTATAAGATACTGTGATATTGTAATTAACTGCGAAATCATTATTCGCCAGATTACGATAATAAATTAGATTCTCAATATACAGTATGGAGTTTGTTGCTTGTCTGAACCCAAGTCTTGTTCTCTAGATCTTTAAGACGTTGATATGTTGTAGTATGTTCTATGTACTTTAAACCTAAGCCTAACTTTAAACCCTAACCCTAATGGGTACATGACATTACAGACAGAATTGACAACAGGCAGTGAGTCATCAGCACACACCATCATCATTACAGAGAGCACGAGGACGGCGCGTATTGCAAGTATACATCTCTGGCAGGTCCGCGCGAAGAGTGGGCTGCTGGACATGATCTCCTACTGGGACAGCTGTCTCTCAGGTCCGCGGGAAGAGTGGGCTGCTGGACATGATCTCCTACTGGGACAGCTGTCTCTCAGGTCCGACCCATGACTTATAAGCCTGGTAGAGATGCCAGTGAATCGAGCGCTCCCGCCTTAATTGACTGTGGCTGAGACTGAAGTGTCCCTCCTTCGTGAAGCAGAGTCCGTAGTGCCAGGACGGTTCTCTCTAGAAGTTGAGTCCCACAGACTGAACGTTCTAGAAGGGAGACATGGGCGATCCGGGCCAGGGGTCGACGGTAGCTACCCACTGATAAAGTTGGGCCATGATTGAGCTCTCTTCTCTACTGGATATCTGTGGTTCATTTTCTTCGGACTGAAGACGCCCTAACCAGCACTCTTCTTCATGAAGTGGGACTTCGTCTATCTGAGCCAATGTTCAGTTGGGGTGGAAACTATTGACCACCTATTTATTGGCATCAATTTAACAATATTCCTGAATGCACCAGAGTTCCCTATTTTGCCGCGCTAAAAGGAAAATTTTCGCACTAACTGACTTCAAAAAGCACTAAATTTAGCGCGAAAAGTACTAAAATGGAAACAAAATATATTGTACAGGTCTGTTCGGGCTGGCTCTGGATGTTATCGCGCAGGACTTTGCGGTGACGCTTAGCGACTCCTTTGCCGAGTCCCTTGCAGCCTTTACCTCTTCCAGACACGTTTTATCAGTGCTAAATGCACTGTTATGAATGGGACAAAAATCCAATCCAAATTTTGGTACGAGTAACCTTTTTCAGCCTTTGAGTTTTCGACTTGGCTATATAGGGGTGTTTATGGTGTAGCTTGTTGAGGATTGGTACCAAGCCCGTCATATGGTGCTGTTTCTTTCAGGGAGTTTGACCCATGTTGTGCAGGCATCCAAGGGTAGCGTAGACCACACTCTAGATCAAAGCGAGCAAAAAAGGAGAATTAGGTCGAGGAGGGGGTGGTGGTTTTGGATGTGTGGAGGGGTTGGAAGTGGAGGAGGAGGAGGAGGAAGAAGAAGAAGAAGAAGAAGAAGAAGAAACGATGACGAGTGATCTGGTGTAGTTCCTTCTCTCCGTGCGGGTATTCCGGGAAATAGACAGGCCGATAGATTGGCATTTACCGTTCCATTGGGCGATGAGCCACATTACAAGGCTGGAGTGGTGTAGCTCGTTCATATCGAAGGGAAAGTGTAGCAAAACTACAAGCTGTCAAAAACTGTCATTTACTGCCAATATAGTACTTTGCGGTGTATGGCAGAGGGGTCTTTGAGCCTGAGTACTTATGGCTGCTCAGTTATTTCATCGTGAATTCCCTCTGAAATTATCATATAGTGAATTACCTCTTACATTCTCACCTGTTGAATTCACTCTAACAACTTCATTGCGTCAGTATAGTATGTCAAAGGCATTATATCATTTCCCTTCTTCCGGTAGTTATCTTTTGTGTTTAATAATCTGGCTACTGATTCACTGGGCTGAGAATTGGTACGTGTTGAAACATTCAAAGGCAACGCAGACGTCCGTATTTATGCCAGATTTATTCAATATTCAGACGTCTTCATTTGTGGCTGTGTGTGTGTGTGTGTGTGTGTGTGTGTGTGCGTGTGCGTGCGTGCGTGCGCGCGTGCTAGTGTACATGTGTGTATGTGTACGTATGTGCCTAAGAGTGTATAGTTTTCTATGATGGGTATTAAAACTTTCGTTTAGTGCAACGTGAGTAGTAATTGTCTGTGAGCACCATGTTTAAATGTGCGCCGAGCACAAACTGGCAGCAGCTCGGATTATCTGACATATGGCGCTGGAACGGGAACTCTCGATCTATTCTGGAACTGTACTTGACACACATGTGAAGCATCACACCTAGGTTGGGGGAGGGGGTCTAAGTATGGAAGCCAGGGTAGGGGATATGTGCGCAGGGATGTGTATGGGTGTGGGATGTTTGGGTGGATGGGTGGGGAGTGGGTGTGTGAGTGAGAGATGTGTGGGTGAATGTGTGGGGGATGTGTGTCGGTTGGGGGAGGGGTGCGTGATGGGTGTGGGTGATGGATTTAGGGATGAGTGTGTGAGTGGGGGATATGTCTGGCAGGGTGGGGGTGTGTGTGGCTGGATGGAGGTTGTATGTGTGGGTAGTGAGGGTGATTGTAGTTGGGGGATGTGTGGATGGGTAGGAGATGTGTGGGGAGATGTGTGTGTGTTGGTGATTGATGTGTCTTTGGGATGTGTGTGGGTGTGGTAGTTGTGTGGGAGGGGAGATGGGTGTGGATAAAGGATGTGTGGGTGGGTGGGGGTGTGGTTTGGTGTGCGGGTGGGTGAAGGATGTGTGTGAGGGTGGGGGATGTGTGTTTACATGGGTGGTTGGGGTGTGAGTGTGGGTGTATGTGTTGATGAGTGGGTGAGGGATGTGTGGGTGTTAGTGGTTAAGGGATATGTACGAAATTCTAGGGATGTGTGAGGGGATGAGTGTATGGGTTGGGGATGTATGTGTGGGTTGTGTGTGCGTGGATGGGAGGTGTGTATTTGTGAATGGGGGATGTGTTGGTGGGTGGGGATGTGTGTGAGGGATGTGTGTATGGGTGGGGAGATTGTGTGTGGGTGGGGATGTGTGTGTATATGGGTAGGGGTGTGTAGTTAAGGAATGTGTGGCTGGGGGATGGGTGGGTGGAGGATGTGTGGTTGGGTAGAGGATGTGTGGGTGGGTGATTGTATATGAGTAAGGGTCTGTGGTTAAGGGATGTTTGGTTGGGGGATGGGTGGGTAGAGGATGTGTGGGTGGGTAGAGGATATGTGGGTGGGTGAGTGTGTGTAGGTTAAGAGATGGTGGGGGTGTTTGTAGGGGTGAGCTCGGGATCTGTGAGTGGGCTGGGGGAGATGGGAGATTATGTGGGTGGGTGCGGAATTTGTGTGTGGGTAGGTGCGGGATATGTGAGTTGGCGGGGAGATGTGTGTGTGCATGGGGGATGTGTGGCTGAGGAATGTGTGTTTGGCTGGGTGTTTGGAGGTGTGTGGGTGGAGGAGGATATGTGGGTTAGTGATTGTTGGTGGGTAATGGGACGGGTAAAGGATATGTGAGTGGGTGGGGAGATGTGTGTAGGTGGGTGGATATGTGTGGGTGGGGGATGTGTGGGTTGAGGAATGTATGTGTGCTTGGGTTGTGGGTGGATGGGATGTGTGGTGGGTGAGAGGTGTGTGTGGGTGGGGAGATGTGTAGGTGTAGGAATGTGGTGGATGGGTGGGGGTATGTATGTGTGTGTGTGGGTTGTGTGTGTGGTTGGGTGGGGGAGTTGGAGTGAATGGGGGATGTGTGGGTGGGTGGTGGATGTGTCTCATAACATAGTAATATGCATTGTTCATGTTTACAAAATTCATTTGACAATGTTTTTTCCTATGCACTGTTGATGAAAGAATGATGAGTGATTGGAAGGGCCGAATGTAAGACATGCCCAATAATGCACGCCCAATTTGTTACCCTTTGAAAATAAAGTCTGTTCGTTCGTTTTGTCATCGTGTTGCGAGAACAGATGCTCCCGAGATATCCTTTCTGACATACCGCTGATGACAGTCACTGAAGCATACACTTACCTCAGTAACCTAAAAAACACTTAACTCCTCTGGGTTAGATGGAAAGAGCAGTCGGATTCTCCGCTGTGCTGTGCCAGTGATCTGTGTATCACTAACATATGTATATAATCAGTGTCTCACCAAAGGTCACTTTCCATCGGCTCTCAAAATCGCTAAAGTGTATCCTCTCCTTAAAACGGTTCATTGGACAATGGTCTCTCGAACAATTATAGACCCATTTCTTTACTATCATCACTATCTAAACCACTAGAAAAACACATCCATAAGGTAACATTGCAGTATTTAGATCGCAACAAGCTTATAGTTGGGGGTTGAGTGGTCTCGAGGTATGGTGACCGCCTCGAGTGCTGGAGGTCCCTGGCTCAGGCCCCGGTGAGGACCGGGATTTATTTAAAAAATTCACCTGGACTTCCAGTAATAAAATTTCCCCTGGTCTCTGGGTAGTGAGATCGGACGCCCGTGTGTATTGTTGCGCACGTAAAAAATCCCTTGGCAGTTGGAAATCGAAAAAAAAGTAGCCTAATGGCGCTGCCCGGGCAAAATTTCTAGTTAAAAATCTACCCAAAGTATTTCAGGATCTTCGCCGATGCAACGGAGTTTGTGCATTGAGCTGAGTTTCTCCAGACTCAGGTTTGAGTTAGGAGGAAAACGGAGCACATTATGGGTTAAACCGTGTGCCGTGATGTTGATCCAACGACTAAACTAAACGACTAAACTAAACTAAGCTTGTAGTTGACAGTCAATCAGGATTTCGACCAAAATATTCTTGCCATACGGTCCTAACAAACATGACAGAAAATTTGCACCAGAATATAAATAGCAACACTATATGTGGAGCTGTGTTTATCAATTTCAGGAAAGCATTTGATATGATAGACCATGCCAATTTAATTAAAACACTAGAGACAATGACAATAGGCCCTAATGTTTTGACGCTAATAACATCTTTTCTGTCAAACAGAAAGCAAGTAGTATCATACAATAAATCTCTGTCCCAAACCACTACCTTCAATACTAGAGTACCGCAAGGCTCTATTCTTGGCCCTCTATTATTTGCCATATATATTAATGATCTACCTTTGCATCTTTCGTCGTCCTGCGATCTATTTACAGACGACTGTACAGTGTATACAAACGCCGAAAGCAGTAGTATGCTGGAGTCGTCTTTGCAACAAGAATTAAATAATGTAGTTATGTGGAGCTAAGTAGTATATTGAGGTTTCCAGACACATATTATGCAACCAGAATCTGAGGGCTGATAGGGTTTATGAAGGAAATATGGGGAAAATTGTCGACTCGGTAAATTTTTGGCGGCGTGTGGGAACGGTTTTTTTTCCGGCCTGCCTGGTGGGAAAATCTGTGAAAGTAATTAAGGTAAAAGTATTTTTAGTTGGTTGGTTCTGTACTGGAAAGAGAGGGTGTGAAGGGGAAAGTTATTTTGGTTACTGTAGGGTATATTAGTATGGTAGTGATGTATAAACAAGGGTGTGATGGGTCGTGGTTTCTACTCATGGGTTGGATATATGGTGGTTACGTATATGAATGTGTTCACTATGCATGGTGTAGTAATGCTATAAACAAGGGTGTGATGGGTCGTGGTTTCTACTCATGGGTTGGGTATATGGTGGTTACGTATATGAATGTGTTAGTATGCGTGGTGTAGGGATGTAAAAACAAGGGTGTGATGGATCGTGGTTTCTACTCATGGGTTGGGTATATGGTGGTTACGTATATGAATGTGTTCACTATGTATGGTGAGTAATGTATAAACAAGGGTGTGATGGATCGTGGTTTCTACTCATGGGTTGGGTACATGGTGGTTACGTATATGAATGTGGTCACTATGCATGGTGAGTAATGTATAAACAAGGGTGTGATGGGTCGTGGTTTCTACTCATGGGTTGGATATATGGTGGTGGTGTAGACATAATGTGTCTGTTCGTGGTGAGTAATGTATAAACAGCCAAGGGTGTGATGGGTCGTGATTATACTCGACGAAGTAAGAGGTGTATATGGTTACTATCATCTGAACAGTGTGATAGTAGTGTCTAAGTGAAAGTAAAGGGTGGTATGTAGCTTATTCACTAGCATCATTACAAAGGAAATCTTATAAAGTTATAATGGGTGTCATTTGATGGTAAGGGGTGGGTATTAGTGATCAAGTAGGAGTGATATAGGGGTGGTCATAAATATAATAAGAGGTGTTCGCAGTTACACACTGGTCAACCAGTGGTCAAGCAATGGTCAAGTAAGGGTCAAGTAGTCAAGTAAGGAAATTTTAGGTAAAAGTGATTGTAATGAGATGGTGATGATTAAAGAGTGGTAAATTAGAGGTCAAGCAGTGGTCAAGCAGTAGTCAAGTGGTCAAGTGAATAAATTTTAGGGGAAAAGTGATTGTAACGATATGGTGATGATTAAAGAGTGGTAAATTAGTGGTCAAGCAGTGGTCAAGTAGTGGTCAAGCAGTGGTCAAGCGGTGGTTAAGTGAGGAAAATTATAGGGAAAAGTGATTGTAACGATATGGTGATGATTAAAGAGTGGTAAATTAGAGGTCAAGCAGTGGTCAAGCAGTGGTCAAGTGGTCAAGTGAATAAATTTTAGGGGAAAAGTGATTGTAACGATATGGTGATAATTAAAGAGTGGTAAATTAGTAGTCAAGCAGTGGTCAAGTACAGACAAACCATACCATTACTACTGACATCACAACTATACACAAGTACAGACACACTCACCCATAATCAATTACACAAATACACACCTACAAACAAAACCACACAAAGACACAGACACACTTGTACATACAGACACAGAAGTACAGACAATCTATACTATTACTACTGTCATCACAACTATACACAAGTACAGACACACTCACCCATAATCAATTACACAAATACACACCTACAAACAAAAACACACAAAGACACAGACACACTTATACATACAGACACAGAAGTACAGACAATCCATACTATTACTACTGTCATCACAACTATACACAAGTACATACCCATAAACAAATACACAAGAACACTCAAAGACAAATACAAAGACACAGACACACTTGTACATACAGACACAGAAGTACAGACAAACCATACCATTACTACTGTCACAACAACAACTATACACAAGTACACACAGACACACTCACCCATACACAAAGAGGGCCACACAAACCATTACTACTGGTACCACAACCACTACAGATACACTCACCTATAAACAAATACATAAACAAAACGTGTCCCTACAAGAATATCACATACCCCTTTTTGGTAAAGAACGCGGATGTCTGAGACAGCCCCTACGTCATCAACGCCATAGGCAAAAGTCATTAAGTGGTAGCATGAGTCACCGGTGTGCAGGGAAGCAGGCGGGCGTGAGAATAGCTTGTCTAACTGCCACGTCAGCTATGTAGGGTCGTGTGCAGAACCAGTGTATAAAATAGACGGCGTCTCTTGTGAGCTCAGTACCAGTTCACGGCTGACTTGGGTATCTACAGAGGTGCTTCAGGCTGGTGTGAGCAGTGTTCGTGTAGTAAGCAGATATTGTTCACGTACTGACTTGGCTAGCTACATCGGTGAAACAGGTTGGTGTGAGCATTGTTCGTGTAGTAACCAGCTATTGTTCACGTAGTGACTTGGCTAGCTACAGCAGTGAAACTTGGTGTGAGCCTTATTCGTGTCGTTGGCCTCTGATAAAACAGTGAAACATTGTATACACCAGAACATTTTTTGGGATTGTAAGAAAGCGAAAGTGTGACTTGTGACCAGTTTATCAATATGACCACCAGATCTACTTTCACGTGTTCAGTGTGCGACAAAGCCTATTGTGATAAGTATACCCTTAATCGTCACATTCGGACCATTCACGAGGGGAAAGACCAAATATATCCCTGTCAGTTATGTGATAAGGTGTATAATACGAACGATGGCCTACAAAAACACAAACGAATACGTCATCAGCCACGTATGAATACACCAAACACTACAATACCAGAGACGACAGCACCACCTGTCTATTTACACCAGCCTCGTAGTCTAACGCAAGTACCAGACTGCCACCACTGTATCTTCAATGATAACCTTACCCGCCATAATAGGAACATTCACAATGATTATCCCTGTCAGTTACGTGACAATCTATACAATTCGAACCTACAACGGTACTTACATCACCAGACATCACGAGAAAGGATGACACCCTTAGACACCCTGGCAACACCTCCACTCATAGTAGCAGAGGATATCCAACCAAATGATAGAGACAGCTTGGCAGCCCTTAAGGCGTACTGCAAGGACCTATCGCTTATGCTACCCAATCAAGTGGTAGTATTAGAAAAAAGTGTCGACCACCGCTACCGGGTGGTTTTGGTATGATAAAAAAGAAGTATTCAGATATCTTGTATGATAGCTCATACATGTCTTTATTCTGGATCCGAAACAAATAAGGTATGTGTGATGACTTCGACAACAACAGTGTTTTTGATAGTCAACCAGCAGAGCCCAGAAGAATGAAGATCACTAATCCAGAACTTTTTGGTTTTTCACTAAGCATCTATGTCATTGATTTTTTCTTATATCACTAAACTGTTTTTCACTAATCATCTATGTCATTGATTTTTTCTTATATCTCTAAACTGTTTTTCACTACTCATGTATGTCATTGATTTTTTCTTATATCATTAAAGTGTTTTGATGAATAACACACATATTTTGGTGATAAAGATATTGAAACCAAGATTTTTGTTGATTTTCTTTATTGGTTTTGTTTTCATGACGTTGTCTTGTCGGCTCAGAGCTTACATTACCAGACATGAACAAAGTCTTAGAAGAAGTTATGGCAAATACAGAACAGTCAAATGTATGAAAAATAACCAAGTATGAAAAGGCCTAAAGAGAGAAATGTCTCGGCCAAATTTATAAAAATAATCAATGGAAAAAAAAAAATCTTGGCCAAATACGAAAATTTGTCAACCAAATGAAAAAAAATATTGACCAAGTAATGAAATACACCATTCAAGTTTATGAAAAGTCGGAAAATTTGTCAACCGAAAAGGGAAAGATGTCGGCCAAATACAGATATAGCTCGTCCAAATTTATAAAATCCTAGGAAAAAATAACCAAAGGCGAAAAACATCGTCCAAAGACATAAATATTTCAACTAAACTTATAAATAAGTCACCAAAAGGGAAAAGGTCAAGCACAGAAATAGCTATGGAAAAAGTAAGTCCACAAAAACTAAGAAAAAAAAACATGTAACTTCTGTAGTCAAATGTGTCTTATCTGAAAAGACTCTATCAATGTCACCCCTTTCCTTGTTTTACTTTACCAAAGACCTTCACCGTATCTGGTACAGAAACCCTTATACAGCACTCATCTCTCCACAGTCTTGGTTGCTTTCTAATACAAAGTGGTTACATCATCCAAGAACTTCAACCCTCAATTGTACACGTGCTCCATTGAAACACCCATGACAGTTAACAACATGTATGGCCATGTAATCTGTGAGTCCATCGGGGATAGTTCATCCGAGTATTCGTCACCAAAGATCCATTTCCCATGGCTGACATCTTCAACTTGCTATACCACAACTTATTCTAATATACACTTTACATGAAATTTCCCAAATTTGGGCTCTATTAAAGAATACGTAATGAGATACACAAAGACACCAAGAACATATCAGACAAAACAACTCACAAACTAAAAACTAATACCATATCAGATGAACCAGCCAACAACTACTACTAGAACACAAACATATAATAAGGAAACACATGACACACAGAGCTTACAGACAAATCACTTGGACTCAAACAAATTTTGCTTCTTGTACTGTAGAATTCTACCAACACTTCTTTCCTATCACCAAAACTAAACATCTACCACACAACCACTGGTCATTTGTCCAACATAATACTCATACCCTCGCCAACGACATTAAGGAAACGCATACTTATACATTGTCAGACATTGGATTTAAATCCCATACTACTAACATATCACCGGTGTCGAATTCCCCTGTTTCACAAAAACACCCTCTTGTCAGTTGCTAGTGAAAACCATTACACCAGTCCAGATTTGTGACTCGTAGAATCTACACTCACACTGTCGTATCTGTAGTATGAGTCTGCGATCAGAGATTCTTCTATAGAATCACATTGTAATCCTAACGTTGACACTTGTTTTAAAAACGTTTTAACCTACTTGTGTAAAACATTTTTCACCTTCCATTCATCAGGTACAATGACAGCTTTAATTGATAGACGGTCCATCGTGGTCAGAAGATGAGAATTATTGTGAAGATGACAGTGTTTTGGAGGAAGATGATTCTGGCTTCTTCACACCAGCTTTATCATTAGACATTTTGTTCTGCCAGAAACCTACTCGTGGCACCCAGCCAGCTTTAGATGTACCAGAGACAACCTTTGCTTGGGGTGATGATTCGTCTTCAGATGAAGATATTGACCTTTTGGCTAGTAGTCATGCCCCAGAGTCTCTCAAGAAAATTAATGTGATGTGGAACGAAAAATATCCTACTGATGGTGTCCGAAGGTGTTCGTCTTCAACGAATAAGGTGTGTATGGGTAGTAATGATCATAATTCACATGTGTATTTTTGTAAACATGACCAATACCGAAAACCTATGTGCTATACATGTTTTCTATGTACATCTCTCTATACTACAAACCATCAGTGACTATACCTTTACCCTTTCTCAAGGCGTGACCAAAAGAATGTCGACAGTCTGTTTTTATGCCTTTTACCACTTCTCCTTGTGAATTTTTTACTGTTTTTTCTTTACTGAAGTAGTAGGTATTGCAGTCTTGTAAGTTTCAATGTGTTTTATTTACCTCCACAGGTTAATTTTGCACCAGAGCCTCACTTCTTGACAGTCCATACTGTTGGCAACGAAGAACGCAATGGTAACTGGCATCATGTAATCAGAGAACGTGAGAATTTTGAAAGCCGTATACTAGACTTGGAAAAGATTTTGAACCCAGTCTTGAGGGACAACCACAGAAGAAAGGTCATCGAACAAAGGACAGCAGTGAAGAAGGCAGCTGTAGTCTAATTAGCATGTATATCCTCTCTGCCCTATTAAAAGAGTTATAACCAGAAATAAAACTAGTATGCGTTTCCTTAATGTCGTTGGCGAGGGTATGAGTATTATGTTGGACAAATGACCAGTGGTTGTGTGGTAGATGTTTAGTTTTGGTGATAGGAAAGAAGTGTTGGTAGAATTCTACAGTACAAGAAACAAAATTTGTTTGAGTCCAAGTGATTTGTCTGTAAGCTCTGTGTGTCATGTGTTTCCTTATTATATGTTTGTGTTCTAGTAGTAGTTGTTGGCTGGTTCATCTGATATGGTATTAGTTTTTAGTTTGTGAGTTGTTTTGTCTGATATGTTCTTGGTGTCTTTGTGTATCTCATTACGTATTCTTTAATAGAGCCCACATTTGGGAAATTTCATGTAAAGTGTATATTAGAATAAGTTGTGGTATAGCAAGTTGAAGATGTCAGCCATGGGAAATGGATCTTTGGTGACGAATACTCGGATGAACTATCCCTGATGGACTCACAGATTACATGGCCATACATGTTGTTAACTGTCATGGGTGTTTCAATGGAGCACGTGTACAATTGAGGTTTGAAGTTCTTGGTGATGTAACCACTTTGTATTAGAAAGCAACCAAGACTGTGAAGAGATGAGTGCTGTATAAGGGTTTCTGTACCAGATACGGTGAAGGTCTTTGGTAAAGTAAAACAAGGAAAGGGGTGACATTGATAGCGTCTTTTCAGTTAAGACACATTTGACTACAGAAGTTACATTTTTTTTCTTAGTTTTGTGGACTTACTTTTTCCATAGCTATTTCTGTACTTGACCTTTTCCCTTTTGGTGACTTATTTATAAGTTTAGTTGAAATATTTATGTCTTTGGACGATGTTTTTCGCCTTTGGTTATTTTTTCCTAGGATTTTATAAATTTGGACGAGCTATATCTGTATTTGGCCGACATCTTTCCCTTTTTGGTTGACACATTTTCCGACTTTTCATAAACTTGAATGGTGTATTTCATTACTTGGCCAAGATTTTTTTTTCCATTGATTATTTTTATAAATTTGACCGAGACATTTCTCTCTTTAGGCCTTTTCATACTTGGTTATTTTTCATATATTTCTGTATTTGCCATAACTTCTTCTACGACTTTGTTCATGTCTGGTAATGTAAGCTCTGAGCCGACAAGACAACGTCATGAAAACAAAACCAATAAAGAAAATCAACAAAAAACTTGGTTTCAATATTTTTATCACCAAAATATGTGTGTTATTCATCAAAACACTTTAGTGATATAAGAAAAAATCAATGACATACATGAGTAGTGAAAAACAGTTTAGAGATATAAGAAAAAATCAATGACATACATGAGTAGTGAAAAACAGTTTAGAGATATAAGAAACAATCAATGACATACATGATTAGTGAAAAAAACAGTTTAGAGATATATCGTAAGAAAAAAAAATCAATGACATAGATGCTTAGTGAAAAACCAAAAAAGTTCTGGATTAGTGATCTTCATTCTTCTGGGCTCTGCTGGTTGACTATCAAAAACACTGTCGTTGTCGAAGTCATCACACATACCTTATTTGTTTCGGATCCAGAATAAAGACATGTATGAGCTATCATACAAGATATCTGAATACTCTTTTTTATCATACCAAAACCACCCGGGTAGCGGTGGTCGACACTTTTTTCTAATAATACCACTTGATTGGGTAGCATAAGCGATAGGTCCTTGCAGTACGCCTTAAGGGCTGCCAAGCTGTCTCTATCATTTGGTTGGATATCCTCTGCTACTATGAGTGGAGGTGTTGCCAGGGTGTCTAAGGGTGTCATCCTTCTCGTGATGTCTGGTGATGTAAGTAACGTTGTAGGTTCGAATTGTATAGATTGTCACGTAACTGACAAAGGATAATGTGGTTCCCTATTATGGCGGGTTAAGGTTATCATTGAAGATACAGTGGTGGCAGTCTGGTACTTGCGTTAGACTACGAGGACTGGTTGTAAATATACACGTGGTGCTGTCGTCTCTGGTATTGTAGTGTTTGGTGTATTCATACGTGGCTGATGACGTATTTCGTTTGTGTTTTTGTAGGCCATCGTTCGTATTATACACCTTATCACATAACTGACAGGAGATATACTTGGTCTTTCCCCTCGTGAATGGTCCGAATGTGACGATTAAGGGTATACTTATCACAATAGGCTTTGTCGCACACTGAACACGTGAAAGTAGATCTTGGTGGTCATATCTGATAAACTGGTCACAAGTCACACTTTCGCTTTCTTACAATCCCGAAAAATGTTCTGGTGTATACAATGTTTCAATGTTTTATCAGAGGCCGAACGAAACGAATAAGGCTCACACCAAGTTTCACCTGCTAGCTAGCCAAGTCAGTACGTGAAAAATAAGCTGGTTACTACACGAACAATGCTCACACCAACCTGTTTCACCGATATAGCTAGCCAAGTCAGTACGTGAACAATATCTGCTTACTACACGAACACTGCTCACACCAGCCTGAAGCACCTCTGTAGATACCCAAGTCAGCCGTGAACTGGTACTGAGCTCACAAGAGACGCCGTCTATTTTATACACTGGTTCTGCACACGACCCTACATAACTGACGTGGCAGTTAGACAAGCTATTCTCACGCCCGCCTGCTTCCCTACACACCGGTGACTCATGCTACCACTTAATGACTTTTGCCTATGGCGTTGATGATGTAGGGGCTGTCTCAGACATCCGCGTTCTTTACCAAAAGGGGGTATGTGATATTCTTGTAGGGACACGTTTTGTTTATGTATTTGTTTATAGGTGAGTGTATCTGTAGTGGTTGTGGTACCAGTAGTAATGGTTTGTGTGGCCCTCTTTGTGTATGGGTGAGTGTGTCTGTGTGTACTTGTGTATAGTTGTTGTTGTGGCAGTAGTAATGGTATGGTTTGTCTGTACTTCTGTGTCTGTATGTACAAGTGTGTCTGTGTCTTTGTATTTGTCTTTGAGTGTTCTTGTGTATTTGTTTATGGGTATGTACTTGTGTATAGTTGTGATGACAGTAGTAATAGTATGGATTGTCTGTACTTCTGTGTCTGTATGTACAAGTGTGTCTGTGTCTTTGTGTGGTTTTGTTTGTAGGTGTGTATTTGTGTAATTGATTATGGGTGAGTGTGTCTGTACTTGTGTATAGTTGTGATGACAGTAGTAATGGTATGGTTTGTCTGTACTTGACCACTGATTGACCACTAATTTACCACTCTTTAATCATCACCATATCGTTACAATCACTTTTCGCCTAAAATTTATTCACTTGACCACTTGACCACTGCTTGATCACTGCTTGACCTCTAATTTACCACTCTTTAATCATCACCATATCGTTACAATCACTTTTCCCTAAAATTTCCCTAAAATTTTCCTCACTTAACCACCGCTTGACCACTGCTTGACCACTACTTGACCACTGCTTGACCACTAACTTACCACTCTTTAATCATCACCATATCGTTACAATCACTTTTCCCCTAAAATTTATTCACTTGACCACTTGACCACTGCTTGACCACTGCTTGACCTCTAATTTACCACTCTTTAATCATCACCATCTCATTACAATCACTTTTACCTAAAATTTCCTTACTTGACTACTGACCCTTACTTGACCATTGCTTGACCACTGGTTGACCAGTGTGTAACTGCGAACACCTCTTATTATATTTATGATGCCAACGAGCCCTTTCTGACGTAACTAGGGGTATTGAGATGCGGCTACGTTGACACTCTTTATGAATTACACACTGATACACCGTGAACACAACTCGTCACCATCGAGTGATAGAATGGCATCATGTATTGTTTCCATGCGACACAATCACTGGGATATTCAAAGGTACACATACACCCACGACATTTGTTTACACACTGATTGTAGTACGTCCTGCTATCCAGGCTATCTAATCAACTACAATGGTCTACACATACACTCTTCTATCCTACTTACAGTCCTGTTAAACATGGTCGCATGGCGCCTACATTCACAGGCCGGCAACCTCTGCCCACGGCACACGACTCGACTCCGTGCTGTAACATGTCCACCCGCCTGGTCGCGGCAACGCTGTTCTCATCAATCGGTACACGCTTGAATTATCTAGCGTACACAGTTACTTGCCGTCGACGATTCTCGGCGTTTCATTGCCACAAGGGATATTCAGTTCTCAGCCGACACACTTCTCTGCTTTCGTGATCTGTCTGTCATGGCTTCCCAACTCCGACTGACTCCCTTTGTCCGTGCGCCCTGCTCGACCCTCCTAATCACGTGGCCTCCTCCTCGCAATTCTATTGGCCACTATCTTTAGCCCGTTACCGGTGTCTTTTTCCTTATCACTCTCCGTGCTTATTTATCACTATTAATGTTTCAACAATCTATGTTGCTGTTAACCAGGTCTTAAGTAATCTGACTCATGGCATATGCCCCCCGCAATTTCAAAAATGTTCTACATTTTTGGGTTCTTCCTTATCTCTACACTTGACATGAGTCAGCTTGGTCGCACATGCCTGTCCCTGGTCGCACATATCTGTCTACTGCCTCATGCCTTTGAGCTTGCTTCTCAGTTCCCTTTAACTTCCCTCTGTGTTACGTTGATATTCTGCCATACCTTCACACAAATTATAATGTCGGACACGAATATCCGTCTATTCCCAAATAGACCTCGTGTGGCCTCAACCCCCTTTGTATTCGGCAAGTTGAGGACCAACCTACTATGAGTCCCAATGTCCCACCCCGGACATTCCCATAAGGTTCCTCATTTATACCTCGGTACAAGCAACTGACACCCTCCCCAGCCCTTAAGCCCTGGGTGCAGGAACGTGTGTATTGCAGACATATCAATTTCACCCATATTTTGTTTAAGCTCTATCTTGCTCCTGAGTAGTCTATGCTACGACTGTGGATCTCTTTGGTGTGAGTACCTATGACTCTTGTATTTGTCTTGTCAACGTGTGTGCGTGGTCGGCTGCCATTAGTTACTTGTGCTCTGTGGCTATCTCTTCCCTTCATGTGCCTTCTGTTTATCCCTGGTGTTCTTGCTACTAACTTTTTCCTTGTCGTGTTGCTAATACCATGACCCTTATATACCTTTATATACATCTACTACCATGCCGATATACTACATGTTAAAATATTATATGTACACAGTACTACCACTTGGTACTATTATCAATGGTACTACTAATAATCCTACTCCACTATCCTTGTATCCTTTCTTTTACTTGCACTCTGTTCTCTCTTTCCCTTTCATTCTCACTCGTCCGTTTCATTTTCCTCCCTTCCTTTCACATTCGCTTGTGCTATGTTCTTTCTCTCTTTCATCCTCTCTCTCTCTCTCTTTTTTTTTTTTAATAGTGTTTAATTTTTTTTGTTTGTTTATGTACTCTGTCTTACAACACACATACTAGAACCTCAAATGTTCCGTCTATGCCTGTAAGCTTCCTGTATACTGGTGTGCAAGTATCCCGGTTGTGTTCAAATTGATCCTCATTGGCACAAATTCCTACTCTCAGTCTTCTCGTCCCCTTTCTCTCACTTCACTGTCACTCCTCATATTCTTATGTTATGTACCTGTTACCACAATCACATAAGTTTCTCCTACCAATTGTACATGTCTATCTTTCCAATTTACAATATTGTCATAAAACCTGAATAGTATATAAAATTGGACTCACATGTAATACCTCAAGCACTATTCAAACTTTCACTCGCCCATCATTATAATCTTTGTGACATCAATATGTATCACTGGTAGTAATGTCTCAGTTACCTTCTTCTTGTCCTGTTATGTTATGGGTGTCATCTGTGATGTATCGTGGTTTTAGACCCACTGTCAACCTTCCTGCTCTAGTAGACGTTGATCCTTCTTTTTTTCCTTTGCGATCATTTATCAGTTTCTACCGACATCTCATTTTATACGTTATGTGTTACAATCAGGTAATAGTACAATCAATACTGTTACAATTATTGTTACAATTACATGCATACTGATTACAAATATACATGGCATGATGATCATGATCATAAGAACGTACTGATGTTTATGGATGTACTTAAAGCCATTAAAATTATATTTATCTCTATCTACGTGTATTATGAGTTTTGTTTATTGAATGATTGTCAATGTTATTAACTATTACTCCCTTGGATGGTTCTGGCTGGTATCTGTCTTCGCTGACTGTATCTTCTACCCATCAGATTCCCAATCTTCACTTGCGTCTGTCTGTCTCAGCCTCTTCAGTCAGCTAGTGAGGTAGCATCTTTGAGGTACCGTCGACACTATCTCTTCTGCTCAGTCATTTACACCCCTTAACTATCTGAAATTAATAACAGCCTTGGGTGTATATATATTCATACATACATATTTACATTCACAATTGCATATTATATTACCGCAATCCTATCACATTTCCTACATTGACCTGTTCTCATGGTCAGTACCACAACGTGCTAACCACTGGACCAGTCACCTTGTATGAACGCATGGTTTCCTAGATGATAGTCTTACCGTATGCCCTATTGTACTATCGGGATTTTGTCCCTAATCTGACCAGATCATTTTGTCATATAGTCGGTGTAACATTTCTTAGGCCATGTTATTGCTAGCATTCACAGACTTCATGTATATATTTTAACCACACTATTACACCTCTGTACTGTTTGTATATTTTTTTTTTCTCTGATGACTTTACCACATCATCATGTTACTTCAATCAACCTTATATCTATCAATGCATTCATTCTACTACAACAATTCTATCTACACCAATCACATCCATATAGCTTTTATATCATCTATAAAGTATCTACAATATACATATATATATATATATATATATATATCACAAGATAATAGTGTTTGAAATTGAGACATGTGATGTTATCTTGTGAGTGGTAATATTGATGTTTTATTATTCTTAAATTTGCAATTTCTGTTTGATGCTAATAGTTTTGACACTGCCTGCCGAACCCAGTAAGTATATGCTGTTACCAGTTTTTGATGTGATTTGCCTGGTGGTATAGTGTAAGCGGTGAGTCTTGAGTTTTTTGTATATCTTGGGGTATACTGTTGTTTTCTAACTGTATGTGTTTTTCTTGTATTTACTGTTTTCAACATCCGATGACGTATTTCCTTTCCCATAACTATAGTATTCATCACAGTTAAGAATATTGTAACCCTAAGTTTGATGCATTCTGCACATTTCTGACGACGCTGCCACTCTAACAAGCCACATGCTATCGGTGTGACTGTTGGCTGTTCATGTGTCAGTGGTTTGTCTGTCTCTTTGTCAGTGACCTGTTCTATGTGGTGAGTTTCTGATTTATTGTCATCTTGTTGACAGTGTTTCTCACAAGTGTTTTCTATCTGTTGTTTGTTGCTTTTTTCTATCTGTATGTCTGAGGCTCTTACATCTGTTCGTTTGCACAATTTACATGATCGGACATGGCTTCTGATGTCCTTCTCACAGCCTGGCCAGTAGAACCTGGATAATAATCTCTTTCTAGTCTTGGCCAAACTGATATGGTCTGCACTCGGGGCGATGTGTGCCCGTTCCAGAGCGTTACTGCGCTCTCGCACTGTCAGCACCCTTTGTAAGATACATGTTGCATCTTTCGTGTATTCTCTCATGAGAATTTCATTCATCATTACAAATGACCACTTGCCTAATTTCGATTGTTTAGGTGGGCAGTTTGCCCGCTGAAAACAAGTTCGCAGTGTCTTGTCGTCTCTTTGTTGCTTTGCACGGTCTTCAGTTTGGATGTCTGGTACCCGTCTAGTGTCTGTCTGGTCAGCCCGAGGTATGACCACGTAATCTTCTTTCTTGTCTTTCTTAATATATTGTCTGGAGTCTGTATTCTCCCGTGTCATTTTACCATTCCATCTTTGGGCTTCATCTTTTGCACACTCTGTCACTCCCGGTATGTTACCTATCATTAGTCCTGCAAGTGGACTAGGCAACACTGCTACTCGTATTCTCCCTTCATAGTACGGGCAGGATATATGCACCCATGCTATAGCATACTTTTCCTTTGTACCACCGAAGGTACTGCACGTCACGCTCTCTCCCGTGTAGTCGCTACTCCTTACCAGGCTATGATCTACACCAGCTATTGACGACCCTGTATTCCTAACGCAGGTGGTCAACTTCCCGTTCACGAGTGCTTTGTGCGATTTTAAAGTCCCGCTATGAATACTGCTCGCACTCGACTTCCGTGTAGGCACTATTTGACTACACGCAGGGTTACCGATCCGTTGTCTTTTATGTCTGTCTGTTGCTATGTATCCTAAGTTTGTCTTTTGGTCATGTTCTTGTTTAGTCACTCGTCTCAGTCTACACTCTCTGGCTACGTGGTCCAAGCTATTACAGACCCAACATTTTCGACTGCTTATGTAGTCTGTGTACCTATCAACTCTATTGGAAGGACGGTTTCTGATGTCTGCGTCGTGCTTAGGGTTTCTGTCGCCTATTTTAAGAGACTCTTGTTGGCGACCACAATATGTACATTCACTTACTGGCTCTGATCGAGCTACCTTAGCTGGTCTCTGTAGAGCTGGTCTATATTGAGTAGTTGGGTGTTCTCCACTCTTGGGTCTATTCTGCTGGTCTTTACCTTGGTTCTCGTTACGTTTCTGGAGTTCTGTCCTAAGTTCTTTCACTGTCAACCCACATCTTCCACCTAAAGCTATGAAATCTGTCCGGTGATCTTTACTCTTGGGTCTATTCTGCTGGTCGTTACCTTGGTTATTATTCCGTTTCTGCAGTTCTGTCTTGAGCTCTGTCACTGTCAACCCACACCTCACACCTAAATCTATGACGTCCGACCATGTAGGCATGGTTATATGATGTCACTACTGCGTGGTATATCTATTACTATCTGTACACGCAGTCAGTGTTGCTGCTGATCTTGTTATGTTAACCTGCAACCTGGAACCAAAAGAGGTTCTCTAACTAACATCATCCCTGTGGGAGAACAATCTACTTCGTCAGGCTGATCACACCATATCATACAAAGATGCCGGGTAGCTCTCTGTAATTGAGCAGTACACATAGAAAATTAATTAGAATTAACTTGCCCTGTATATATCCAGCGATGATGTTTCCAGTGGCTTGATCCCGATACTCAGTTCACTTCCGCTTGCTTCCGGGCTTGATCCAAATCAGCGTGGCCGTCCCCGTTTCACTCCCAGGTCGACAAGGATAAACTTGGTCGTCAGGTGCAGCTCCACATCAATGGTGTAGATACCTCATGGTGTACTACTGACTGTCATGGAACACATTTCTGGAACAGATACTAGTTTTGACATAATTAGTCTACGCCAGCATTCTAATGCATGCAGCCCCCTGAATACGGCTTCACACTGTAATTCTTGTGGCAAGATGCCATAATGTTTCTGTATTTCTATTTTCCCGGGATTTCCTAATATTAACGTGTTGTCGCTCATGCACAACGCCAAGTTAATCAGACATTATAACGTTGAGTATCGACGTATGTTCTGTTGTTTGTATTGCTGCTACTCATCTTTTAAGCTTTCGCAGAATTGGCGCTGACTGCTCCATTGTACTTTGCAACATGAATGCTAACTTCACTGATGATACCTCACTTTGAAACCATCACCTGAATCAAGTTGCCCCATATTCTTACTTATGCTCTTCAATGTTTAATACAACCGATTACTTTCCTGAGCAGTTGAACCTCGCTCACTGCGGGTTACTTTCTTGTACATAAGCTCAAGCGTCCTATGTTCAACACCTAGCCATGGTTTTCTATTATCTATAATCCATGCGCTTGTACTATTATCTTGTTGGTGTACATAGCCTTAACTGTTTATGATCTGTAGCTGACAATATATACATACTTGTTCACTACCATGATAACCATTGCCTCAATTTTGCCGAGTTCTTTTGAAGGACGAATTCCCCCATGTTGCCAACGAGCCCTTTCTGACGTAACTAGGGGTATTGAGATGCGGCTACGTTGACACTCTTTATGAATTACACACTGATACACCGTGAACACAACTCGTCACCATCGAGTGATAGAATGGCATCATGTATTGTTTCCATGCGACACAATCACTGGGATATTCAAAGGTACACATACACCCACGACATTTGTTTACACACTGATTGTAGTACGTCCTGCTATCCAGGCTATCTAATCAACTACAATGGTCTACACATACACTCTTCTATCCTACTTACAGTCCTGTTAAACATGGTCGCATGGCGCCTACATTCACAGGCCGGCAACCTCTGCCCACGGCACACGACTCGACTCCGTGCTGTAACATGTCCACCCGCCTGGTCGCGGCAACGCTGTTCTCATCAATCGGTACACGCTTGAATTATCTAGCGTACACAGTTACTTGCCGTCGACGATTCTCGGCGTTTCATTGCCACAAGGGATATTCAGTTCTCAGCCGACACACTTCTCTGCTTTCGTGATCTGTCTGTCATGGCTTCCCAACTCCGACTGACTCCCTTTGTCCGTGCGCCCTGCTCGACCCTCCTAATCACGTGGCCTCCTCCTCGCAATTCTATTGGCCACTATCTTTAGCCCGTTACCGGTGTCTTTTTCCTTATCACTCTCCGTGCTTATTTATCACTATTAATGTTTCAACAATCTATGTTGCTGTTAACCAGGTCTTAAGTAATCTGACTCATGGCATATGACCACCCCTATGTCACTCCTACTTGATCACTAATACCCACCCCTTACCATCAAATGACACCCATTATAACTTTATAAGATTTCCTTTGTAATGATGCTAGTGAATAAGCTACATACCACCCTTTACTTTCACTTAGACACTACTATCACACTGTTCAGATGATAGTAACCATCTACACCTCTTACTTCGTCGAGTATAACCACGACCCATCACACCCTTGGCAGTTTATACATTACTCACCACGAACAGACACATTATGTCTACACCACCACCATATATCCAACCCATGAGTAGAAACCACGACCCATCACACCCTTGTTTATACATTACTCACCATGCATAGTGACCACATTCATATACGTAACCACCATGTACCCAACCCATGAGTAGAAACCACGATCCATCACACCCTTGTTTATACATTACTCACCATGCATAGTGAACACATTCATATACGTAACCACCATATACCCAACCCATGAGTAGAAACCACGATCCATCACACCCTTGTTTATACATCACTACACCACGCATACTAACACATTCATATACGTAACCACCATATACCCAACCCATGAGTAGAAACCACGACCCATCACACCCTTGTTTATGCATTACTCACCATGCATAGTGAACACATTCATATACGTAACCACCATATATCCAACACATGAGTAGAAACCACGACCCATCACACCCTTGTTTATACATCACTACCCATACTAATATACCCTACGTAACCAAAATAACTTTCCCCTTCACACCCTCTCTTTCCAGTACAGAACCAACCAACTAAAAATACTTTTACCTTAATTACTTTCACAGATTTTCCCACCAGGCAGGCCGAAAAAAACCGTTCCCACACGCCGCCAAAAATTTACCGAGTCGACAATTTTCCCCATATTTCCTTCATAAACCCTATCAGCCGCCAGATTCTGGTTGCATAATATGTGTCTGGAAACCTCAATGTACTACTGAGCTATGCGAACCGTATGCAAATTAACATCACAAAAACAAAATCTATGTTATTAACAACCAGACAGTATCTGCTGCTGACCTTATGTTACCTTATGGATGTGTTTTTCTAGTGGTTGAGATAGTGATGATAGTAAAGAAATGGGTCTATAATTGTTTGGGAGACCATTGTCCAATGAACCAGATTTAAGAACTATATTATTAACAACTAGACATTATATGCTGCTGACAGTATCAAAAAGCCAGCTTGAAAGGTTGAGAGCATACAGAATGCTGCCATGCGGTTAATACTTGGGTGCACAAAGGACACACCAATTATCTGCATGAGGCATATCCTGGCGCTATCTACAATGAGGGATAGGCATAGGGTCCTTCGGCCAAATGGTACCTGAGAGTTGCCGCAGACAGGGATCACCCGCTGCATGCAGCAATGGATATGGTAAAGGTTCATAGACTAAGACGAAGCAGGTCCTGAATGGCACAGGCAGAACTTTCTATAAGTCAGGTGTGTGATCTAGAGACAATCAATCGTGAAAGAGAGTGGGTTGAAGTTCCGGATGACATGACGGACTGGCACAATGTAATAATAACACTGGGTCGTGAGTGCAGAGAATGGGCAGCGGGCCGCACTGAGTTTGAAGTGCAACAGCTAATCCAGAGCAACACACATCAAGGTGACATAGTCATCTACACCGATGGGTCAGTGGTGAGAAACAGACGTAGTGGCTGGGGCTTTATTGCAAAGGCTAATGGGCATATGAGACTACAACCTCCAGCATGAGAATGGAGGTGGAGGCAGTAACAGCGGCATTCCAGTGGCTAGAGGAGACTACTGCAACACACGTTGTGTTCATTACGGATTCAAAGAATATGCTTAGCAAGGTGGAGAAAGGAATGTTTTGTGTGGAATGGCTATCGTCGCTTCAGAGGTGACAGATTGTGAGAATTGTATGGATATTTTCCCTGGCCATGCGGGTGTACGGGGGAATGAACAGGCTGATAAGCTAGCAGGGAATGCACCTCTTGGTGGTATCTTGCCTAATGACAAGGGGTAGGTGGTCGCGCGCTTGTGGGACCAGGTGGAGAAGGCGGAGGAACAGATTGAGAACCCATATATGGAAAGAATGAGATTGAGGGGGATCGGCAGGGGTTCTGGAAGAATCTGAAAACTGAGAGGGAAGACCAGGAGAACTTGTAATCAGATAACGGTGGGAACGATTAATAGTATGACTCTTCGCTGGCTGTTGAACGAGGAGACTGATTACGTATGGGAATGTCCTGAGTGCAGTGACGTCGATTCTTAACTGGACTCAACTCAAGAACCAGACAAAGTCTCCAAACTCTAAATTCAAACAGATCACTTCAATTTCACATAGATAACATGCCAGTAGAAAGTGTAATTGAGCATAAAACATTAGGCCTCATCATTGATAGAAACCTAACCTTTAATCCTCACGTTCAAGCGTTCAATAAACAAACAGCGAAAAAAGTCTACCAACTCGCCAAAATTAAACATTTCCTTTATGAGGACACAAGGAAAATATTCTATACGTCTCATATACAGACACATTTTGACTACTGCTCTACAATCTGGGACGGTTGTTCCAATTCAAACACCAAGCGACTTTACTCACTCCAGAAACGGGCCATGAGTTTAATTTATAGCAAACTTTTCACTGACAATCCTAGCCTGCATAAACGCCTTCAGTTACTACCACTCCACAAACGTCTGCTTTTCAATAAGCCAAACTAATTCACAAAATCCTACATCGGAATGCCCCAAATTACCTTTGGCCATTGTTTGAATATAATGCTAGACACAGTAAACGATTAAATATATTACTCATTCCGAAGCCTAGAATACACTTATACAAAATAAGCTTAACGTAATCTGCAGCTCAGCTGTGGAACAATTTTCCACATGAAATAAAAGACATCACCAATCCCTATACATATAATCGCGAATTATTTGAACACTATCTCAGTACGGATTACATTCACCCTTAATAATAGAAGTAATAATAATAATAAAACCCTAATATGACAGCCAGTCCCCCTTTGGTAGACCATTATATTCCACATAGCTAATAACAAGTGTCACACCAGTTATTACTATTAATGAGTCGTGTAGTATTGATCTTTCCTTTTCCATATGCCTTTATAATGCATATCTTTTATATTGTTGCTGTTTTCAGTTAGCCGTGAATGATGTGTGAATGGTATAATGTATGAAAGAGAGTGATACAAGGGCAGAATGTTAGACGGGCCAGTGTGCCCAATTCTTAACCTTTGAAAATAACGTTTTGTTGTTGTTGTTGTTGTTGTTGTTGTTGTTTGCTCATCCATTGGAACTGTAATTGTGGAGAATACATGAATAAATTGTCCTCACAAATATGCGCTGTCCTTTCATATTTTTATCTGTTCTGTTGAGCTTCCATTGCGACACTTAACGAGCAAATGCGAGGGGGTTTCCAATGAAAACCTTAAATATGTGTGTGTGTGTGTGTGTGTGTAGGTCTGTGTGTGTATGTAAGTGTGTGTGCGTGCGTGCGTGCGTGCGTGATATTTAGTCTCGTATTGAGGTCTCACATAATATTTGTTGATCACAGCCACATTATCTCCACAAGTTAGACACATAGGTTTACCGCCAATATCAGTAAACATATATCCAGCCTCCCAGCGGATTTGAATGGCTCTGTTTTTAGAATCAACTTTTCTCTTGGCCATTTTAAAGGATAGCTTTGATGTTAAAAATTGTGCTTCTACCGAGAGACTCTCGATTGATATCAGGTTAGACGTAGCGGGAAAAGGTGATGTAATATATAAACCTTTCTAGGTAATTCTTCTTCTTCTTCTTCGTTCATCCGGAGTTTTTTTTTCCGGATGTGATTGCGTTGTGCCTGTTTACAGCAGAGCTGCGTTCTTGCGCCGTTAGGCCGACACATCCGACTTCTGCGGGCATTTGTTGACCGGGTTAACCTTCCCGGGGGTTTCTTAGGACGTTTGACTCTCACTGGTGTGGTGTTATCTCCCATTCTAGCTGGCCCATATAGAACAGCCAAAGACATCCTGGTCAGCCCTCAAGGGAAGGCAGGGGCAGACCATGGGCATTAACCGCCATCCAAGGAGGCTTCCATAATTGCAGAGCCAACACACAGCGCTCTGGTACTGGGCTCACCCAAGGAATCGTCACGTCCTGCACATGGCTGCTTAGCCTCACTTCCGTATATTGGGCCTTCCGTTCACCATAGGCTGTTCTTCCGGAAACCAGAAGACTGCAGTGTGCAGATGACATCCACACAGTGAGCTTTCGACTCGGACTTTCCGCGCAATGGATTTGCTATCCAAGCAATATTCCATTTCGTGCCACTAGGACACTTTTTCCACCTTTTATGAAGCTCACACAGTGAGCTTTTGATTCGGACTTTCCACGTAATGGATTTGGTATCCGAGCAATATTCCATTTCATGCCTCTGGGAGGCTTTTGTAACCGACATACCTGTGGTATGAAGTGTGGCAGTCTGAATACTTCTTCATACACCTTTAAATGTCAACCTGTATGTAGTTAAAGTAAGCTGCGGTCAACTTGAGCTTGTTGATATCTCCATAGAGCTTGTCCTCAAATGAAGCAGGTGTGGGCCAAAATATCTTTCTCTGTTCTGCATATATTGGGCAATCCTGCAGCAAATGTTTTGCTGTCATTTTTCCAGTTCGACAATTACATTCATCGGTATCTCCTATTTTTAGTTTATTGAACAAGTGGTATTTCAGCCTGTTATGTCCTGTGCGGAGTCTGAAGATTGCTACTTGTTCTCTTCGGTCGAGTTTGTAATATGCATCATCCTTCTGGTGGCCTGGATGCTCTGATTCCCATTTGGTTTTATAGGTGCTTTTTATCAACCTCTTTGCCTCATTGTAAGTTATGTCTATGTCAGGCTGTGGTAGTCGTCCGCCCTCTTTTGCCAGTCTGTCAGCCTCTTCATTTCCAGGTATACTGCAATGTGACGGGATCCACTGTATTACAACTTTTTTGGATTTCTGGCTTAGACCATGGAGTGCTGCTCTTAGGTCAGCTATTTCTGTGCTGTTATTGCTCTTCAGTATTGAGACAGCTGACTTTGCATCTGTGAAGATAGCTATTTGCTTCTCTTTATTTTCCTCCATCAAGAGCATTTCTGCTGCAGTTTTCAGAGCCTCTACCTCTGCTTTGAAGTTACTTGAAAACTTTCCAGTTGCCACTGAATGTGTTTTTTTCACTCCATTTTTTAAATTTAGGAGAATTCCTCCTCCTCCATTCTCTATTGAATTTTTGGCTGATCCATCTGTATATGCATGGGTCCAATTGCTGCTTGGGTAATGTTCTTTTATGTAGTTTAGGGTTATTTCTCTTCTTTCGGTTTCATGCTGAGTGTTCTTTTTCTCAATACCAGGAATGTTTTCTATCATCTCAGGCAGTTGCTGCTGTCTCCAAGCTGGGAAGTTGTGTGCATAGTAAATGGGCTTGACTGTTGATATGTTAAGTATGGGATCTGCCCTAATCTTTCGTTTTGCAGTTTCTACAAAGTTGCTACGCTTCAGTCTTCCTTTTCCAAAACCATTAAACCTGTTATACATAGGGATGGTCTGTCAATCTTCTAAATTTTTCTGCTTGTTGCTGGGCTCTGCTATCTCTTCTGTCCTGCATTGGTTGTAAACAAGTGATCTTTTCTAGTTCATTAATAGGCGTTGTCTTCAGGCTTCCAGTTATGATTCGCATTCCTTGGTTTTGGACTCTACTTATTTTGTAAAGTTTGACTTAGCTGCTGTTGCCCAAGCTGCAATGCCATATTCCAGTACTGGCCTCACCCGTCCAGTATATAGCTTCTTGAGAACTTTCTCATCTGCTCCCCACGTTGTACCAGCAAGCTTTTTCATGATTGCCATTCTTTGCCTTGCTCTTGTTCGATTTTTCTCAACCTGTGTTTTCCATGTCAGGCGACGATCAAAGGTGACTCCGAGGATAGTTTGGATTTTCTTCATGGCGCAATATTTTTCCATTCAATACCAGCTTAGGTTGCTGAGTTTTATTTGAGAGGGAGAACACTGTGCATGTTGTTTTCTCCTCACTTATCTTCACTAGCCATGATTTTGACCAGTCCTCTAGTGCTAATAGGGCTTGCTGTATTCTGCTGTTAGCTGTACTAATATATTCTTCAGATGTCCATATGGCTAGGTCATCTGCAAAGGATGATGTGTGTACTCTGGCTGGAAAATTTTCCGTGATGTCGTTTATATATGCTAGGAATAATGTTGGTGAAAGAACTCCTCCTTGGGGGACACCTTGCTCCAACAGCATCATTTTGCTGGTTTGTCCTTGTACTTTTGTCCTGGCAGTTCTGTTCTCAAGGTAGTGGCTGATCCATTTGTACATTTTCCCACAAACATGCATTTTTTGCAGTTTTACTTTCAGTCCTTCCTTCCATACTTTATCAAATGCTTTTTCTAAATCTATCCAGACCGCTAGTGTGTGCGTTTTCTCTTGGAAGGCATCTTCTATTTCCTGAGCTATATAGGTTATTTGATCTTCAGTGGATCTGTACTTTCTGAATCCTGCTTGGTGTGGTGTTAAGAGTTTGTTTTCTTCCAGATGCCATGTTAGCCTGCCATTGATAATGCGTTCCATTAATTTTCCTACACAGCTAAGTAGACTGATAGGTCGATAGCCATTTGGTTCTTCCAGGTCTTTTCCTTTCTTTGGGACTGGTATTAGTATAGCTTCCTTCCATGCCTGTGGGACTATTCCCCTCTTCCAGCTGTAATTTAGGACTGCTAGTAGTTTCTTTTTTGCCTTTGTCCCTAGTCCTATTAGCATTTCATTTGTGATTCCATCCTTTCCTGGTGATTTCTTCTTTTTTTAGGGTATTCATTGCCTGTTCCATTTCTTCCATTGTTAGATTTGCCATCATATATTCTGCTACTGTCTCTGTATTACTATGATGTATCTGTTTATCTTTGATTGCTTTCTTCTATTCGGTTGTAATATCAATGTGGTTTGCACTGGCATAGTGTGTGACGGGACAGCCCCGGCAGCATCATAATTACCCAAGTTTTCAAGGAATTACAGAGCCCACAATATTTTTCTAAAATTCTCTAAAAGAATAAACGTTCCCCAGAAGAGGATAAAAACGTAAGAGAAAAATACAGAGTCACTTAGAGCCCGCACTATCATTTTTACTACATTAGTAGATCAAAGCAACGTCTGGTCTCTACATCTAAGAGATTTTCCCTTTGATGTTCTGATCAACCAGACATCGCGGAGCCAGTCAGTTGAGATTGACGTGTTAGTTTACAAGCCTGCGGTTGGAATAGGGACTAACACCTTACAGTTCAACAGGACCTAACGTGTGAACCAGCCACGGCAGAATGGGAGATAAGAGGGTCAGCCAGACCCGTCTGAAATAATACATGGCAGTGCTACTCAGGGGAAAACCCCGTGTGATCCAAAGACGGCAATATAATGCAGGCCTAACACCTATCTATAAGTCCAGACATTGGGGAGACGGGACAACGTCTGAGTTGCCACCACAAAGGAGCAATTAGGACCAGATACTTGACACCTCACGGCAATACAGCGGCAAAGTAGGAACACATGGCTGACACACTATTGCCAGCAACCCAGGAAGGCGGGTGTTAATAGCCTATTGGAATGTAATGACGCAACTGCATTGCCGCCAAAGCATGTTTCATTGTTTCAGGCGTGGCGGGGCCTCGGTCCATTTGATTGACAGATGAAACTACCCTTCACAGGAAAGGAGGAGGGGGGAGAAGAGTTTAGGACTTAATCCATCCCGTCATCGTACATGGAAAAATAGGTGGAGTTAATTAATAGGGGAGATATTAATTAGCCAACGTGAAAACTAGCCAGGGCTGAAGAGAATAAAACTACATGCATGGCCAGCAAGACTTCAGACGCAAATTTACAATAGCATTCTTAGGATACCTACTGGAGAAATATTAACATTTCGTTCTGTTGGACTTCTGTACGAAGTCGTATGACAGGATTTCCTAGCTATAACCCAGGTAATACCATTACTCTGATTAGTTTGTCTGCTAGTCTGAAGGCTTGTGTAGTTTCCTGTTTCTACATATTCTCCCAAACTTTACACTCGTGGATTTTCTTTGTACTTAATGTTCCAGTTTCTAGATTTACTATTACACTGAGAACTACCTTCTTCTTTCATTCACTACTTGGTTGTCTGATTTGTTGTATGTGATAATTTGGAGAAATCCATTATCCAAGCTACATGAGCGTGTGGCTTATGCATGTACAGGAGATACATTTAGATTCATCCTGTATGATGTTAAACATTGGGGAGACTGACTACTTAGGAGAAATTCCTGATAGCTACCAGTCTCTTGATAGCGTCCAATTAACATTGATTATTTGGACCAACACTTTGAGTGCCTACCAAGATTGTGGTGAAACCACTTGGTTTGAGGAATGGCACCAGTTCACCTTGTCTGCATGATGTCTGCATGAGGACAGACATGACTTAGGACATTCAATATCCCAGACAGATTCAGGGAAGGCATTTAATGTTCGACAGGACTGTGCGACCAGCCCTTCCGACAAGACAGTATGAATGAATCAGAAAGGGAAAGAGTAAGTGAGGTGAACTTATATGGGAAACACCCCATTACATAAATGTATGTGATGATGTATGTTTTGAGCTATAGATGTTCTAAATGGTTTTATGAATATATACATATATATTTATTTATTTAGAACTGATATATGTTTATGTAACATGCCATCATCTATCATCATACCATCATATATTATGACTTGAATGTATGTTTATATGAATGTATAGACATATGTGTTTGAGATGTGTAGACGTAGATACTACCCATCTCCGTTCGTTTCATTCCAGATCTCTTAGGAGCAATGGACAGTCAACAATCCATATCCGGAAGTGACTTAGCCTTGTGAAGGGACCAATTTGGACTCCTTCAATCTGACAGTGAACTGCGTCTCACTGGGGGAAGCATGACCTATGTGCTTCTGAGCTTTTCAGCCAGATGAGTTACGTATACCATAATATAATCATCATCATCATATGATCATCAATAGCAATAATAAACACAGTTGTTGTATTTTAAACTCAGTTGTCTGTATAATTCTAAATGTTTATAAATGTTTGTGTAGCGTAATCAAGTACACACCTTATATCATTTAGTGGGGGTTCGCACATATTGTCCAGAAGTGGGAATCTATGTCCGGGAGGTATCTTGCCTATGCAGTCATAAGTAACCAGATTACGTTGCATGTCTTAACTCCTCCTTTCTCACTTCTGGTGATACCAAGTACAGCCACATCTATATATATATATAGATATATTCTATCTTCAACGAGCCACTTCTTGGCTGTTTTCTTGAGTATCAGGGACAGTGTCTTAAATCAGCATAACAGACATTTGTTCCACGTTTTCTCTCTGGGATCTGGGGTGTTAATTAGTCCCTTCTGACAGAGTTAGGGGATCTTAAACTGCATCCAGAACTAAACACCAGTAGAAGAAAATGATTTTGGCTGAGTGGTTGCCCATCTGGGATCTAACCCCAGCCAGTTGGTGACATAGTGTTCCATTAGTGCATTTGCAGCCTTTTTTCTTGTAAGCAAGGCATTTCCTTGTTTAATTGTTATCTTGTTTGTTTCTAGGTCCTTCATTGTTCATGGCTTTCACTAGTTTCCATAGTTTGTTTCCATCCCTGTCAAAATTCAGGTTTTCTGTTTTTTCCCTCCAACAATCTCTTGTTGTTTGATTTACTGTTTTTTTTTAATATTTTGCTGAGATGGCTTTGAGAGAGATATTCGCTTCAACTGTTTGTTCTCTCTCTGCTGTCTTCCTGGCATCTTCAACTTTGTCCTCCAAACTTTGTAGTTCTTCAGTCCAGTATGGTTTGTAATTTTTCCTCGCTCCTCTTGGAATGGACTCAGTGGCTGCCTGTATTATCGCTCTGTTTAGACTTTCCACCATTTGCTTCACGTTGCCATATCGTGTATTTATGTTTTCACAATATTTGTCTGTTAGTGTGGCAAATCTGTCCCAATCTGCTCGTTTGTAATTCCAGCGGGGCAAGGGCTTTTGCTCCTGTGGAACATACTCCATATTCATTACAAGCTTGATTGGTCTGTGGTCACTACCTGCTAATTGGTCCAGCACATGGCGGTCGATTTTGTGGAGGATGTCTCCTGTGCAGAAAGCTAAGTCTGGAGTAGAAGTGGTAATCCATCTTCTGGAGTAGAAGCTCGGTGTGCCATTCGCTTTGTTGAGTAGATGGAGATTTGAGTCTATTTCCCAGTCCTCCACTTCATCTCCTCTTTTGTCAGTATCTGGGTATCCCCATCTTTCTGAACGGCTATTAAAGTATCCGACAATAATGCAATTTGTGTCAGTTATTTTCATGTTTGAGAGTGTAAGATCCTTATCTGCTGGGCTATAAAGATTGTAAATTCTTATTTTCACGTCCTTTATCATTATATCAACACCTGTAATTTCTGTTTGGTTGTCAGAGATCACAGATACTTCGCTGCAAGGTATTGCATTTCGTGTAAGTATTAGAACTCTTCCTTTATGTCCTTCGCGGTCGAAACGTGTGGCCTGATATCCCCTGACTGAAAATTTGCGCTTGGCGTTGAGGTGTGTCTCTTGAATGCATGCCACATCTATTCTATCTTTATGAAGACGCTGTGTCAGGGATTCTTTCTTGTTATAAACTCCTTCGGCATTCCACTGTAGTATGTTGAGTGTCCTTGGTATTTGGTCAATAGCTCTTAACCTACTCCTCTGTGCCTTGACTCCACAGCACAGGGGAAGGTGACCACCAGTAGTCATGGGTGGACCCCCTCGAGGCAGGGAGCCCGGCACTATCACCGCCTGATGGGACTTCACGGGATTAGCACCATAACGATTAATTTTCATCTGTGGCATCATGAAATGATAAAGTTACGTTGCACTTCTTTGTCAAGCCTGTGGCTCAGTACATCCGATTTCGACAAGCATTTATTCGGGATGCTTTCCCTAGCCTTTGACCGTCCCCAGTCTACCTACAAGGCAGCAGGTTTTACGTTGCACTGCTTTGTCAAGCCTGTGGCTCAGTACATCCGATTTCGACAAGCATGTATTTGGGGTGCTTTCCCTAGCCTTTGACTGTCCCCAGTCTACCTACAAGGCAGCAGGTTTGTGTGTCTCTTTGTCTGGTCCCTCTCCCTTGACCTGTCCGACATGGGTGGCCCTACCAGTAGCTTTGCTACCGTCGGCATAGCTCTTGGGGTCATTGGGACGCACAAGCCCCTCTACCTCGTCACGGTGGACACACAGCAGAGGGGGCTAGGTAATTATATATTGACGAACACTAACTAAATACACAACTTTTTTCCCCCGCTTATTCTGACCGACGCGAGAACGCTCTCAGGTAGCCTATCATTCGGAAGACTGCTAATTAAGGAATTTTATTTGCATTTTATATTGTGACCATAAAAAATATTTCTGCCTAAAATTCTCTCTTGGGCCAAGTATATTTGTACGTCGGTTGAGAACACTTGGGCCTGATACGATTTTACGGATGTGGCCCGCGGGCCTTGAGTTTGACACATGTCGTCTAGACAAAGCTTTTTTATGAGTTGTACTACATGTGATGGAATGTCCATTTTCCTCATGATTTCCCAAAGCTTCTGATGTTGTACACAGCAGCTAAATGTCTTTGAATAATCCACAAACATGAGAATAGATTTACATTAAATTCTCTACACCTCTCTGTTGTTAGACGTATGTTGAGTAAGTGATCGTTTGTTCCTCGTCCTTGTCTAAATCCAGATTGAACCACGTTAATTTCTTCTTCCATTTTCTTACACTCTTCCCATTATGATCGTTAGTAGAATGTTACTTGCATGACTGATCAGGGAAGCATCTGATTTTTGGTTCTCGCAAACCTCTAGTCCAGATTCAGATATTGTTAATCAAAGGGCTGTGAGAATTGATTACAATGGTACCCGAAATGTAATATTTAAGAGCCCTATTATTGATCTAAAACAATGTGTGACTTCCGGACCCCAACATGGCGGATAGGCAGTTGAACCGTTAAGGGCTCTGGAGTGTTTGCGCTTGTGGCTACAGTGTCCATTGTATTTTCCTCCTGTTGAACTGGTAGTCCATTGGTTCCGTCGCCATGCTACTAAGTGAGTGCGTGGCACGATACTGTGAGCTGTGAATTTCGTGTGGAATGCTTTTACATCTGTTCGCGGTTGTTTGTAGCGTGAACTGCATATTTGGAACGATGGCCGCCGCCTATCGTTGAAATGACTAGTTTGCCTTTTCGGGTCACGAGTGCATTTTGCAGGAGACTCCTGGGAGTCGTCGCTGAAGTTACACAGTTCGTGCTTTGTGTGGTGCTTTCGACGGGTCGCCCCACGGAAAGAGACCGAGCCTTATGGAATAAAACCCAGGTCAATTAAGTCGTTCTGGTGACTGTCGCTTCCATCGATGATGAACAGTATTTTTCGTGGAGGACTTTTGTGTTGGCATTCTGGTCGCGGCATTATGCACAGTGTACCTATGCGGATTGTTTACTTGCCGAGACTCCTGTCTGTTCCACCTTTGACATTGGGGAGTGAGGATCATTGTGTATGATATTCACAGGCAAATTAATGGAGCATAATGGGGACGACCCGTTGCCCTGAAGTTGGAACCGCGACCGACTAACTAACTAACTAACTAACTAACTAACTAACTAACTAACTAACTAACTAACTAACTAACTAACTAACTAACTAACTAACTAACTAACTAACTAACTAACTAACTAACTAACTAACAAACTAACTAACTAACTAACTAACTAACTAATTAACTAACTGACTGACTGGCTGACTGACTGACTGACTGACTGACTATCTAACTAACTAACTGACTGACTGGCTGACTGACTGACTGACTGACTGACTGAGAGACTGACTGGCTGACTGACTGACTGACTAAAATAATGTGTATAATGCATCCTGGTAGGTTACGCCCCGTCGCCATATCAGAATGAAACTATCTGGACAGATGGTGTCACAGCTTATGTTATAGCCTATGTGTTAAATTATGAGTGTTGAATAGTAGACAGGACTATCATGAGTTAATACAAACGCATACTGTGATCTGTGGCTGAAGGGCTTGCGAACGCGGTTTGTGAGCCCGTATACCCGGGTTCGAAACACGGCGGTGCCCGTATTTTCGAAAAAGGTATAGAGACCGGTCGTTCAGAAAGCAATGGCAAACTACTGAACGTAACACTTGCCTAGTACATCAACAGCAGCTGAAAATGCTGGTGTTGACTGCAACGTCCCGTAAGGGATACGCAACAAAGTTAAAATTAAAAAATACTGTGATGCAAGAGATCAGGTATTTGGTCTAGATACAGAACATGGAGATGTGCTTTACACCTATCAACATCCGTTACAATGAATTTTTCCACGCAGGTTAAGATGCGTTTGCCTGGCGGCCTGTCCACCGTGAGATCGGCTGAACCAGTACATGTGGTAGTAATAAATCAACGCGGACAGAGGATTGTGGGACATTCACTCTTGGATTTCTTTCTATAAGTCTGGATCTATGTGTTTTTGTTTGTCCAGGAACAACTGTGTATGCGACATGAGTGAATATCCAGAGAAAAATATCGTCGTCTTTAATTTGTTCATCACCGATAGTCATTAATATTTAGCATACGTGGAATGGATAATCTGAAGATAATTCAAATTGAAATTGTGCCTTAGAAGTTTCAATATTTCAGGATCTGACAAAATAGAAAATACATTGCTCGCGACCCTGGCTTATATAATGACAACCTAGACAGGACTGTCGGATTGTGTGTGACGGCGATTTATTGCGGGGGGTGGGGGTGGGGGTGGGGGGGGGGGGTGATGGCTTCCTGCCATGGCTGTTAAAGGACAGAAAAGCCCTGACAGATTTAAAAGGTCAGGTTTTCCGCCTCTAATTGCCTTTGCTCATCCATTGGAACTGTAATTGGGGAGAACTTGTCACAAACATGCGCTGTCCTTTCATATTTTTATCTGATTTGTTGAGCTTTCATTGCGACACTTAAAGAGCAAATAGGAGGGGTGTTTTCAATGAAAACCTTAAATGTGTGTGTCTGTGTGTGCGTGAGTGTGTGTGTGTATTGTGAATATATGAAGAACTGAATAACAAATGCATGTTTCTCATATTGCAAAAGGCGACCTTAAACCTAATCCACACCTACCTACCTACCTACCTACCTACCTACCTACCTACCTACCTACCTACCGAATACATACACACAAATACCTACCTACCTGCCTGCCTGCCTTCCCTACCTAACTACCTACCTACCTACCTACCTACCAATCAACCAACCTACCTACCTACCTACCTGCATACCTACTTGTATACCTACCTACCTACCTACATACCTACCTACCTACTTGCATTCCTACCTACCTACCTACATACCTACCTACCTACTTGCATTCCTCCCTACCTACTTACATACCTACCTACCTACTTGCATTCCTACCTACCTACCTACATACCTACCTACCTACTTGCATTCCTCCCTACCTAACTACATACCTACCTACCTACCTACTTGCATTCCTCCCTACCTACCTACATACCTACCTACCTACTTGCATTCCTACCTACCTACCTACCTACCTACTTGCATTCCTCCCTACCTACCTACATACCTACCTACCTACTTGCATTCCTCCCTACCTACCTACATACCTACCTACCTACCTACCTACATACCTACCTACCTACATACATACCTACCTACATACCTACCTACCTACCTATCTACCTACCTACCTACCTACCTACATACCTACCTACCTACCTACCGAATACATACACACAAATACCTACCTACCTGCCTGCCTGCCTTCCCTACCTAACTACCTACCTACCTACCTACCTACCAATCAACCAACCTACCTACCTACCTACCTACCTGCATACCTACTTGTATACCTACCTACCTACCTACCTACCTACTTGCATTCCTACCTACCTACCTACATACCTACCTACCTACTTGAATTCCTCCCTACCTACCTACATACCTACCTACCTACTTGCATTCCTACCTACCTAACTACATACCTACCTACCTACTTGCATTCCTCCCTACCTACCTACATACCTACCTACCTACCTACTTGCATTCCTCCCTACCTACCTACATACCTACCTACCTACTTGCATTCCTACCTACCTACCTACCTACCTACTTGCATTCCTCCCTACCTACCTACATACCTACCTACCTACTTGCATTCCTCCCTACCTACCTACATACCTACCTACCTACTTGCATTCCTCCCTACCTACCTACATACCTACCTACCTACTTGCATTCCTCCCTACCTACCTACATACCTACCTACCTACTTGCATTCCTCCCTACCTACCTACATACCTACTTACCTACATACCTACCTACCTACATACCTACCTACCTACATACCTACCTACCTACCGTTGTATTAGCTATGCACTGACTTGCATATAGGAGGCAGATAGTCAGGCATGAATATTGACAGACATATAGTTATAATTGCGTCAATAAATACTTACAAACATACGTACAAACATACATACGTTCACACGTACATACACACAGACCTTCACACATACACATACATATTTAGGCACATACACACGAGTATAACTGTCACACACACACACACACACATACACACACACACACAAAATCATTGGCACCTTGCCGTCTTGACAGACGATAGTTTGTGCTTTAAAAAGACATAACAACTTTTACCTATGGCGGTAGCGAATGTGACTGATAAGTTCAATTCGCGCTGTAAATGTCCGTTCACAGTGGATGCATGTGAACACGTGGTCATTTCCACCATCATGCACTATCTTACGTCTCACACGCTCGGTGTGTGACAACACTTACACACACACACACACACACACACACACACACATATATATATATATATATATATATATATATACGCGAACACACACACACACACACACACACACACACACACACACATACACACACACCCACACACACACATATATATATATATATATATATATATACATATATATATATATATATATATATATATATATATATATATATATATATATATATATATATATATATATATATATATATATATATATATATATATATATGTATATATAGCCGAGAAAAACTGGGAATACAACATTTTGTGGATTTTAAAAAGTCTTATGATAGTGTCCATAGGAATAGTCTATGGAATGCTATGCGGGAATTTGGAATACCAAGGAAGTTAATCAACATGACCAGACTATGCATGGAAGACACTTATAATATAGTAACATATAAAGGCAGGAAATCAGACCCTTTCCAAATAACATCTGGCTTGAAACAAGGTGATGCACTATCGCCGTTACTCTTCAATCTGGCTCTAGAGAAAGATGTAAGGAAGGTAAAGGAGGAATGTGATATTGGAGGAACATCCAAGCTGCTTGGTTATGCAGATGATATAGATATTATAGGGGAAAATGAACAAAAGACATTGGAAATATTGACTCACTTAAAGGAAAAAGCCCAACAGATGGGGCTTGTTATCAACCAAGATAAGACAGAATATATGGTAATTTCAAGAGAAGGAATGACTAAAAACTCTGGCCACATACAAATAGATAATATGACCATTAAAAGAACGGAAACATACAGATACCTGGGTACAATCTTCAACTTCTCCAACATCGTAAGGGAAGAAATACAAACTAGAATCAATTCTGGAAATAAGATATACTATGCACTACAACATCTGCTAAAATCAAATGCGCTATCAAGTAACATCAAAATCACAATTTACAAAACACTGATCAGACCAGTTGTGCTGTATGGCTCTGAAACCTGGAGTACAACGAAAGAAGACGAAGCTTTGTTACAAATCTTTGAGAACAAAGTTTTAAGACGCATCTTTGGACCCATTAGGGATACAAAAAGTGAAGAGTGGAAAAGAAGAAGTAACAAAGATATTTATGATCTGTTTAAGTCCCCGCTAATCACTGGTATCATGAAGGCTAATAGACTACAATGGCTGGGGCATAAAGACAGAATGGAAGACAATAGGGAAACAAAACTCGCTTACACGCAGCAAATAAATGACCGTAGACCCCGAGGTAGACCAAGAAGGCGGTGGAGAGATAATACATATACAGACCTACAAGCACTTGGAATCAACGACTGGCAAGAGAAGGTCCACCAGAGAGACGAATGGAGACGGATTGTATCTGCAGCAAAGAACCTCATTGGCTCGGAACGCTGAAGAAGAAGAATATATATATATATATATATATATATATATATATATATATATATATATATATATATATATATATATATATATATATATATATATATATATATATATATATGAGATTAATGACAAGTTACACGGAGTTTCATAATTGGCAACAGTGAAAAATGTATCCCTAAACAGAGAAGACAAATCAGTGAGCTCACTGGAGGAAAAATAAAATTAAACACAGAGTGTTTGAAATAAAAAATAGGAAAGATATTACTAGAGGAAGGTTCCATAAGGAAGATATGGAATGCGTATATACGAGAATTATATGACGGAGAAACAACAGAATTAACCGAAAAACGTTACTTAGGAAGTCTACCAATTCTAAGAGAAGTCGTTGAAGTTATCAAACTTATGAAGAGAGGACAAAAAACAGATGGGCCAGATTGAATCAGAATATAAGAATTAGAAGTGGTGGGAGAATTTGCAGTAGAGATATTAACAAAATGTTGAATGGTGTTTACGGCAGTGGATATATACCTAGTGATAGGATGACATGTGTATGAGTCAAGAACCGACATTACAGCTTTCTAGACATTCGCATGCTTGCCCCGTCATCATCTGCAATAGCCAGCGAAGAACCCTAATACTAATGGTACCAGTAGCAGTCAATCTGTCCGCCTGTCCGTTTCCCACCACACCAGCATGTCCAGGGGATAAATCCAACAGATGCTCTCTATTTTCGATTGTTGAATGGAAGACAGTGATTCTTTCCGAAGAATGCCTGTCCTTATTTTCTCATCACACTTTGCGAGTCCTTTACAATTACAACGAGCGTGTACTATTTGTCCCCTATCCAGCAGAACGCTGCTGTGACTACCTTCACCTCCATGCTCAGACTAGATGTTGCAGTTAGTTAGTTAGTTAGTTAGTTAGTCGACAAATCATCCTCATTGCACATGGAACCATTCAGTCCATAAGTGCTCGGATCTCCTCCTCAGCAAATCCCCCAGCATGTAGCGGCTAACGACACCAGTTCTGTGTTGGTTTATCAATCGTCTTTGGCTTCCTGCGCAGTGTTCTTTCTTGGCAACCCCTCTTTTAATTTGCTGTTCTCGCAGTCTGGCCATGGTTATAGATTCACAGTCATCACTTGGTTCTCGCAAAAGTCTTACTTGTCGTAGAGCATTCAGAATGCCAGCCTGGTCCATGGCGCGTCCGCCCTCCACAGTAGCCTTACCTGCCCATTTCCTTGTACTCCCGCATGCCCTGGCACGAAGATGAAACTAATCTTTGCCAGCCGAGACCGCTTCATGGACAGCAACCTTTCTCTACGGATCCACCGCATCTCTATCCTCTTGAGCATGCTTGAGTCGCTAAGGAAACATGCCCTAGTGAATGTCTGTGTCTCGAGCCATGTTATTGCTTTACTTACTGCCATGACTTCCATAGTCAGGTTACTTGTGGTCTCAGCAAAAGCACCAGAGTCCTCCTTCACAATTCTCCCTCCGGCCTGAGCCGTAAAGGCCCAAGAGCTTCTCACATATCGGACGACCGACCCATCTGTGTAAATGACAGCATCACCGTCTATCGAATTCTCGAAAATCAACGCTTGTACTTCCGCCTCTACAGCAGCCGGATTTTCTTGTCTGCATTTTCTGTCTAGTTGGATGCAAACTGAAAAGGGCGTGCAGAAATCTCTTGGCACTTGCACCCACTCTTCGCCAGGTTCTAAGTCCTCAAGATTGTCTTCGGCTTGACCCATCCACGACCGTCCTCTTTTTAACCTGCTGCCCCTCACCTTCATAATTTCACTATGCAGTGGATGTTGTGTGTTTGCGTTAACTATGAGGTAGGCGCGTGCTCTGCAAACTTGTATTCTGTCTTCAGTGGTTGGACAATCAAGAAGGTAGTGCATCGCCCTGTATGCCGTATCTCTTGTACATCCAAGAATAATGCGCATAGCTTCATTCTGTATCATTTCCATCCTTTCTATCTGCTTACGGCTAAGAGTCAGGATTGCCATCGCATACTCAAAAACAGACATGACCAGTCCCTCGTATAGAAGACATAGAAGACACAGTTTGCTGTTGCCATCACCCGAATCACAGCCAAACCCCGCTTGGCCTTTGTTATCACCTAGTCTATGAATTCATTGTAAGCAAGGCTTCGATCAAACCGTATCCCCAGGTAATTTATTGCCTGCGTTCTTTCCACCGCCTCTGAACACAGCTTTACAGTTGGTGTTGGAGTGTTGACAATATGATTATTCAAAGAGAACCAAGATGTTGCAGTATCATATGCCAGCATCTCTTGTACCAAACACCGTTCACCAACATTCGCCATAAACCCCCAGGCACTATTTTTTAACTCTTAGCACAGCGTCATCTGTGCAGATGGTAGCGAATGATCGTGGACCACTTGTTGCACCTCCCATTTAGTGTAGCCTGCTAGCCATTCTCTGTATTCTCGATCCAGTGCTATGATGACCCTGCAGAGGTCTAACTTGTACACTGGTATTCTGACCCACTCCTCCCCTCTCCTCATTCACGATTTTCCTTTCATCAGTCTGTGGCCCTTAAATGTGTCCAGGGCTTCATGCAGGTGGTGTTCCGTATCTGCAACCACTCGGAGTCATGATTTAGTCTCTCTGCAATCGTGGGTAACGGAGTTGCCGATCCATCAGTATACATATGCATCCCTGACTGTTGAAGCTAGTTATATTGGATCATACTTATAATGGCAGTTCGTATTTACAGATCGTTGTACTCAACCCCAGTTGCGAGGCCTTTGATTGAACTATTAATTTGTACTGGGTCATCAACTAAGGTGCACATATACTTGTAATATGGGTGTAAGTTGTGTTGGTTTTATATGCAAGTTTGACCTGATATTGTTTTTATAGTCTTTTCATCTCTTGGAATAAGCTACTTAGTTTGAGACGCCCAAGTGCTTTATCATCCAGTCTTGTGCACATTGTGTGTGTTTGCATATTATTGTACTTTTCCTACTGGATCATAATGTTGGTGACTCTTCTATAGCATTGTGACTCTACTGTTATGTTTCAAATCTCTGGCATACGTGTTAATTTTTCATGGCTGCGGTCATGATTTTCATTGTGCGCTCTACCTAGTATCTGCAGATGAGAATCTGCAGCTAATCATAAAAGAGTTGAATCGAACTCCAAATATCGTCTAATTATTTCATTATACACTTTCTTTAGAGTTCTTTCATTTGCTTGGAGCAACACTGTGAGCTGTTGATTTTATGTGGAGTGTTTTTACATCTGTCCGCAGTTTGCAATGTGAATGTATGTTTAGATAATGGTGGCCAGCCGGTTGCTGAACTAGCTAGTTTTGCATTATGCAGTAATGTGTGTGAAGCTGTTACTTTTCTAGTGACTGCCGCTTCCATCAACGATGAACTGTAATTTCCGTGGCGGACTATTGTGTTAGCATTCTGGCAGCTGCATTATGCATGTACTTGCCTATGCGTGCTGTTGGTTTGTCGGTACTGCTGTCCGTTTCTCTTTTCACATGGGACAGTGAGGTGCATTTTGTGTGATAATCACTGGCACAGAATGGAGCACTATGGGGTGACCCTTTGCCGTGAAGTTGGAACCGCGACTAACTGACTATTCGTCAAATGTCTAATTTATCTATCCTTAAATGCATGTATGTCTGTATCTTTGGTTATTTGTTAGCAATTTGCTTAACTATGCCTCTGCCTGGGTTTATGAATTAATGTATGAATCTTCTTTCAAGCAACTTCACGACTGCTGCGTGGTTGATGTTGTGGCGATGTATTTCTCTAAACCAAGAACCGATAGGTAGAGATTGAGCACCCTCCTGTTACAGATGTAGGACAAGAAGATGAACACACCCTGAAGACCATTCAACCCAATGGCGATAAAACGTAGAGGATCAATATCCGTGGATTCAGAAATCACAGAAAGGATCCAGAAAATACCCGTCATGGATGACAGTTTAATATAGATGTATAGATTACTACGATCGTCTTTCCTAAACTCGCGAGTCTGCATTTTACGAACATTGTAGATTTTTATAATTGTGATCAAGAAAAATATGAACTTGAGTAGAAGTATCAGACATAGAGGAGCAACAAGCGTGCTGACAAGTATGATTTGAGAGTCTATAAAGCATGTAGTGTTTCCGTATCCAATAAACTGTCCCTCAGAGATGGTATAGTTTGTTGTGATAACTCCAGCAACCGTTAGACCAGGAATAACAGAACACGCAACTACTCGTCTTATCACGTAGGTCATTTCTGAGTTGGCTGCAGACTGAATGCTGCAAGTTTTAGCAGTAAAGACACAGAACATATGGAAGCAACAAGTAAAGCACCAACAGAACATAGACAGCCATAAAAAGTGAGTACAGACGGCGAGGATAGTACAAATATGACTAGCTTCTGGGACGTGGGAAGTGGCCAGCAAGGATAACTGAGCCATTAAAAGGCTCAAACACAAGAATATGTTGTTCTTTCCGGCGATATTGCGCAGTACTGGGAACAGGAAATAGGTAATTAAAGTGATGGCTAAACAAATGATTGATGAAACGATGCATACCAAAGTTAATTTATACAAAGACATTTTAACCAAGCTGTTGTTAATAACCTCGCCGCTAACTAAGTTCTTAGTATTTAGCAATTCATGACATATTCTCATTGTCCCATGGTCATCTATCGATACCATGTTTAGTTCAGCTCTGTCGGAAAGAGTTACTCTGGCGTTCTTAAAGTACAAAGTAATGTTAGAGCTCTCAGGTCCACTTGTGAAGTTGTCCTGAAACAAATACTCCGTCTCATTAAACTGCACAAAAGCACAGTTCAGATGAGGCTCAATTATTATAGCTTTTTGTATATACTTCTCATAAACGTTATCGAAAATTTTGGCACTAGAAGGTAATGAAGATTTACGTGAGCATATTCCTATGTCAGTATTGTTATAGTTTGGTTCACTTCTCTTCCTGTGTGGGTATAACATGGGTATTAATGTCAAAGTTGTGTTTGTGTCTGTATCAAGAGTTACGTAGTTTAGGATAAGTTCTCGTATAATATATGTTTCAAATTGGTCTCGATCCATAAATTCAGTACCTATAATAACACCATCGGCGATAAACCAACTGATTTGAAACACACGAGATATGTTCATCAGTTCATGAGTTGCATTTTCTTTAGTTGGAAATATCTCCTCTGAGAATACACTGGTTAGCGTGATTTGAAAACTGAAATTCATCATCACCTGCTTAATCATTTTGTTAAACAGTTTTACATATTTCCTATGCAAGTTCACAAGCTTTCTAGATTTCTTCACTATTGGAATACTAGGTATATAGTAGGTGTGCAGTCTATATACCAAGCCACGTATTCAGACTGAACGCAGTGGAACAGCTTCTGTTGGTTAGAATCTTGCCTGGGCTACATAACAATGGCAACAACCTGCTATCTGGGCTGGTCCAGTGTCTGTCTTGAGAACACTTCACAACATTGCGGTTATGCGATGTTGCACCTCGTTTAGAGGCAAAGTTTAATAAAACAGAAAATGGTAAGCGTATTTCAGATTTCCTTTCTTCAATGTTCATATCACACGTTTCTAGGTCCCTTTGTATTTCAGTTTCAGCTACTTCCGTAGGCATTTCATTTGTATCTATTTGCGTACTCGTACCAAAAAACCACTTTCCCGTTCTTATATACAGCAAATTTATCGTATCGAATACATTACATTGTTTGCAAGTTGGCATGTTGCACGCTGCACATTGTATATTTTTTATACACTGTATGTTTCCCGTTTTTGAAAACTTGAACGCGGTTTGGAATACCAGAAATATCTGCACAAGCTTTGACAATGTACTCATCATATTCATCCCATTCACCGGTTACATTACATGTGTCCACAATTGTGTTGTCAAACCACAGACTGTCGCAGGAGTATGATTTTAGACCAGCTGGTGGCGTCTGAAAGGTGTAGCAATCAGAATCTGAAGCCAGACTGAGTCTAAGTAACTCTCCCGGAGTTCGTACGGGTAAACTCCCATAAAGTCATCGCAATCCACTGATAGAGTCCAAGGTGTCAGCTGCAGAAAAGAAAGCAACATATATGTATTTAGCTTGTGGGAAGTGTTGCATTAATCCTATCTAGATGATGGTTAAGGCACACGCTAAGATTTACAACGGGTAGCACGCTTCATGTTCTCTATCTGAAGCACACATTGGCGATTTTGACTCCCGACTCCCCTCTGTCAACATTGATCTACAAGCAGGCAGACTGGTGATAGAAATACGGATAGACATACAGCTTCTTCAACAGACAGACAGACAGACAGACAGACAGACAGACAGACAGACAGACAGACCGACCGACCGACCGGCCGACCGACCGACCGACAGACAGACAGACAGACAGACATACATAACAGACAGACAGACAGATCGAACGAACGAACGAACAAACTTTATTTTCAACGGGTTAAGAATTTGGCACGCAGGCCCGTCTGCTATTCTGCTGTCTTGCATCATTTCATTCATACATCACTTATGAAGCTAATCTTAGACACCAACAGAACAATATGCATTAAAACGTGCAATAATGTGCAATACATGACTCACTAAAACTAATTTTTGACGTGGTAATTAAAATTACTTATGGTAGTTGTACCGTACTATACACAAGGGAATATTTATTATACTTGTCATTTTCAATAATAATAATTGTTTTTAGGATTTTCTTCAAAACGTGGCGTGTCCAACTGGAACAACGGCTACAGTTTAAGAATTATCCCAAGTCACCTTGGCGAAGACCTTGTCTCCAACTCAGTGACTTCTCAGCTGCATATTCAGCGCTTTTTACGCACTTAGGCGTAACTATACTTTACTATGCCGTGACTATTACATCGATCATGGCGGGGGGCTTGTGGTCTGTACTGAGATAGTTGGTTGCGACTGTATGTATAGTGATTGGTGGTGTCTTTGATTTCTTGTGGAAGATTGTTCCACAACTGAGCGGCAGAGAACGCTAAGCTTGTTTCGTATACGTCTATCCTAAGTTTAGGGACATGAACTATGTTTAATCATTGGCTTGCGTTATATGTAAACAATGGCCAAAGGCAGCGTGGAGCATTTTGAAATAGAATTTTGTGATTTAGGATGACCTTATTAAAAATTAAGCGTGTGTGTAGTGGCAATAATTGAAGACTTTTATGTAGGTTATAATTGTCGGTAAGCTTGGTACCATTAATTAAACTCATTGCCCTTTCCTTGAGTGAATAGAGGCGTTTTGTTATTGATTTGGACCATCCATCACAGATTGTGGAACAATACTCAATATACAATTTTCCTTTTGAGAACTATAGAATATCTTTCTTGTGTTTTCATCAAGGAAACTTTTAATTTTGTCAAGTGGGTATACTTTTATTTTGGCTACTTTTTTTTAAACGAGAGCGTGAAAATGGGAAGTAAAGGTTAGATGTATATCAATGATAAGACACAAAATGTGACGTAACAATAGAAAGGAAAATACTTAACCAAGGTGATCAAATTAAATACCAAGGGGAAATTTTAAAATCAGATGGGAGATGCATGACAGAGATTAAGTGCAGAATAGGTCACGCAAAAGCTGCATTTGACAAAATCAAAAGTTTAGTATTCAGTAAGTCGATATAAGTGAATGTAAGAAAGAGTGTACTAAAATACAATATAGAACCTGTCTTTCTGTATGGCAGAGAATAACGGAACTTGAATACACAAATTAGGAAGAGTATAGAAGCAAGGGAAATGTAACTAACAAAGATTGCATGGAAGAAGCTAACATTAATAGAACATTATATGCAGCTATAAGATAGAGACAAACACCATTCATTAATCATATGCTGAGAAAAGAGACATTTGGGAATATGTTGACAGCTGTACAGATCAAGTAAACACCACGATTCGAAATTACATCGACCCTGGGAAGATATAATTAAACAGATGGCCACTAAGATCTCAATGGGCAGATAGAAATGCGTAAGTAAAAAGTCTTAAAGAAATGTTCTCTCACAGAGAACTGCTGACATATCACAGAAGATGAGAAACACGGTGAGGCTTGGACTTTAAGACTTACTTGTTGAATGTTGTTACAGGCAGCACAGTACATGTTGTAATACGTGTATCCCGTGATGTTGTCAATCACGTGAATATATGTGTCAATGCCTAGTTCAGCCAGAGGTACGTCGTTCTCACATTTGGACCTCACATCACCGTCCGGGTAGTTCGCTGGACACCATCTTCTAGACATGTATCTATGTAAATAATGACCGTCACAGACTACATTGATAGCTCTGTCTTTGGCTAAGTTGATCGGGTTTTCAGTATTGTTAGAACTGAACCAGTGTTTATCTTTTGAAGCGGCTTCAGGTTCTACAGATGGTGTGTTATAACCAGAACAACAAGTTCCATAAAATTCACACAGTGGATTGTTGCATTCACATTGGAAACATTCCGCATAGAAACACCAGCATGGAAATGATAGGCCCACCGTTTGATTATCGCGACACTCCATGGAGCAGTAAGAATGTAAGAGATCTCTTGCTGCCATCTTGCTCCATTTGAACGTTCCATCAAATGGCTCCTTTTGAACTGATGAAACAGGAGGCCGTGTCTTGTTGTGCATCCTCAATGAGCTGGTTTCTTGAGAACTTAGATTGTGAATTTTATTGTCTTGAAACAACTGAGAACTATTTTCACTGGATCTGTTTTGAATTAATAATGTTTCATAACTAAGTTTAGAAACACTAAGCAGACACATGATTGAAAACACCATGCGAATCCAAATTACATACGAATACAGAGTAACGGACATTTTCTATGATTAAATTTGATGCGCATATATCGTACCTTTCAGGTTAAATTGTTTTGATTTACATTCAGTTACTATAACGCAGATGTTAACATTACAACTGTGCAGCTGGAGAAAACACAATGCATAAATCTATAACTTGAATCACACAGAAGCATCAAGTATATTATGCAGTTATCGAATGATCTGTTGTTCTGAATAAGTAGTTAGTGCTTATCTAAGGAACATTGTAATAGAACTACATACTGAACAGTTCCTTGGGCTGTCAATGGCATCAGGGCGTGTCCAACAACCATACATAATCATACAACATATGTGGTCACTATTGCAGAAGGAAATCAGCTTGAAAGATACGCACTGGGTCTCTGAAATGCCAAAGCAAATTATTTTTATTATTCTTTCAATTAATATACACAATCTTTTATTTCTAGTAAACGCCATGTCATTTAGGGTTTACCAAAATATCCCACATTTCGCCATTTTCAACAGAGTGTATTATTTCATTTGCTGATATTATCAATGAGCTTTCATCGGCAGTATCATCTGATTTTTGGCTTTCGAAATCTGAAGTCCAGATCACTATACTGTGAGTCAAAGGCTGTGAGATCTGAAAACAGTTGTACATGAAACGTAACATTTAATCGCCATATTAATGATCTAAGATAATGTGTATAATGCATCCTAGCAGAGTACGCCCCACCAACATTACAGACTGAAGCTATCTGGTCAGGGGTGGAGGGGTGTGTCACAGCCTATGTTATAGTCTATGAGTTAAATTATGCGTGGTGAATAATTGACAGGGCCATCAGGAGTTAATACAAACGCATACTGTGATGCAAGAAATCAGGTATTTGGACTAGATACAGAGCACGGGGAATTTCCTCCCATCTGTCAACATCCGTTAAACTGGATTTTTCCACGCAGGTTATGGTGCATTGATCTGGCGGCGTTCCAAGCGTGAGGTCGGCTGAACCAATACATGTGGTTATAAATCAACGCGGACAGATGTTTAGTTTAATCGATGGACCAACATCACGTCACACGGGTGCAACCTATAAGTGCCCCGTTCTCCTCCTAAATCATACCTGAGTCTGGAGAAACTCAGCTTAGTGCACGAACTCCGTAACACCGGCGAGGATTCTGAAATACTTTGGGTAGATGTTTAATTCGAAATTGTGCCTGGGCAGCGCATACATCATGTGCCATGCCGATAAGCGTGGGCGGTCATGTTTTGCTATCTCACTCGATCACCAGAGTCGTGGATCAACTCCGTGTTTCTGTCTGGACCATGCCATGTGGCTAAGCCATCCAGGTATTTAATTCTTGGTCTTCCCCTTGGTCTCCTCCCTTCGAACTTGCCAGTTGTCACCAAGTTCTCCAATTCATTTCTTCTCATAACATGCCCAAACAAAATTTTTTGACTGTTTACGTCTAATGTCTCTAATCAGTTTACGATCCTCATTTGTTTCTTGTAGGACTTGTTCATTGGTTTTTCTGTTTGTCCGTGGTATTCTTTGCATTTTCCTCAGAAAACATATTTCCACAGCCATCAGATATTTTTCAGCTTGTCTGCTCATTGTCCACGCTTCACATCCATATAAAAGTATAGGTTCTATGTAGCACTTCAACACTCTTTTTCTCGTTTCAATTGATATATTTGTATTGGTCTGTATGGTTTTCATCTTGCAAAAGGCTACTTTCGCCAGTGGCAATTCTTGTTCTAATCTCTTCAAGGCATCTCCCATCAGATGTTATAACTGTTCCGAGATAGCTGTACCGATTACTTGTTTAAGAATATGCCCATTTACTTGTATATTACATTGTGGTATTTCTTCCTTCCTAGTGACGACCATAATCTGTGTCTTCTTACAATTCAATTCTAACCCTAGTTGTTCACTGTGCGCAACAACCGCACCTACTAATTTTGCAGATCCTGTTCCCTGTGTGCAATCAAGACTGTATCATCTGCATATATAATGTTATTGATGTATCGTCCCCCAATGTTGATTCCTTCCATGCCTTCTATGTTTCTGGAAATATTTTCACTGTACAGGGAAAAACGATCTGGAGACATTATACATCTCTGTCTCATACCTCTCTTAATAGGCTGATATTGACCTACTTCTTCTTCTTCTTCTTCGTTCATCCGGAGTTTTTTTCTTTCGGATGTGATTGCGTTGTGCCTGTTTACAGCAGAGCTGCGTTCTTGCGCCGCTAGGCCGACACATCCGACTTCTGCGGGCATTTGTTGACCGGGTTAACCTTCCCGGGGGTTTCTTAGGACGTTTGACTCTCACTGTTGTGGTGTTATCCCCCATCCCAGCTGGTCCATATAGAACAGCCAAAGATCCTGGTCAGCCCTCAAGGGAAGGCAGGGGCAGACCATGGACATTCCCCGCCATCCAAGGAGGCTTCCATACTTGCAGAGCCGATACATAGCGCTCTGGTACTGGGCTCACCCAAGGAATCGTCACGTCCTGCACATGGCTGCTTAGCCTCACTTCCGTATATTGGGCCTTCCGTTCACCATAGGCTGTTCTTCCGGAAACCAGAAGTATGCAGTCTGCAGATGACATCCACACAGTGAGCTTTCGATTCGGACTTTCCATGTAATGGATTTGCTATCCAAGCAATATTCCATTTCGTGCCACTAGGACACTTTTCCACCTTTTATGAAGCCCACACAGTGGGCTTTTGATTCGGACTTTCCACGTAATGGATTTGCTATCCAAGCAATATTCCATTTCGTGCCACTAGGACACTTTTCCACCTTTTATGAAGCCCACACAACGAGCTTTCGATTCGGACTTTCACGTAATGGATTTGCTATCCAAGCAATATTCCATTTCATGCCTCTGGGTCTTCATGCACCTTTAAATGTCAACCTGTATGTAGTTAAAGTAAGCTGCGGTCAACTTGAGCTTGTTGATATCTCCATAGAGCTTGTCCTCAAATGAAGCAGGTGTGGGCCAAAATATCTTTCTCTGTTCTGCATACGTTGGGCAATCCTGCAGCAAATGTTTTGCTGTCATTTTTCCAGTTCTACAATTACATTCATCGGTATCTCCTATCTTTAGTTTATTGAACAAGTGGTATTTCAGCCTGTTATGTCCTGTGCGGAGTCTGAAGATTGCTACTTGTTCTCTTCGGTCGAGTTTGTAATATGCATCATCCTTCTGATGGCCTGGATGCTCTGATTCCCATTTGGTTCTATAAGTGCTTTTTATCAACCTCTTTGCCTCATTATAGGTTATGTCTATGTCAGGCTGTGGTAGTCGTCCGCCCTCTTTTGCCAGTCTGTCAGCCTCTTCGTTTCCAGGTATACTGCAATGTGATGGGATCCACTGTATTACAACTTTTTTGGATTTCTGGCATAGACCATGGAGTGCTGCTCTTAGGTCAGTTAGTTCTGTGCTGTTATTGCTCTTCAGTATTGAGACAGCTGACTTTGCATCTGTGAAGATAGCTATTTGCTTCTCTTTATTTTCCTCCATCAGGAGCATTTCTGCTGCAGTTTTCAGAAGCCTCTACCTCCGCTTTGAAGTTACTTGAAAATTTTCCAGTTGCCATTGAATGTGTTTTTTTCACTCCATTTTTTAAATTTAGGAGAATTCCTCCTCCTCCATTCTCTATTGAATTTTTGGCTGATCCATCTGTATATGCATGGGTCCAATTGCTGCTTGGGTAATGTTCTTTTATGTAGTTTAGGGTTATTTCTCTTCTTTCGGTTTCATGCTGAGTGTTCTTTTTCTCAATACCAGGAATGTTTTCTATCATCTCAGGCAGTTGCTGCTGTCTCCAAGCTGGGAACTTGTGTGCATTGTGTATGGGCTTGACTGTTGATATGTTAAGTATAGGATCTGCCCTAATCCTTCGTTTTGCAGTTTCTACAAAGTTGCTACGCTTCAGTCTTCCCTTTCCAAAACCATTAAATCTGTTGTACATAGGGTGGTCTGTCAATCTTCTAAATTTTTCTGCTTGTTGCTGGGCTCTGCTATCTCTTCTATCCTGCATTGGTTGTAAACAAGTGATCTTTTCTAGTTCATTAATAGGCGTTGTCTTCAGGCTTCCAGTTATGATTCGCATTCCTTGGTTTTGGACTCTACTTATTTTGTTAAAGTTTGACTTAGCTGCTGTTGCCCAAGCTGCAATGCCATATTCCAGTACTGGCCTCACCCGTCCAGTATATAACTTCTTGAGAACTTTCTCATCTGCTCCCCACGTTGTACCAGCAAGCTTTTTCATGATTGCCATTCTCTGCCTTGCTCTTGTTCGATTTTTCTCAACCTGTGTCTTCCATGTCAGGCGACGATCAAAGGTGACTCCTAGATAGTTTGGATTTTCTTCATGGCGCTAATATTTTTCCATTCAATACCAGCTTAGGTTGCTGAGTTTTAGTTGAGAGGGAGAACACTGTGCATGTTGTTTTCTCCTCACTTATCTTCACTAGCCATGATTTTGACCAGTCCTCTAGCGCTAATAGGGCTTGCTGTATTCTGCTGTTAGCTGTACTGATATATTCTTCAGATGTCCATATGGCTAGGTCATCTGCAAAGGATGATGTGTGTACTCTGGCTGGAAAAGTTTTCTGTGATGTCAGTTTATATATGCTAGGAATAATGTTGGTGAAAGAACTCCTCCTTGGGGGACACCTTGCTCCAAGCAGCATCATTTTGCTGGTTTGTCCTTGTACTTTTGTCCTGGCAGTTCTGTTCTCAAGGTAGTGGCTGATCCATTTGTACATTTTCCCACAAACATGCATGTTTTGCAGTTTTACTTTCAGTCCTTCCTTCCATACTTTATCAAATGCTTTTTCTAAATCTATCCAGACCTGCTAGTGTGTGCTTTTTCTCTTGGAAGGCATCCTCTATTTCCTGAGCTATATAGGTTATTTGATCTTCAGTGGATCTGTACTTTCTGAATCCTGCTTGGTGAGGTGTTAAGAGTTGGTTTTCTTCCAGATGCCATGTTAGCCTGCCATTGATAATGCGTTCCATTAATTTTCCTACACAGCTAAGAAGACTGATAGGTCGATAGCCATTTGGTTCTTCCAGGATCTTTTCCTTTCTTTGGGACTGGTATTAGTATAGCTTCCTTCCATGCCTGTGGGAACTATTCCTCTCTTCCAGCTGTAATTTAGGACTGCTAGTAGTTTCTTTTTGCCTTAGTGCCTAGTCCTATTAGCATTTCATTTGTGATTCCATCCTTTCCTGGTGATGTCTTCTTTTTTAGGGTATTCATTGCCTGTTCCATTTCTTCCATTGTTAGATTTGCCATCATATATTCTGCTGCTGTCTCTGTATATCTATGATGTATCTGTTTAGTCTTTGATTGCTTTCTTCTGTTCGGCTTGTAATATCAATGTGGTTTGCATTGGCATAGTGTTCCATTAGTGCATTTGCAGCCTTTTTTCCTGTAAGCAAGGCATTTCCTTGTTTAATTGTTATTTGTTTGTTTCTAGGTCCTTCATTGTTCATGGCTTTCACTAGTTTCCATAGTTTGTTTCCATCCCTGTCAAAATTCGAGGTTTTCTGTTTTTTCCCTCCAACAATCTCTTGTTGTTTGATTTACTGTTCTTTTATATTTTGCTGATATGGCTTTGAGAGAGATGTTCGCTTCAGTTGTTTGTTCTCTCTCTGCTGTCTTCCTAGCATCTTCAACTTTGTCCTCCAAACTTTGTAGTTCTTCAGTCCAGTATGGTTTGTAATTTTTCCTCGCTCCTCTTGGAATGGACTCAGTGGCCTGCCTGTATTATTCGCTCTGTTAGACTTTCCACCATTTGCTTTATGTTGCCATATCGTGTATTTATGTTTTCACAATATTTGTCTGTTAGTATGGCAAATCTGTCCCAATCTGCTCGTTTGTAATTCCAGCGGGGCAAAGGGCTTTTGCTCCTGTGGAACATACTCCATATTCATTACAAGCTTGATTGGTCTGTGGTCACTACCTGCTAATTGGTCAAGCACATGGCGATCGATTTTGTGGAGGATGTCTCCTGTGCAGAAAGCTAAGTCTGGAGTAGAAGTGGTAATCCATCTTCTGGAGTAGAAGCTCGGTGTGTCATCCGCTTTGTTGAGTAGATGGAGATTTGAGTCTATTTCCCAGTCCTCCACTTCATCTCCTCTTTTGTCAGTATCTGGGTATCCCCATCTTTCTGAACGGCTATTAAAGTCTCCGACAATAATGCAATTTGTGTCAGTTATTTTCCATGTTTGAGAGTGTAAGATCCTTATCTGCCGGGCTATACAGATTGTAGATTCTTATTTTCACGTCCTTTATCATTATATCAACACCTATAATTTCCGTTTGGTTGTCAGAGATCACAGATACTTCGCTGCAAGGTATTGTATTTCGTGTAAGTATTACAACTCCTCCTTTGTGTCCTTCGCGGTCGAAACGTGTGGCCTGATATCCCTCGACTGAAAATGTGCGATTGGCGTTGAGGTGTGTCTCTTGAATGCATGCCACGTCTATTCTATCTTTATGAAGACGCTGTGTTAGGGAGGCTTTCTTGTTATAAACTCCTTCTGCATTCCATTGTAGTATGTTGAGTGTCCGGGGTGTTTGGTCAATAGCTCTTAACCTACTCCTCTGTGCCTTGACTCCACAGCACAGGGGAAGGTGACCACCAGTAGTCATGGGTGGACCCCCTCGAGGCAGGGGGCCCGGCACTATCACCGCCTGATGGGACTTCACGGGATTAGCACCATAACGATTAATTTTCATCTGTGGCATCATGAAATGATAAGGTTACGTTGCACTTCTTTGTCAAGCCTGTGGCTCAGTACATCCGATTTCGACAAGTATTTGTTCGGGATGCTTTCCCTAGCCTTTGACTGTCCCCAGTCTACCTACAAGGCAGCAGATTTGTGTGTCACTTGGTCTGGTCCCTCTCCCTTGACCTGTCCGACATGGGTGACCCTACCAGTAGCTGTGCTACCGTCGGCATAGCTCTTGGGGTCATTGGAACACACAAGCCCCTCTACCTCGACAAGGTGGACACACGGTAGAGGGGTGACCTACTTCATTATCAATTCTTATGGCAGCTTGTTGTTTCCAATATATGTTTGTTACAAGCCTAAGGTCTTTTCCATCAATTTGTAGACAGCACCGGAGCACCGTTAGGCTACACTTTTTCGATTTCCAACTGCTAAGGGATTTTTTAACGTGCGCAACAAAACACACGGGCGTCCGATCATACTACCCAGTGACCAAGGGAAATTTTATTACTAGAATTCCACGAGACAAAAGCCCGGTCATCACGGGGGCTTGAACCCGGGACCTCCAGCACTCGAGTCGGACACCATACCTCGAGACCACGCAGCCCCCCTCTGACGCGGACAGAGGCAGGCGGGACTTCACTCTTGAATTTCTTTCTAGAAGTCTGGATCTGTGTGTTTTCTTTGTCCAGGAGTAACTGTGTATATGGCATGAATGCATCTCCAGAGTAGAAACCTTCGTATTTAATTTGTTTATCACAGATAGTAATTATTATTCATCAAGCGTGGAATGGATAATCTAGAGATAACTCAAACTGAAATTTTGCTTTACAAGTTTCAATATTCCAGATCTGATACAATAGAAAATACACTGCTCGTGACGCTGGCATATTACATTAAGACCTAGACAGCAACACCAGGCTGTTCGCAACAGCACATGTATTGCATGTATTGCGGAGGAATGGGGTGGCTTTTAAAGGACAGTAAAACCCTAACAGATTTAAAACGCCGGGTGTTCCGCCTTACATTATCTTTACTAATCCATGGTAGCCGCCTCCCTGGCCAAGGAGTTAACGACTTTCTCCGTAATCCCGTATATCCACGTAGAGGAACACAGCTACGTGAAATTCTGTAGCGGATCGCGTCGCGTTGGTTACTTACGGGGGTATGTGAGCCTGTCGTTTAGAAAGAAATGGCAAACTACTGAGCGTAATCTTGCCAAGACATCAATAACAGCGGTAAAATGCTGGTGTTGACAGCGATATCCTGTAAATAGGATATGCGAAATAATTTTAAAAAAAAAATACATGGGAACTGTTATTGCCGAGAATACATGTATAAATTGTCGTCACAACCATCCGATTTCCGTTCATATTTTTATCTGTTCTGCTGAGCTATTAGTATTATTGCGACATTTAACGAGCAAATACATAGACTAATCTAACAATCAATCAATCAATCATGTGCCATGCCGGAAAGCGTGGGCGGTCATGACTCGCCCTTTCACTCGATCACCAGAGTCGTGGATCAGCTCAGTGTTCCTGTCTCGTCCATGCCACGTAGCCAAGCCATCCAGGTATTTTCCTCTCGGTCTTCCTCTTGTTCTGTTCCCCTCCATCTTGCCAGTTGTCAATAAGTTCTCCAATCCATTTCTTCTCATAACATGTCCAAAAATATTTGGCAGTCTTCGTCTAATTTCTCTAATCAGTCTACGATTTTCATTTGTCTCCTTTAGTACTTGGTCATTGGTTTTTCTATCTGTCCATGGTACTTTTTGCATTTTCCTCAGAAACCACATTTCTGTAGCCATCAAATGTTTTTCAGCTTTACTGCACATTGTCCAAGTTTCACATCCATACAAAAGAACAGGATCTATGTACCCCCTCAACACTCTTTTTCTCGTTTCAATTGACATCTTTTCATTGGTCAGAATGTTTTTCATCTTGCTAAAGGCTACTTTCGCCATGGCGATTCTTGTTCTAATCTCTTCAAGGCATCTCCCATCAGATGTTATGACTGTTCCGAGATAATTGTATCGATTCACTTGTTGAAGAATATTCCCATTTACTTGTATATTACATTGTGGTACTTCGTTCTTCCTAGTGACGACCATAACCTGTGTCTTCTTACAATTTAATTCCAACCCCAGCTGCTCACTGTGTACAACAACCGCGTCTACTAATTGTTGCAGATCCTGCGCATTGTCTGCAATCAATACTGTATCATCTGCATATCTAATGTTATTGATGTTTCTTCCTCCAATGCTGATTCCATTTATATCTTCTACATTTCTGAAAATATTTTCACTATATAGGCAAAAAAAGATCTGGAGACATTACACATTCCTGCCTAACACCTCTCTTAATAGGTTGATACTGTCCCACTTCATTATCAATCCTTATGGCAGCTTGTTGTTTCCAATATATGTTTTTTTTATAAGTCTAATGTCTTTCCCATCAATTTGTAGATCTGCAAGCATATCCACCATGTTGACATGTCTAACTCTATCAAAAGCCTTTGTATAGTCAAAAAAGCAAAGATGTATATCCTTGTTTACTTCTATAGCACGTTCAATAACTGTTCGCAGCATATACACAGCATTTACTGTACCCTTTCCTTCTACAAATCCACATTGTTCTTCCCCTATTTCAGGTTGTATTTTCTTCCTCACTATTTGCATGATAATTCGTAACAAAATCTTTGTGATGTGACTCATTATACTAAATGTTCTATGTTGATCACATTCCAAGGTTCCTGATTTCTTTGGGATTGCAATAAATACAGAATTACATAATTCAGAAGGTATATCTCCAGTATCATATAATGTTTTCAGCAGTTTGGTGACTAATCTAACACAACCAGGGAAATACAGGACATTGAGCAAGTCTCAGAAATAATGCGTGAATCAAGGATGTCGCAAGACTATAATGACCTGTTCTCATTTGAACTATTATTACTTGTTTGTGTCTCTCCAAATATTACCGAATGTATTTTTAACGAATATTTAGTGGTCTGTCTTCTATGTTATCTATTAAAGGATATGTTTTTTTTCTTTTTATTATCGCTTTTGCAGATAATTAATTAATATCTACATGCAATTGCTTTTGTTTTGCTCTGTGCTTTGCAAGCTGAGAATCTCTTTCATGACGGCATCTGCAGTCGATTCGTTTCTACAGTGGGAGGTAGTGTATGTCCAGAACGTCATGAACACAGGGAAGGATATAGACCATACACATTAGAGATCTATCAGTTAACTGAGCTTACGGGCAAACTGAGGGAAAGAATAGTAAGCAGAAGTAACAGGGGCGTTGAAGGCGAGAGGAGCGACTTCATGGCACCAGGTTTTATCCCACAGGGATCGATCTCTTTCTGCCGGATAGACTGCACGAACTCCGTTGCACCAGCGACGACAGTCAGGAGTCTCCGAGAAAACTCACGAACCAAATGACGGAGTCAGATATCGAACCCACAATGTTAGGATCCCGAGGCATGCAACTTAATCACTACGTCACGGAGACCCCAGTAAACATAAATCTCATTTAGTTCCTCGAAATCGACTCACCGCTGTCTCCAATACAGACACGATAAGGCAACATAGGAGTATAGAGGACCAAATGACTTATCTCACACAGAATAAGGCAACATAGAAGTATAGAGGACCAAATAGCTTACCTCACACAGTACATACAGTTTACAGACAGCAAAGAGACGATTACAGGACCAAGTGGCTTACCACACACAGTACAAACAGAATAAAGATAGCATAGAAGTATAGAGGACCAAGTGGCTTATTCCACACATATTACATGACTTCCGGTCCCTAAAATGCGGTTAGGCATTGAACCGTTAAGTTCGCTGGCATGTGTATGCTTGTGGCTACGGTTTGCATTCGCATTTTCCTCATGTTGGACTCGTAATACGTTGATTCGTCGACCTGCTACTGAGTGAATGCATAGTGCGAAATTGTGAGCTGTGAGAATCGTGTGGAATGCTTTTACATCTATCCGCTGTTGTGTGCACAGTGAACTGCATGTTCGCAACAATGGCCGGCTGTCGATGAATTGACTGGTTTGCTTTTTCGGTTCACGAGTGCATTTGTCAGGAGACTCCTGGGAGCCGTCGCTGGAGCTACGGAGTTCATGCTATGTGCGGCGCTTTCGGCGGGTCGCCCTGCGGAAAGAGAACAAGCCATGTGGGGTAAAACCCGGGTCAATAAAGTCTTTCTGGGGACTGCTGATTACATGAACGATGAACTTTATTTTTCGTGGAGGACTTTTGTGTTGGCATTATGCACAGTGTATCTGTGCGGGCTGTTGGCTTTCCAAGACTCCTGATTGTTCCACTTTTCATATTGGGCAGCGAGGAGCAATTTGTGTGATAATCACTGGCCCAGGAACGGATCTAACTAACCAACGAACCAAACAACCAATAAACGAACCAACCAACCAACGAATGAATAAAAGAACGAACGAAAGAACAAACGAACGAGCGAACGAACCAACCAACCAACCAACCAACGAACCAACCAACCAACCAACCACCCAACTAACTAACTAACTAACTAACTAACTAACTAACTAACTAACTAACTAACTAACTGACTAACTAACCAACTAATCAACCAACCAACCAAACAACCAGCCAACCAACGAACCAACGAACCAACTAACTAACTAACTAACTAACTAACTAACTAACTAACTAACTAACTAACACATATTACAGGCAACATAGAAGTATAGATCACCAAATGGCTTACCTTCCACAGAAGACAGACAGCATAGAAGTATACAGGACCAATTGGCTTACCTCATACAGAAGACAGACAGCATAGAAGTATACAGGACCAATTGGCTTACCTCATACAGAAGACAGACAGCATAGAAGTATACAGGACCAACTGGCTTACCTCATACAGAAGACAGACAGCATAGAAGTATACAGGACCAATTGGCTTACCTCACACAGAAGACAGACAGCATAGAAGTATACAGGACCAACTGGCTTACCTCATACAGAAGACAGACAGCATAGAAGTATACAGGACCAACTGGCTTACCTCATACAGAAGACAGACATCATAGAAGTATACAGGGCCAATTGGCTTACCTCACACAGAAGACAGACAGCATAGAAGTATACAGGACCAACTGGCTTACCTCATACAGAAGACAGACAGCATAGAAGTATACAGGACCAATTGGCTTACCTCATACAGACTACATTCAGCTTAGAAGTATAGAGGACCAACTGGCATGTTCACATAGAATACAGGCAACATAGAGGTATAGAGGACAAACTGGCCTATCTCACACAACGTAGAACATAGGCAGCAGAATCATAAAACATCAACTGGTAACCCCGAGCAACATACCGAAGACTTGATACAGACAACACGAACGTATAGAGAAAGAGCTATGTTAACTCACACAAAGCATTGAACATGCTTTCCAAGAAAGCAGAACAGTTCTTGCCATCTTTGTCGATATTTCCCGTGCTTTTGACACTGTATGAAAGGTACTCCTAATGCTAACATTCCTGTAGGCAAGAGTTGATCACAACATGCATTACTGGATCCCAGCTTTCATGTATCAACGATCTAACAGAATTACATGTATGGCAGAGAATAGTGTCATCGTGTTAGCGTCCTTCAATTAGATACACCCTTCTGCTCCTCCAAGAGCGATGACAGAATTATTGCACCCGTCAGTGTAGAAGTATTCATGTAGATGAATGAAACGTGACGGACTCTGAGAGGTTCCTGTAGCGGTTATGTACTCTATCATAGTTTCTGAAGCCTGGAGAGGGGAATGGTAGCTCTATGGCATAGTCCAAGTAGCGATGCCACATTAGTTCCGGGTTTAAAGGAAAGTCTCTAGACCTGCCTCACTTCTGCAGATGCAAGCACGTTTGGCAGATCAAACTACCTGAACGCCACTGCATTGGACCCTTAAGTTCAATGGTAACGCTCAGTTAAGTGTTACCGCTTAGTTAAGAGTAACGCTTAGTTAAGAATTAACGCTCAGTTAAGAATTAACGCTCAGCTAAGAGTCGACTCTCAGTCTTCCAGAATATTTACCGACCAACCAACGGTTTTATGATCGGTGCATGTTCTCTTCATTCGTTTGGTCAGAGAGATAGATATACGGATATGTCTTCACGCATGTATTCATACGTCTGGTTAAGGTTACAAAATCGCAACAAGGAGGCACACGTCAGCCCATTCTAATATCAGCTTTCATGATGTCTAAACTACATGTATAATTTAGAAGCGAGACCTCTACATGAACATAAAGGAAAGGGCAGCTCGTATATGGGTTGTGCAAATACTGTATCTTCCCACAATGGAAAATTGTTTTTACAGGATATAGTGGGTTGCTTGCCGGCTTCCTGGCCTAGAGGTTAGCGACTTTTCTCGGTACTCTCATCGGTAACGTGACGACGGTGAGAATCAGCAGTGGTTCGAATCGCGTCGGTAACTTACGGGGTATGTGAGCCGGCAGCTCAGAAAGCAATGGCAAACTACTGAGCGTTATATTGCCAAGAAATCAACAATCAGCTGAAAGATGCTGATGTTGACAGCAATGTCCTGTAAAGGATATGCAAAAAACAAAATAAGTTTGTTGCTTCGACTTATCACAAGTCCTGCAAGGATATGATTCTCTTCACTGGCACCCATATCTTATAATTGAGTGGGTTGTAAGGCGTTTCCATACGGGCAAATGTCCCTGGACCATATTACTACGTGAGATTCCATTATGCCTTAGATACATTTTCAAACTCGTGTGGTTTATAGTTTATACATAGTCATCATAATAATATATTTAAAACATTTATATAGCATTGACTAATATATACTGACCACTGAGAAAGAGGTCATCATCATCATCATCATCATCACGTGCTATGCTGATAAACGTGGGCGGTGATGGTTTGCCACCTCACACGATCACCAGAGCCACGGATCAGGTCGGTGGTCTTGTCCCGATTACACCAAGCCACCCACGCCCTTAGATATTGTCTTTTCTTGCTATTTTCGCCAAGATATTACCATAGCGCCTGTAACAAATTAGAGTTAACAGACAATTAGATATACTTCTCTCCTGCGAGAAGAAGAGATATGCTAAACACAGGCTCAGTGTACATACCTTACAATGGACTCCATACAGGTGAAAACTGTGAAAATTACTAAAAACAAGAAATAATCAACAAACATATAATAATGAAGTAATAAACTAAGCATAGAAGTATTATTGACACAGTATACAACCGACGTTTCGATTATTATAATAATTTTCAAGGACAGGACAACACAAAGAGATGTAACGAAAAAAAAGACAAAATAATAAAATAAACACAGCTCCTCTGTTGTCAAGAAGGCACAACAGTTGGGTTCAGTACGGTTTTGAAAAGTGCTCTTATACTATAAATGTTGTGTACAGTTCAGCTGCCAAAGTGCCAGATAGGATATATGTGGCCAAATGTGTGTAAACAGTTAGATATGAATATATAGAGGTTAGACAGCGGAGTTACACTGTTGCATCCACAACCGTATTGATTCCCGCTGGATGGACGCATCCCATAGAGTTTATTAACTGGTTTTCAATTTTAAGCCTAATGAAGTTGTTAGAGAAGCATGGTTTCAATGCAGTGACCCATACATCGTCGACTCGATTATGGTCCGAAGAATTAAAGTGGTTAGGGACAGGTGTGTCAGTGTTTTAAATAATGTCTCTGAGGTGTTCCCTAAAGCGGTCGGGAAGCCGTCTACCAGTCTGACCAATATATTCATGTCACATCGTTTGCAGATGATAACAAATTACATCTCGATGATGTCATAAAATCTATGTCCTCTTCCACTCGATGACATAAGGCTACCATAGGATATTCTGTTTCTTCTTTGTTTTTGGAGTGGGGTTATTATTAGAACATATCTTTATTCTAGCCCCATGGAGAAACCATACCGGGATCTTACCCATACATTTCTCATCAGCAGGTAGGTGTGCTACCACTTTACCAGGAATACTTTCCTTTCTTTTGGGTGTGCTACCACATTACCAGTGATACTTTCCTTACATTTGGGTGTGCTACAACGTTACCAGGGATACTTTCCTTACATTTGGGTGTGCTACAACGTTACCAGGGATACTTTCCTTACATTTGGGTGTGCTACAACGTTACCAGGGATACTTTCCTTACATTTGGGTGTGCTACCACATTACCAGGGATACTTTCCTTACATTTGGGTGTGCTACAACGTTACCAGGGATACTTTCCTTACATTTGGGTGTGCTACCACATTACCAGGGATACTTTCCTTACATTTGGGTGTACTACAACGTTACCAGGGATACTTTCCTCACATTTGGGTGTGCTACCACATTACCAGGGATACTTTCCTTACATTTGGCTGTGCTACAACGTTACCAGGGATACTTTCCTTACATTTGGGTGTGCTACAACGTTACCAGGGATACTTTCCTTACATTTGGGTGTGCTACCACATTACCAGGGATACTTTCCTTACATTTGGGTGTGCTACCACTTTACCAGGGATACTTTCCTCACTTTTAGGTGTGCTATCACATTCCCAGGGATACTTTCCTTACGTTTGGGTGTGCTACCACATTACCAGGGATAACCTGCCGCTGTCAATGCAGAGGTCAACGCGCTCATCTATGATCACTCAGATAGCTCCGAAGTGCTCATCTATACAGATGGATCTGTTGTAAAACAGCAGAGAAGTGCGTGGGCATTTACAGCCCGTTCAGCGGGCCGAACCGTTCAAGAATCCAGTGGTGCCCACTCTATGACCACGAGCAGCATGACGATGGAGGTGATTGCAGTCACACAGGCTTTCATATGGCTGGAATCACAGCATTATACCAACGTGTGTGTACTAAGTGATTCAATGAGCATGATTCAGAAGGTCGAAGCTGGATCTGTACGTAGACAGTGGACTGAGTCGCTGCGGAAGTCTGTTGTCCGCAAAGTCACCTTCATCTTCGTCCCGGGACATGCGGGAGTCGAGGGAAATGAACGAGCTGATAAATTGGCTGGCTCTGCACCCCCTGTAGATGGCCAGCCCATGGATCGTGCCGATGTTATTAACGCCCTTAAAGATATGGCGAGAACAGAGGATTTTGACGCCAGTGATTCCACATCGCTTTCCAGGATGAAAGACCTGGGAGTAAGAATCGGCACAGCCAGACGCGAGAGGTACATCGGGAAAACAAAGCGCCTCGTCAACCAACACAGAACTGGCACTATTAGCCACCGGACGCTGATGCATATGCTGGGGGGAGGATCTGAGCACCTATGGACATGTCCGGAGTGTAACGAAGATACCCCAACTGATAACTAACTAACTAACTATTACCAGGGATAGTTTCCTCACTTTTGGGTGTGCTACCACTTTACCAGGGATACTTTCCTCACTTTTAGGTGTGCTACCACTTTACCAGGGATACTTTCCTCACTTTTGGGTGTGCTACCACTTTACCAGGGATAGTTTCCTCACTTTTTGGTGTGCTATCACTTTACCAGGGATACTTTCCTCACTTTTGGGTGTGCTACCACTTTACCAGGGATACTTTCCTTTCTTTTAGGTGTGCTACCACTTTACCAGGGATACTTTCCTCACTTTTGGGTGTGCTATAACTTTACCAGGGATACTTTCCTCACTTTTGGGTGTGCTACCACTTTACCAGGGATACTTTCCTCACTTTTGGGTGTGCTACCACTTTACCAGGGATACTTTCCTTTCTTTTAGGTGTGCTACCACTTTACCAGGGATAGTTTCCTCACTTTTGGGTGTGCTACCACTTTACCAGGGATACTTTCCTCACTTTTGGGTGTGCTACCACTTTACCAGGGATACTTTCCTCACTTTTGGGTGTGCTACCACTTTACCAGGGATACTTTCCTTTCTTTTAGGTGTGCTACCACTTTACCAGGGATACTTTCCTCACTTTTGGGTGTGCTACCACTTTACCAGGGATACTTTCCTTTCTTTTAGGTGTGCTACCACTTTACCAGGGATACTTTCCTTTCTTTTAGGTGTGCTACCACTTTACCAGGGATACTTTCCTCACTTTTGGGTGTGCTACCACTTTACCAGGGATACTTTCCTCACTTTTGGGTGTGCTACTGCTTTACCAGGGATACTTTCCTCACATTTGGGTGTGCTACCACTTTACCAGGGATACTTTCCTGTCTTTTAGGTGTGCTACCACTTTACCAGGGATACTTTCCTCACTTTTGGGTGTGCTACTGCTTTACCAGGGATACTTTCCTCACTTCTCTGAAGTGTAACAATATATTTGTCACACAACTCATAATGTTAAATGTGTTAATTTTACTGTTTACCAACCAATGTACAGTGTGTTTTCGTTCTTCCTACGAGTACGTTTAGCCAGAACATACTGAAGAAATCTGGCATGGTATTTGGTTTGTATATGTAATGTATATTTAACCTCTGTGAAGGTCATACAATATTGGTGTTGTTATTAATGCTTTTTACCTCATTGAGCAGCTGTTATGAGCTTCTGAAACTGAAAGAGTTAAAACTACTTCCTGGACCGAAAGAGTAAAATCTATTTCCTGGACTGAAAGAGTTAAATCTATTTCATGGACTGAAATAGTTAAATCTATTTCCTAGACTGAAAGACTGAAATCTATTTCTTGAACTAAAAGAGTTAAAACTACTCATGGCATTTAAAAATATTTTTAGACTGAAGAAGTTAAAAGTACTTCCAAAACTAAAATAGTTAAAACTGCCGAAGGGGCTGAAAGAGTTAAAACTACTTTCTAAGACTGAACAAGTTAAAACTACTCCCTGGGATGAAAATGTGAAAATGATTCCTGGGACTGAAAGAGCTAAAACTAATGTCAGTTGTTGAAAGAGATAAAACTACGTCGGGGACAGAAAGAATTAAAATTATATTATGTGATTGCAAGAGGTTAAATTATTTCCGGAACTGAAAGAGTTAAAACTACTACCTTGGATGAAAGAGTTGAAATTATTCCAGGGATTGAAAGAGTTACTACTACTCTCTCGGATGAAAGATTTGCAATTATTCCAGGGACTGAAAGATTTAAAACTGTTTCGGGGGCTCGTAGAGTTAAAACTACTCAATGGGAAAAAAGAGTTGAAATTATTTCTGGGATTGAAAGAGTCAAAACTACTTCGGGTGCTGAAAGAGTTTAAGCTATCTACAGAAACGTAAACAATATAAAATAGCACAAAGTAATGCAGCTTTACAGAACATAATTACGAAACACTTAAGGACCTTGCGGCGACTAGCCTTCATCAGCAAACAAATACATCAAAGTAAATAAATGTTTTGCATATCCTTTACATGACATCGCTGTTAACATCAGCATCTTTCTGCTGATTGTTGATTTCTTGGCAAGATTACGCTCAGTAGTTTGCCATTGCTTTCTGAACGACCGGCTCCATACTCTCATAAGTCACTTTCGCGACTCGAACCGCTTCCAATTCTCGTGCGCTCACACCAACCACGACAGTATTCGGGGTTACGGCGAAAGCTGCAAACCCCTCGACCAGGGAGACCGGCAACAAATACATACACAAAAGTAAATGTAAAGCTGCATTACTTTGTGTTATTTTATATCGTTTACATTTCCACAGCTTTACCGCAGTTCCACCAAACTTTATTCATAATCTACAGAAAGGTGAACCACTGTTATGTGCCATGGTGCTACTTGGCTCAATCTTATCAAACTAACACATCACCTTCAAAGACGCTTTCTTCGGCCGAAACACAGAGCCACAATGATTGTCGTGAACTAATTCAGGCTTTGGAGACGAGGTTAAAAGATTTTATTACCAACAACACCACTAACATTATTGCGGAGTTTAAAAAAGAAAACATTCTTCTTCGAGAGGAAATCCGAATTCTTAAAGAAGAGAAGGAGACTTTTAAAACATCCATACATGCCTTGAAACTAAAGCGTGCACAGTCATTTCATAAAAGTGCACAAACAGAAAGTATCCATGGTGTTGTAGATGCGTGTGTTACCAGTGAATGTTCGTCGCATAATGACATACAGACAGTTTCTACAAGCCACAAAACCACCACTAAACCTGTAGAACGCACACCATCTATCTACCCCATCGATGTGCATGTCAGCAACAGGTTCCAGGCCTTAAGTGTAGACTCTCCAGCAGCAGACTTGGAATCACAGAGCCCAGTCGTTACCACTACTGGATACCAACAACCAACGCAAGCAAGATATAATAAGCAAAAACACAAGAAAGACGACAGTGACCAGTGGCAACAACAGTCCAAGCGGACACGCCAGCAGCGTGAAATAACCATAGATCATAGTGCAACACATGTCGTCATTGGAGACTCCCTGCTGAAGGGAATCTATAGTGATCGCATGTCATCTTCTGACAGCGAATCAACTTCAATCTACCCTGTACCAGGCGCTGACATTGACAGGCTGACCGCTACACTGCGACGATTCCAAGTGAACGACCGAATTAGGAGAGCAACAGTTCATATTGGTGTTAATGACATAATGGATAATAAAATCATCAGCACCTCACAACTAGCTACATTGGAGGTGCTGTTGCGCAATAGATTTCCGAAATCATCTTTGTTTATTTCATCTATCATTCCACCATGTTACGGGTTCCAGCGTCGTACTGCCGATGCTGCTAATCTAACGTTACATAAATTCTGTAAAAATAATAGCATGAATTTCATAAATAAAACCCCTTACTTTACGTCACCGTCCGGAGCTCCAAAGAAAAAACTATACAGGGATCAAATACATTGTTCCAAGCTAGGAAGTAGCTTCCTAGCGAAGAACAGAAAATATCCCGAACCGTGCACAACAACCAGCACCAGTTACAGGAGTAAACCGAACTTCACCTCAGGCAACAGCCATCTCACTGTGTTCAGAAAACACTCCTTCTCTTCCCACACCACCCTTGAGTGTACCCCAGGAACACAATGTTGTGAATAGCAACCCAAGCTCCAATCCAAATGTTGCTAAATATGATACTTTGTTTCCTACCTTGCCCGTAAAACAGTCTCCATCTATGATGTCAAAGGGGACACCGTTAAACAATGGTGCTGTACCGTCGATGCCTGCTTCCAATGTAGGCGCTTCCAGTGACACTCATAGCAATCCCTCGATGGACGGTAATCTACAACCCTATGAGTGGAACCGTCAACTTCAGCAGCTAATGCGATACAATCCTGCAGCCCTGCACCAAGCATTCATGATATCACTCCAGCAAAGACATTTTCCTGCCCCCTCTAACAGCCTTAACTATTTCTAAATAAAGTTTCAAAATCCCTGCAATTTGTATACCACAAGCGACATCTGCCTTTTAGTTTGTAATGTTCGCTAATCACGATCAGTGGCTCAACAAAAATGGTCTATATATAGGCCATCTCAACATCTTTCATCTGCTCAACAAATTACCTGAGCTCTCGGTACTTCTGTCCAAACAGTTCCATGTGTTTGGAATCACAGAAAGTCGTCATAACGACAAAATAACCGACTCCGAAATCTCACTTAAGGGATTTAAAGTAATTCGGAAAGATGCAAATCAAAAATTAGAGACAGGTATTGCTGTATACATTTCCGATTCTCTCAACTGGTCCCGTAGAAGTGATCTCGAGACAGTAGAGATAGAATGTGTTTGGTTAGAGGTGAAGCCAGCCAGCCAACAACCGTTTCTCATTGGATACCTATATAGGAATCCTTGTGCCGGGTACAGTTGGTATGACTGCTTCACTACAATGATGGATAGAGTGTTTACAGCATGTAGAGAAGTTATGATACTAGGTGACTTCAACATAGATATTAGTAAATCCAACCAGACATGGGACGATATCATTCTTTCTTACAATTTCAAACAACTAATAAACCGTCCTACAAGGGTTACAGACACCTCCTCAACTATAATTGATCATATATATGTTACGTGTCCAGATAATATTATTGAATGTTCTGTTCCTGTTTGTACAGTTAGTGACCACTACCCGGTATGTTGTACATGGTCAAGAATTGGGTTCAAACCTCTTAAACATAAACATGTAAGTATCAAATTTAGGAATTTTAAAGCATTCAACCAAGATTTATTTTTGCAAGACTTAAGAAAAGCAGCCCTTGATCACATTTACCAACTTCCTGACCCGGACGATGCATTAACTTTCTGGACGAAGACAGTCTACAATGTATTCGATAAACACGTCAAAGAAGTTCGAGTCAAAAATCAACATAAATCCCCATGGGTCACTAGAGAAGTGCTGGAAATCATGAGAGAGCGAGATGTAGCACACAAAAATAAAGACTTCATCAATTACCGCAGACTAAGGAATAAAGTTAAATATGAAATTCGTAGGATAAAAAAAAGATCATTTTAAAAATTTGATTGTAGATAATTCAAACAGTACAAATATATGGAAGGCTATTAACTTGCTAACCAATAAGAAACGCCCTACAGAATCAGTAATACCAAATTCTATAACATGCGATTAATTCAGTTGGTTCTTTCAATCAGAAATAGAGAATCTAAAGTCTTCAATACCAGGCTCATCGTGTAATTTAAGTTCACTGGCATCATTCTGTGAGGAGAAGTGCACCAGAAATATTCCCGCTGAGATTCCTTTAATGTCTGTTGCAGACGTTTATAAATATCTCTTGAACCTCAAATCAACAAACTCACACGGCCTAGATGGTATCAGTAATAGAATTCTTCGTTGTGCTGCACCAGTCATTAGCGAGTCCTTAACGTTCATATATAACCAGTGCCTGGCCAAAAACTACTTTCCATCTGCATTTAAAATTGCTAAAGTGTTTCCGCTAATTAAAAATGGCTCAATCGATAATAGCGTTTTGGGTAATTATAGACCTATTTCCTTACTATCGTCGCTATCAAAACCACTAGAAAAACACATTCATAAAATAACGTTACACCATTTAATTAACAATGATCTAATAATTAACAGTCAATCTGGGTTTCGACCTAAATATTCTTGCCATAGTGCTCTAACAAAAATGACCGATAACTGGCACTTAAACATCAACAACGGTAGAATTTGTGGAGCGGTGTTTGTAGAATTTAAAAAAGCTTTTGATATGGTAGATCACGATATTTTAATTAGAAAACTAAAGCTAATGAAGACAAGCACCAACATGGTGAACATAATTACGTCATTTCTATCCGACAGGCAACAAGTCGTGTCCTCCAACAACTGTCTATCAAGACCCACACAACTTAATATTGGTGTGCCTCAGGGCTCAATACTAGGTCCGCTGCTTTTTGCAGTTTATATTAATGATCTTCCTTTATATATCAATACAACTTGTGATCTATTTGCAGACGACTCTACTATATATACTAGTCAAGAAAACCGTAGTGAATTAGAGAATTCTTTACAAAAGGAACTTGATAATCTTACTAGATGGAGCAATGAAAACCGCATGCAAATTAATATCGACAAAACCAAATCCATGCTAATAACGACCAGACAAAAACTACAGACACTAGCCATAACTGGATCACCGCTCGAACTCCTCATGGGCACGTTACCTATAGTTAATGTGACTGAACATAAAACACTAGGGCTTTTAATAGACAGTCATTTGAACTGGAGCTCTCATGTTCACGCTCTTACCAAGAAAATAGCACAAAAAGTTTACCAACTTGCTAAAATTCAGCACTTCCTGGACGAAAGCACACGAAAAATATTCTATACATGCTATATCCAATCACATCTCGATTACTGTTCCACAGTTTGGGATGGTTGCCCTAAATCTAATTTAAAACGACTATGTTGTCTACAAAACCGCGCAAAAAATTTGTTACATGTCTCAAAGCCTAGATTGGACCTATACAAAACATGTTTCGCCTATTCTGGTGCTCACTTATGGAATGATCTGCCTCCAGATCTGAAAACTCCAATGAGTCCCTACACATTTAACCGAAAACTCTTTCAATACTTAATCCATACCGACTATATGCCACCATAATTCATTTACTGGTATAATTGTTCAGTATAATTGTTCATTATAATTGTTTAACTATAATTGTTCACTATATATGTGTGTGCGTGTGGGAGCGAGAGAGAGAGAGAGAGAGAGAGAGAGAGAGAGAGAGAGAGAGAGACAGAGAGAGAGACAGAGAGAGAGAAAGAGAGAGAGAGAGAGAAAGTGGGTGTCAGAGAGAGGGAGAGAGTGTGTGCGCACGTGCATGCGTGTGTGTGGAGAGAGTGATTGAGCGAGAAATGGTGGGGGAATGTGTCAGTGCATGCATTCGTACGTGTATGTGTGAGAGTGAGTGAAGGAGTGTGTGCGTGCGTGCATGCGTTCATGTGCATGTGTATGTGTATGTGTGAGAGTGTGTGATTGAGAGAGTGAGTGTGTGTGTGTGTGTGTGAAGGATTGTGTGTTAGAGAGTGAGACAGTGGGAGAGTTGATCTATTAGTGTGTGTGTGTGTTTGAGCGCGCGCATGCGTGTGAGTGTGTGTATATGAAAGAATACAGAGAGAGAAAGAGAGAGAGAGAGAGAGAGAGAGAGAGAGAGAGAGAGAGAGAGAGAGAGAGCTGAGCAGATGCATGTCGTGTAACACGCATGTTATGTAACACGTGAATCCATATGTTTGTGTATTCTCATCTGTCATTTTATCAGTTAAATACCATTTGATTTTATCATGCATAATATAAACTCATGTTCATTACTGTAGTTTGATTGAGAGAGTCAGTGAGTGTGAATGAGAGACAGAACGAGTGAGCGTGAGAGTGAATGAGTGAGCGGGAGAGTGAATGAGTGAGCGGGAGAGGGAATGAGTGAGCGGGAGAGTGAATGAGTGAGCGGGAGAGTGAATGAGTGAGCGGGAGAGTGAATGAGTGAGCGTGAGAGTGAATGAGCGGGAGAGTGAATGCGTGAGAGTGAATGAACGAGCGGAAGAGTGAATGTGTGAGCGTGAGAGTGAATGTGTGTGTGTGTGTGTGTGTGTGTGAGAGAGAGAGAGAGAGAGAGAGAGAGAGAGAGAGAGAGAGAGAGAGAGAGAGAGAGAGAGAGAGAGAGAGAGCATCACTATTTTTACGTCACATACATTTTATGTACACATTTTTCTCCATGTTTAACATTTTTATGAGACTGCTCATGACAAGTGTCAGTGTATGTGTGTGAGTAAAGTGTGGGAGTTTGTCCATACTAGTTTCAATACTAACGTGAGACATTTTGTATGTGTCTAGATGTGAGGAAGTGTGAGTGAATGTGGAGGATGTGTGTGAGTGTGGGGATATGTGTGGGTGGGGGGTGTGTGTTTGGGGATATGCGTTTGGATGGATTGGGGTGTGTGGGTTTTGGTGGGTAGTGGTATTTGTGGTTGTTGGTGGGATGTGTGGATGGATGTGTGGGGGTGAAAGTAGGGGTGTTGGAATGGGTGTGGGGGATGTGTGTATGGGTGGAGGATATGTGTATGGGACGGATGCGGGGGATGTGTGTTTATGTGGGTGGAGATGTGTGGGTGGTTTGAGGAAGTATGTGTGGGAGGCGGGGTTGTGTGGGTAGGGGATTGTGTTGGGTGGATTGGGGATGCAAGGGCGGGGGGGGGGGGAGAAGTGTATGGTGTGTGGGTTTGAGATATGTGTGCAGTGTGTTGGTGGGGGATGTGTGAATGATGTGTGGGTGGAGGTTATGTTTGTGGTGGTATGGGTGGAGGATAGTGTGTGGTGTGGGGGATGTGTGTGATGGGTGCGGGGAATGTGCGTATGGGTGAGGTATATGTGTGGGTGAGTAGGGGATTGTGGTGGTTGTGGGAAGTATGTGGGGGTGTGTGGGTGGGAGATGTGTGTGTGTGGATGGGGAATGTGTGGGTGGGGGTGTGTGAGTGGCTTATGGATGTGTAGGTGGGTGAGGGAGTTGTATGTGTTGGGGTGGGATGTGTGAGTGGGTGGAGGATGTGTGGGGGTAGGGGTATTGTGATCGAGAGATGTTTAGTTGGGGGTGGGTGGGTGGGGGTGTGTGGGTGCGTAGTGGAGGATGTATGCGTGAGTGAGTGTGTGTTGGTGGACGGGTAGGGAACGCGTATGTGGGTGGGGAGAGGTGTGTGGTGTGTTGGTTGGGAATATTGTGTGGGTGAGGTATGTGGGTGGGGGATTTTTGTGGTGTGTGAGTGGGGGTATGTGGGGTGGATGGTTAAGAGTATCTGTGTGGGTGTGGGTGGGAATATTGTGTGGTATCTGGGTGGGGGATATGTGTGTGGTGTGTAAGTGGGGATGTGTTGGTGAGGGATATGTGTGTGTGTGGTGCGTGGGTTGGGAATAGTGCTTGGTAGGGGGTGTATGTGATGTGCGGGTGGGGGATTGTGTGGTGGGGGATTAGGTTATGGCATGTGTGGGTGGGTGGAAGTTGTATGTGTGGGTGGTGGGGTGTGTGTGAGTGGATTGGGGATGTATGGGTGGTTAGGGAGATGTGTGTGTGTGTGTGGAGGGGGGGGGGTAGAGACATGTCAGTTGGTGGGGATGTGTGTGTATGGTTTGGGGATGTGTGAGTGGATGTGCGATGTGTGGGTTGGTGGGGGATTGTGTGCATGGGTGGGGAATATGTTGTCGATGGAGATGTGGCTGGGGGATGGGTGGTTTGAGGTGTGGGTGGGAGAGGATGTGTGGGTTAGGATGTGTATGTGGATGGGCGTGGGATGTGTGGGTTGGTGGGGGAATGTTTGTGGGTAGCGAGTGTGTTTTGGTTGGGGGATCAGGTGAGGGCAGTGTGTGTGGGTGGGGGATGTGTGGGAGGGGGATGGGTCGGTTGGTGGGGTATGTATGTGTCCCTTGGTGTGCGTGTGTGTGGGTAGGTGGGGGTGTGTATGTGTCCCTTGGTGCGCGTGTGTGTGGGTAGGTGGGGTGTTGTGTGGGTGGGGTGATGTATGGATAGGTGGGAGATGGGCCTCATAACATGGTAATTATAATTAGCCTTGTTTATGTTTACAACATTCATTTCACAATGTTTATCTTTCTTCCTATGTAAATGTATAATGCTCTTGATGAACGAAAGACGAGTGATTGGAAGGACCGAATGTAAGACATGCCTGCGCGCTCAATTTGTGACCCTAATAAAGTTGATTTGATTTGATTTGATTTGATTTGGGTAATGTTTCAGCTCGATGGCTGTTAATAACAAAGATGGCAGCTATGCTCAACTGGCTGGCATTCTATTATGCTTGCCAACACTCATAACATAATTCAGAGAACTAAGCGCAGCAGTTCGACAATACTTTTAATCATCAAATTACACCACATCAGTCCTCACAGTTGACCATATTTCGATCACACTTCTTGTGTATCTTACAAGCACGTCATTACGCTGGTGAATCTGATACTTGGTTAGTTATTGTTCATGTCGACACTGGCGTTGTCGCTACTGTTAGTTATAGATCTAAAGGCAGTCGCCGGTGTGTACAGTTCTAAATATTATTAAGTGGTCAACTTACAGTACGGCGTTGATTGTTGGATCGACTAACAAGCTCCAGTCTGACGGTAGTCACTGCCCATCGCTGTTATAATAATCACTAGTAGAATGTTGTTCTTGAGGATAAGTTTAGCGTTGACTAAGTTTTATGACTTTACATGTTGACAATGTCGTTATTTGAATAACGGTAGGATTTAGTAGGATATAGTTGAATATAGTTGATCTTTCCAGTTTACTATCGTAGCGCCTAATGAATTCTGTCTTTACTCGAATCGCTAATTGCTGTGGCTACTTCCTGAATCCGTGAGTTGTTTTCATCCCGCTGAACTGTCTTTGTCCGGTCAGCAGTCTTTTACCTCATTCTCTACCTGTTTTACCGGTTACCTTATACTGAAACATGACACTGTTGTTGTTCACTATGTGGGGTATATACAGCCTGCTGTGTTTTGTAAACTGTCATCAATAAAAGAGTCGCTTTATACTCGACCTGTCCCTCCCTTGTGCTCTCCAGGATCCATGGCACCAGGTCTGTAAATAATGTCAATAAACATGCCACGGACAGGTTCAATAAGTTCAAAACCCGTGGGGTTACCCGGACTGCAGTCTTCTCACTAATGAAAACAATGAACATAGCTAATGGTTTGGCTATACACAACTTTAAACAAACGTGACCACTAATGAATGCCCACGTGTAGAAACTTCAAATTGCATTTACTGATTGTAAAACGAGTTTAATTATGCCACATGTATTCACAGAGAGAATTTCAATGATTCGTTGCAGACCAGAAAGGTAATTGATTATAATCAGTCGAGTAAAAATGTATTACAGTATTAATCCCCACGTACCAGAAGGAATTCTCCGTGGCGAAGTGGTCAAGCCGTTTGCCTCGCGCTCCGAAGGTTGTTGGTTCAATTCTGGGGTAAGTATTGCTGTTCACGAGTGAAATTTTCTCGGAGACTTCTGGGGATCGTCACTGGAGCTACGGAATTCGAGCTTTGTGCGACGCTTTCGGCAGACCACCCTGCGGAAAGAGACCAAGCCATATGGGATAAAACCCGGAGCAATGAAGTCAATACTCTCAACTTTTAAGACTGCTTTAAAAAAAGACCTACCAGATTAAATACAGATCTAAAATATCTGGACTGCTATTGGTTGAAAGTGCTGCCCGAAGATCGATTAAACATACGTTCCCAAAAACGATCTTTATCAATGCTGACCTGATGATTTGTACGCCCTTGAGTGACCTAATTTGAAACAATGGCTGGAGAAGTATGTGTGCGTTCATCATCTGCATTCAATAACATTTGATTAGCAGAAGTTAGTCACAATCCCCATTCTTCACTACTCCATTAGCAAAATTCAATCTGCAATGTGAGCTTTTGAAATACGCGAACAAGTTATCACTACTGGAGGTTGCCACTAGCCGCAGTAGTGTGACCACAGTTCAAGAGGTCATGGCAACGAAGCTAGAGAAAGACCAAGAATCAGATGGGTTTTCATCTTCTCCTCTTCCTCCAGTTACTTCAGTGAAGTGTTGGGGGAGATGTAAGCATCATTTGTGTGCTCTTTGTAATGCGTGCACTTTTTAGTTGGTATTTGTTCTCTAAACATTTCTTGATGCAACCACTCCATCTTTTACATTGTCTTCCCCTTGCTCTGTATCCATCATATTTCTTTAATGTGGCTCTTTGTCATAAATGGTACCAGATAATTATTGTGAAGTGGCCACACATATTAATTTGTTGTTCTTTAATGAATTGCATGAATGGTTTCAGACCTAGCCTTCTGCTATTTTCCTGGTTGCTAATTCTGTCTCTCATCCACAGATCGTCTAAACATCTCGTCTCTGTTATTATGATTTTGCGCTCGTTAATTGTGGTAAGCATCCATGTTTGACACAGGTGGCATAACGTCAGCCAATATTTATTACTTGTGAAATGTGCTGTGGTAGTTAAAGGTATCTTTCTATGCGATAGAAGTGGCTAGTCGTTCAAGTACCTGGCTTATCTTTGCACAAGGATGTTATTAGGGACTTACATTTGAAACCCGTTCCAATGGCTTTATTACAAAAGCATGAAAGAAACATTAACAGGTGTGGTTGAATTAAACAAAGCATTCATTTTGAATGAATTATCCACCATGACTTGGTCAGAAGAAGTAGTCCTAGGCATTCAGGCAAGCTTCCCATTGCTTAGGTAGGCAGTGAATGCCGTCAGCGAAAAAAAAAAATAAGGATTGTGGTGCTCACTGAAAAAAGTTTTTACCGCATTCATTACATCTGCATCTTTGTGAAATCGTTGCCCCTTGAGAGTTTTATTTAGAGGTCTGAACAAATGAAAATCACATGGTGACAAATCAGGACTATAGGCTGGATGTTGCAGAATTTCTCACTTCTTCCTTGCTAATGCTTCCTGCACAATCTTTGCGACATGCAGACGAGCATTATCGTGCAACAAAATCACACCGCGAGAAAGCGTCGTTTATTCTTGATGGCTTTTTGCAGCTTGTCTAGTGTTTGCAAGTAGTGGGTAGAGTTGATGTTGACACCAGGTTATTTAAAGTCGGTCATGGTAAGAAAAATGCGCTCGGCATAACGTTACCAGCGGAAATCTGTAAATTGAATATTTTGGCGTTTGGTGATCCATCATGCTTCCATTGCATGTTATCTCTTTTGTGCTCAGCTCAAAGTGGTGACACGATTCATCGCCTGCCACTATGCGGAAGAGAAATGCCTTACCCTTCACTCTGTAACGCAGCAAGTGGTTCAAACACCATGCCATGCGACATCTAAGACGACATCTAGGAATGGCGATTCTCATTTCGCGACAGCATGGTGGCGTCAGAGCTAGACATGTCCAGTTGGGACAGTGACGATATATAAATACAGGTGTTGAGAGTTCATTCCAGTATATCATTCGTGTTGGTTAATTTTTATGCTCGCAACGCGAGTATGGATTCCCAGAAGTGGCACTGCTTAAGTGACATATTAGGTCACGGGAGAAATGTTATTTTCTGTGGCGATTTCAACGCTAAAGGAAGATCATGGGGAAACATTTCTTCCAACACACAGGCGGAGGAGCTCGATACTGCAATTGAAACCATTGACCTGGTTTATATCAACAGTGGCTGTGTCACCAGGACAGCAAGCCGTCCAGGCAATGAGGACAGTGCTATTGATCTGGCGCTGGTTTCTCCTTCACTCACTACAGTGTGTAGATGGGGTGTCCTAGGACACCACGGCAGCGAACACCACCCTTGCCGCATATTGGCAGAGAAAGGCAGAACCAGGCAGCACAAGCTAAAGGTCAAGACTTTCCAGTATGACAGTACAGGGCAAGATGTGGTGAGCAAAATAAGACGTGACAAGCGCAGAAAGCTTCAGTGCAGGAAAAAAAGATGGCAGCAGCCACCTTGGTGGAATTTCGAGGTGGAGAAGGCTTGGGTGGATAAGCGTAGTGCTTTAAGGAGATGGCAAAATGCCAAGAAGAATAGAGCTGGCCATCCTAGTCCCTGCATGCACTTAGAAAGTGAGATGCACACAAAAGTAAGCTATTTCAAAAAAAAAAAAAAAAAAAACACTGGTCAAGGTGGTTAAAAGTGAAACATGGGCAGAGATGCGTCAAAGAGTAAGCACAGACAAGTCACTGAAATTGTTCTGGCGACTACATAAAAGCATGAGTGAGGTAGTAAAGAATAAAAGAATTTCTGACTTCCAAGGTGCTGACCTCATCTGGCAAAGGACTGACGAGGACAAGGGCAAAGCCCTCTTTGAACGCTATCTAGAACAGAGCAACCAGACAGACATGAGAGGCCGAAATCTTGCCAAGGAGGTCACGTCAGACAGATGCAAGGCCCAGAACACTTCGGATGAAGACACAGTGACAGTGAAAGAAATCAAAGCTGTGCTTCGACGATTAAAAAAAAACAGCGCTCCAGGGCCTGATGGCATAAAATACGACGACATCAATAGGTGTACCGACAACGAGCTAGAGAAACTAGCAGACATGTACAACAACAGTATAGGGAGTGCTAGCATCAAGGAGGAGTGGTTACACAGCTATCTAATTCCCTTTCCGAAGCATGGCAAAGACCACACAAAAATTCAGGGATATCAAGTTATAACCAAGCAGAATACAACAGGCAAGCTGCTGGAGAAGTTAATTGCCAGGAAAATATCAACCCAGCTAGAGAGACAAGGCGTTTTCCCACCTACCCTGGGTGGGTACCATCCAAAAAAGAGAAACCTGGACGAATGCAGCAGTTTTTGTCCATGATGTTTATGAAGGTTTCCACTCAGACATTGAAACCTTTGCTGCAGCGATCGATCTTGAGTACCATTGAATTTTTTAATGCGTCAGCTTCTTTAACTCAAAATAAGTACCAGTTGGATTTCGGAACCTTCAACAATATATCCTGGCCTACCACAGGGATCACCATTATCTCCGGTACTGTTCAACGCCAACACAATGAGAATCACTGGACCTGGTAGGACATTGTCATAAATCGATATTTTAGTGTATCATCCGGGTATAGATAGAGATCAGGTTGCTGTGGAATTACAAACCAAACTCAATCGCATAAGTACTTGGTGTGATGAAGCTGGGGCAATGGTCAACCCAACAAAGGCAACATTGACTTGATTCTCGTTGAATAATCATATTGGTAACACTCCAACACCAACTGTAAAGCTGGGTTCAGAGATGGTGGAAAGAACGCAGGCAATGAATTACCTGGGGATATGTTTTGATCGAAGCTTTGCTTATAATGAGCACATAGACCAGGTGATAACAAAGGCCAAGCGGGGTTTGGCTGCGACGCGGGTGATGGCGGCAGCAACCTGTGAGCAGCGCCATCTATGTCTTCTGTACGAGGGGCTGGCCATGTATGTTTTTGAGTATGCGATGGCAATCCTGACTCTCACCCGTAAGCAGATAGAAAGGATGGATAGGATACAGAATGAAGTATGCGTATTATTCTTGGATGTACAAGAGATACAGCATGCAGGGTGATGCACTACCTTCTTGATTTCCCAAACATTCAAGACAGAATACAAGTTTTCAGAGCACGCGCCTACCTCAGAGTTAACGCAAAATACACAACATCCACTGCATAGTGAAATAAAGGTGAAGGGCACAGCAGGTTAAAAAGAGGACGGTCGTGGTTGGGTCTTCAACAGGTGTGTTCACTTGAGGACTTAGAACCTGGCGAGGAGTGGGTACAAGTGCCAACAGATTTCTGCACATCCTTTTCATTTTGCATCCAACTAGATAGAAAATGCAGACAAGAAAACCCGGCTGCTGTGGAGGCTGAAGTACAAGCGTTGATTTTCGAGAATTCGCTAGACGGTGATGCTGTCATCTAAACAGATGGGTCGGTTGTCTGACATGTGAGAAGCTCATGGGCCTTTACGGCTCGGGCCGGAAGGAGAATTGTGAAAGAGGACTCTGGTGCTTTCACTGAGACCACAAGTAGCCTGACTATGGAAGTCATGGCAATAAGTAAAGCAATAACATGGCTCGAGACACAGACATTCACTAGGGCATGTTTCCTTAGCGACACAATGAGCATGATCAAGAGGATAGAGTTGGGGTGGATCCGAAGAGAATGGTTGCTGTCTCTGGAGCGGTCTCGGCTGGCAAAGATTAGTTTCATCTTCGTGCCAGGGCACATGGGTACAAGGAAATTAGCGGGCTGACAAGCTCCCAGGTGAGGCTACGGTGGAGGGCGGACACGCCATGGACCAGGCTGGCATTCTGAATGCTCTACAAGAAGTAAGACTTTTGCGTGAACCAAGTAATGACTGTGAGATGACAGTGAGAACTAACTAACCATGCCATGCGTGCCTCTTTTTGGTGGTCGGTCAACATTCGTGGTACCCACTGTGAACACACCTTCCGATATTGCAGTTTCTTACGAACGACCTTTTGAATTGTCCCAATTGACACAACAAATCCTTTCGTTAGCGAACTTATGCTTCGACAACGGTTCATCTGTACTGCTGCATCAATTTTCGCGATGGTTGTTTTCTGTTGCAACAATATGCGTTTGACCCGGCCATCGAAGATCTGTCGTGAACTGACGTCATTTCCGTAACATTCGTGCCCAGTCTGTCACTGGTCACATTCTTCGACACACATTTGTTACCGTACGCTGCCTGCATTCTTAGATGAATGACCACTGGTCGACATCCTTCAAATAAAAGAAACTGAATCACCGCTCTTTGAGCTTCTTTGGACGGAATTTGGATCAACCCGGCAATTTTCTCAACGGTCAGAAACAGAACCTAAGCATCATGTGACGATAAACATGTGCTCTTTTATTCATTGGTCAGTACTTATCACATGACTATGACCTGATCATGTTCAACATACTCAACTACGTGCGGTGCGGCACGAACGGATTTCAAATGAACGCCCCTTATATATATATATATATATATATATATATATATATATATATATATATATATATATATATATATATATATATATATATATATATATATGTGAAATGAATGGTCATCATCATTCTTGATGGACAAACACCACATAATGTTTTGGTCTGTGACATCACAGACCCCCATAGCCGGTTTCTGCGTCAAGACATCAGTTTAGCTGGCTCGTTAGCGTGGTTTGTAGAAGGCTGCGCTGATAATTTCAAGAGCGTGGCCGGACAAGGGTGTTACGCTAACGTTCGACGTCCCGCTAAGTGAGGGAAGAATGGCTACTTATTCCCCCGTGTTTTCAGACCTACACAATATGATAGTCCTACCATATCATTGAATCATAGCAGAATACTGCTTCGGGACCAAAATAAATGTAGACTGGAAAATTTACTTGAGGGATCTGGCTGACACTCAGTTTTACGAGGAAAGGCCAGACGGACATATACTCATATTACAACTGGGACCATTAGTATTGGGTCTCTTCGCTGGAGGGTGAAGAGAAGGGTGGAATTCTTCAGAGAAGGACGGAGTGCGCAAGGGAATGTTTATATATGCAACACTGTAATGGATGAAGAATCTGGAACAGTTCCTCTGGGTGTATCAGTGACCCCCAGGGTTCACAGCGGTTGATATTTCCAGAATTGTAAGAGTATTTATCAGGATGAAAAATGTATGACAACTAATGTCGAAGGGCATCAGACTGGAAGAGACACCGGATCTCTGAAATGTCAAGGCAAAGTTATATTATAATGTTATGATTAATAAATGTCATATTTCAAACTGGCGCGGACATCATATTCCCCCACATCCCAGGATGTCAAACAGAGTGTATCAATGAATGTACTGACATTATCTTTGAACTTTTGTCGTCGTCATCGCTTTCTGTGCTTTCTTTCCCAGATCTATAACCTAGACTCAGATATACATTGTTCTGTAAACAAAGGGCGGTAGATCTATGAACCGTGTTACATGAAACAGGGACATTTGTATGATCTCAAATGGGCGTTTATATGGCAGCCTCGAGGCATATAAAGTAAAGGACACTTTAACACGACATATCCATATATTGCGCATGTGGTGTTAGATCACGACTGTTCCATACATTGCGCATGTGGTGTCAGACCCATATTTTCATAGACCAATCGGCACTCGGGTGTTTGATATGGTCAGTGCTTGCTTGCTGGCTTGCTTGCGTTCGCTGTCTGTGAACTCCAGCGTGAATTCCTGTATGTCAGATGAAGACATCCTGTTGTCCAACATCAGTGTGATGTCATACCGGACTGAGGTTTGCGTGAGTATCCGTTGTCCCATGCCTGTCTTATTGGTGTTCAGAATGGTGGTTCCTCACCGTGCAGGCAGATACTCTCCGACTTCGGAAGAATCAGCGATCCTACAACATTAGCCAGGACCCTGAAGGGACCTGTTGCCCAGGACGCATGACTAGGACGTGTTAGTAGGTCTTGGCCAGTACAGAACCTGGCCGTGGTGCCTTGGAAACACCTCTGCGTCCCGAGATGGTCAGTATTACACTGGCTGCCTTTAAAAAAAATAGTGGGAGGGGGTATACAGGCTAGAGGAACAGAATCATTGCACTGGGTTTTATCCCTTTTGGTTCGGTATCTTTCCACAGAAGACCTCTGAAAGCGTCGCACAGAGCACGAAATTCGTAACTCCAGCTACAACCCCCAGGAGTCTCTGAGAAAATTGCACTTGTGAATAGAATACTGAAGTTGAGAAACACACCAACAACTTTCAAAGCGTGAGCGAGGTTGCTTGACCACTTCGTCACGAACACCATCAAAGCGTTAGAGAGGCTGCTTGACCACTTCGCCACGAACACCATCAAAGCGTGAGCCAGGCTGCTTGACCACTTCGCCACGAACACCATCAAAGC
>JACEFZ010010339.1:545000-595000 GCA_014155875.1 Cepaea nemoralis | reverse complement strand
AATACTATATCATCCACAAATCTAATTTTATTTATTTTATTTCCCCCAATGGTCATTTCTCTCGTATCTTTTAAACTTCTAAAATATGTTTTTGGTATAGGTGATAGGGAATGAACAGGCTGATAGGCTAGCAGCGAATGCACCTTTTGGTGGAATTTTGTCTATGGGCAAGGGGGAGGTGGTCGTGCGCTTGTGGGACCAGGTGGAGAAAGCGGAGGAACAGATTGAGAACCCATATGTGGAAAGAATGAGATTGCGGGGGATTGGCAGGGGTTCTGGAAGAATCTCAAACCTGAGAAGGAAGACCATGAGAACTTTTAATCAGATAGCGGTGGGAACGATTAGTAGTATGACTCTTCGCTGGCTGTTGAACGAGGGGACTGAGCACATATGGGAATGTCCTGAGTGCAGTGATGTCGGTTCTTGACTCAACTCAACTCAACATATAGGCGATAGGGAAGCAAGATCTAGAGACACACATCCCTATCGTACACCTCTCTTAACGGGTTGATACTGATCTACTTTACGGCAGCTTTTTGTTTCCAATATAAGCTTTTAAATAACAATACTTTACAATAAACATACATAAATACACCTACCTACCTACCTACCTACCTACCTACCTACCTACCTACCTACCTGACCGCCCTCTCGCCTGCCTGCCTACCTACTACGTAGTACCTACCTACCTACATAGTACCGACTTACCTACCTACATACCTACCTATCAAGATATTTACCTAACTACCTCCTATCTACATGCCGATGTACTTTCCTACGTGCTTATTAGCATGGTTTCTGAGGAAAATGCAAATAATACCATGGACAGACAGAAAAACCAATGACCAAGTCCTACAAGAAACAGATTAAGATCGTACACTGATTAGAGAAATTAGCTGTAGACAGTCACAATTTTTTTTTGGCCACGTTATGAGAAGAATTGATGACAACTGGCAAGACTGAGGGGAAGAAAACACTTGGGAAAAGCAGAGAACTAAATACCTGAATTGCTTGGCCACGTGGTATGGTCGAGACAAGAACACTGAGCTAATCCACGACTCTGGTGATCGTGTGAGATGGCGAATCATGACCGCCCATACTTAACGGCATGGCACATGATGAATGAACTTACTTTCATGCATGTAGGCAGGCATACCGACATACATATCATATATATAAATACGTCAATACATACGTTCATAATACTTGCATACATACGTGCACACGTGCATACACACAGACCTTCACACATACACATACATATTTAGGCACATACACACGTGTATAATTAGACGCATATATGTAGATACACACATACTTAGACACAGATCAAATTCTTTATTTTCCATCAAATACATTTAAATACACAGATATTATATATTTTAAAAAAATTATTAAAAAAAACAAACAAAAACACATCAATCTAAAATAAGCTACTCATATGGAGTTCCATAAATACAAGATATTGACTGTTGGATTTGCACAAATGGTGTTTGTACAGTTTCTAGTGATCTGAGATTAATGTAAGTACCCTCACACAAGTTACACGTAGTTTCAAAATTGGTAACAGTGAATAAAGTACACTAAAACAGAGGAGACAAATCGATAAGACCACGGGAAGACAAATAAGAGTAAACACCGGGTGTTTGAAATCAAAAATAGAAACGATTTTAAGATTGAAGGAAAGTAATATAAGGAAGATATAATGCATATATACGAGAATATTATGATGGAGAAACAGCAGATTAACACAGTTACTTAGCAAGTCCACCAATTCTTAAAAAAAATAGTCACTGATGCTATCGAACATATGAAGAAAGGAAAAACAGCAGGGCCAGGTGGAATCACAATGGAAGAATTAGAAGTACTAGGAGCATTTGATGTAGAAAAATATTCACAAAATGTTGAATGATGTTTACGGCAGTTGATATTTACCGAGTGATATGATTACATTTCTATTGAGTTGAGTCAAGAACCGACATCACAGACTTCTGGACCTTCGCATACGTGCTCCATCATTATCATCTGCAACAGCCAGCGGAGAGCCCTATTACTAATGGTGTCAATAGCAGCCTGATTATATGTTAGTCTGACCTTTCCTCGGAGTTTAGAGCTTCGTCCAGTTTCTCTGGTCACTCACTGCAACACCAATCTCTCTCAGTCTGTCCCCCTGTCCGATTCCCACCACACCAGCATGTCTTGGGGAAAAGTCCAACATATTCTCTCTATGAATGGAAGCCTGCCACTCTGAACGAAGCATGCCTGTCTTTACTTTCTATCATACTTTGTGAGTCTGTTGCCATTACGACAAGAGTGTACTATTTGTCTTCCAGTCAGCGGAACGCCGTTTTGACTTTTTCCCGTCCTTTCCCAGACTAGAGACCTAGTATCATATGCCAGGCTCACCTGCACCAAACACCTTTCACCAAAGTTCACCAGGAACCCTCAGGTTCTATATTTTACCCCTTAGCACAGGGCTATCCGTGCAGATGGTAGCGAATTGTCGTGGATCATTTGTTGCACCTCCCATTAAGTGCAGCCTGCTGGCCAATCCCCGCATTTCCTATCCAATGTTATGTCACTGCAGGGGTCTAGCTTGTACACTGGTATTCTGACCCACTCCTCTTCACATCCATGATTTTTCTTTTATCAGTCTGTGGGCCTTTTCTCTGTCCAGGGCTTCATGCAGAGGGTGTTCCGTATCTGCAAATACGAGGAGACATGATTTAGCCTGTCTGCAATCGTGGGTATGCTAGTATCGTATCCACACTACCGGCATGTAGCTTGTGCATCACAGTGTCACCCGCATAACTTTATTCTGTATGAGCTCTAGTTTCACCAGCTGACTCTTTGTTACTATGAGGAGTCCCAATTCACACTTAATTACTGAGATTAAAATTTGTATTTACAGTTCTACTTCCCCCACCCCACCCCAACCTCGTTCCCTCCTCCGACCAGGAGAAAGTGATTACGAAGATTTTCGTACAATCAGCTCATAAGCCATGAACATGCTGCTAAGCTTCTATTCATAATTCTAATTAGAAGAACAAGAAAGAAAATAAAAATGAAAATTGGTGAAGAACTGTATGGATTTGTTGAAGGAAAAGGTACACATAATGAAATATACACATTACAAACACTAATAAAAAGATCAATAAAGACACCGAAAGACAATTTGATAGGTTATACCAAGGGCTTTGATAAAGTAAAACATGATGAATTGATAAAAATGTTCGAAGATATCAACATTGATGGGAAAGACCTCATAATAATAAAGAACATTTACTGGAAACAGTAGCAGAAATTGAAATAGAAAATAGAGACGACGAGTATGAAGAAAGAAAGCTAGGCGTAAGACAGATATTATGTATTGTCATAGGAAAAATTACGAGTATAAACAATATACGCTAGGCAGATGATACAGTATTGATCGTGGAAAATGCAAAAAAATATACAACTTTTGGACATTGCAGTAACAAGGAGTGCAAAAAAAAAAAATAAAAAAAATAAAAGGACTCACCTTGAATATAGGCAATAGAAAAAAGGTGACATCAAAATGTTAGATAAAAATAAAAGTAAAAATACTTAACGAAGCTAATAAATGTAAATGTATATGGCAGATGGACAACACAGATTAAGAGCAGAATATGGCAATCAATTAACAACGATGGCCTGGATGAGGCTAATGAAACTAGAACATTAAATACAACTAGAATGAAGAGGAAAACATCTTTCTTTGGCCATGTGATTTATTTGTTCGTTCACTCGATTTTAACTCCAGTGTAGTCCATAAATTTACTCTACTGCATTTTGCGTATGGATTATTTTTGCAATTACCAGTGTCCCATCAGGCGAACCCACTCCAACTTCCGAGGTACTTGTAATTTACGTGCTCAAGTCAGGGGCGAGAGTTCAACATTTTAGTTCAACTGCCCGGCGTAAGGGTTGAACCTGCTACCTCGGTATCAGCGCACCGTAAGTTTAAGAAAGAACACTCTTATCCAGTATGCCATGCTGACACTCTGGAATTGTGATGAGAAGAGAGATATTGGAGAACATCGCGATAACTGGAAGGATCAATGGGGAAAAGGCAGAGGCAGATCAAGAGAAATGATGTTGGATGGACGTAGACATTGGCGTGGAGGAATATCATCAACAGATTTGATCCAGAACACAAAACACTGAGATGAGTTGAGAGACATGAATGCCAAACATAAGCTGGCTTGGCGCATAATGATGACGAAATAGAGGAGCGGTGCTCGTAATTTTCATCAAGTGTAATGCATGAGAAATAATGAAACAGAGGAGCGGTACTCGTAATTTTCATCTAGTGTAATTCATGAGAAATAATGAAACAGAGGAGCGGTGCTCGTAATTTTCATCTAGTGTAATGAATGAGATGTCTCTTAGTTGTGCCCTGGATCCGCAATAGCAGTGCAAACTATATGGATATGTATTCCGGCATGAGCACAGTGATGAGTCACTCAGCATGTGCATATGCTTGTTCAATCCATTATGTCATGTCCGAAGTCTTAATATGATGACTTGACCCTTCTGGTCAAGAGAATCATTGTCATTGTTGGCCAGCTTCTGTTCCTTTCTGGTAGTCGTGAAAATTTTCCTTTTCTCATAGTATTTAAGTGTGTTCCCTTCCTGTTCACATCCTCAAAATTTCATGTCAAGCTCATCTGTTATTTCCGGGCACATCACAGCGTAACGATACCCGTGTATGATCTTTTTTTTAGCAGCTAACTTGCCAAGCTCTCTTCTCAAATATCGGAGTTTGCCATCCTTTAGGAGCTGCAAAACTGACAGAGCATATGTCATTAATACCGCCTGGGGACAGTTACACCAGTGTCATTGATAAATTTGGCAGCCTGCTCCAGGGATTTAATCTTTGCTGTGTAGTTGGAGCAGACTTTTCCCGTCGGCATATCTTACTTCACAATTGATTTGAAAAGAAAAAGATATAGATTCCTGTACCTCCGTTTTTAACTGCATCCATTGCCGATCCATCTGTAAACATGTGTATCCATGACTGTTGAAGATAGTTACATTTGATCACACTTATAATGGCAGTTCGTATTTGCAGATAGGCTAGCAGGGAAGGCACCTCTTGGTGGAATTTTGCCTATGGACAAGGGGGAGGTGGTCGTGCGCTTGTGGAACCAGGTGGAGAAGGCGGAGGAAAAGATTGAGAACCCATTTGAGGAAAGAATGAGATTGCGGGGGATCGGCAGGGGTTCTGGAAGAATCTCAAATCTGAGAGGGAAGACCAGGAGAACCTTTAATCAGATAGCGATGGGAACGATTAGAAGTATGACTCTTCGCTGGTTGTTGAACGAGGGGACGGAGCACGTATGGGATTGTCCTGAGTGCAGTGATGTCGATTCTTAACTCAACTCATCTCAAATCAACAATTGCATATCGTTGTATTCAACCCCAGTTGTGAAGCCTTTGATTGAAGTATTAATTTGTAGGGTGCACATATAATATGGGTGAAAGTGGTGTTGGTTTTGTGTGTACTTTTGAATTGATATTATGTTTAATCTTTTTCTTCTGGTGAAAAAACTACTTCGTTTGAGATCATTTAGTGTAGAAGCAATCCCGAAGAAACCAGGAACCTCGGAATGTTATCAACATCGAACAATTAATATAATGAGCCACATCACGAAGATGGTAAGAATCATCATGCAAAGAGTTAGGAAGACAATACAACCCGAAATAGGAAAAGAGGAATGAAGGTTCGTAGGAGGCAGAGTTACAGTATTGAGCTGAGTTTAATTGAGCTAAGAACCGACATAATTACACTCAGGACATTCCCATACGCGCTCCGTTCCCTCGTTCAACAGCCAGCGAAGCAGTGTTGCCATTTCCCTTTGATGAAAAAGCATCAAAATCGACCAAAAAAAAGCACCAAAATTTTTTCGGAAGCACCAAAAAAAAAAAAAGCACCAACTGTTTTCATTACAAATGTAACAGGGTAGCACAGTATAATTTATTATTATCACTTCATATTACAATGAAGTTTATTCCAGATCCGCCAAATCCCTATCAGAACTACTTTCGAATAAAAAAAGCACCAAATTGCAATACTATTTTTTTGGGACATCACTAAAACAAGCACTGGTGGTATTCATTCAAAATGTTATAAAGTAGCACATTATAATTGATTATTATCACTGAATATTAGAATGAAGTTTATTCCAGATCTGCCAAATCCCAGTCAAACAACTCCTCTTCAGTTTCTGTAGCTATTTCCTGCTGTGTTTGCTCCTGCGATGATGAGGATGAGGAGGATGATTGAAAGAAACATGTATATGCCTCCTGTGATCCAATTTTTCGCAGAATATCCTTAGGTAGTTTATAATCATGATAGCATTTGCCATATCTTTTCATTCCATATCTAATAGTCAAAACAGCTGTCAAACTCTTGATGCTCAGTCTGTTCCGCAATTTTGATTTTATAACTCCCATCTGACTGAAAATACACTCAACGTCCGCATTAGAATGAGGTAAAATGAGCACAGTTAAAGCAAATCTGTAAGATCTTGGAAAGGATATTCACCGGTGGCATCCCTGTATGAGCCTATTTCTGCCCACAGTCCAAGTGTGTCAGAGGTCTGTGTCCACTGCATATGATGAAGTTTTCTCCACTGGAAATCGATGCGGGCGAGAGTAGCTGCATCTTCTACAAACATTTTAGCAAGACTGATCGTATTCTGGTATGAACCTAAGGCCTATCCACGTCAATATGGAAGCACTATACTCGGGTTTCGCTCTCGTTTGAGCTCGTCAGTAGTGCATATCCCTGACCGGATCCGGAAACAAGCCCCGGATCACTGGCGTGTGAAGCGGGTGTGTAACCACGCGGCACACGCTGGACACTCCAAATTATCATAACAGAATATCACAACGTCACCCATCGTAGGCTATGCTCAAGATTGCCCAATCGCCGCGACTGACATCCATCAATCGATGTGGACCCGAACGGAGGTCTGGGTTTAGGAGGCCTGGTTTTCCTTGCCAGGGAGAAGTTCTGATCGTGTCTCTCAATATCATTTAACCTGGTTGCAATTGAACATTTGCAATATTTGCAAAAACACTTAGTATTATCCCCTTCTACTTTTAACAACCATTTTTGAAATCTCGTGTCACTGAGCCACTGTTCTCTGAAATGTTGGCAATATTTCTTGCTCATGGTGAAACACAAATAAGCTTAAATGAAAGGATAATGTAGACACCACAATATTATGAACTCGATTACAAGCTAATGGATTGACGTTTGGACTTGTCTGCAAGATGGCGTTCGCTTTCAGCTAAATCGTATTAAAGGGAGTTAAATTAGTTGAATATTGCGCGGTAACGTACTAAGACTGTTTTGCTCGGGTGTGGGTGGGAATATTGTGTGGTATGTGGGTGGGGGATATGTGTGTGGTGTGTAGGTGGGGATGTGTGGTGGTATGTGGGTGTGGGTGTGTTGGTGAGGGATATGTGTGTGTGCGGTGCGTGGGTTGGGAATATTGCGTGGTAGGGGATGTATGTGATGTGCGGGTGGGGGATTGTGTAGTGGGGGAATATGTTAAGGCATGTATGGGTGGGTGGAGGATGTATGTGTGGGTGGTGGGGTGTGTGTGTGTGAAGTGGATTGGGGATGTATGGGTGGTTAGGGAGATGTGTGTGTGTGTGGGGGGGGGGGGGGGTAGGGAGATGCCAGTTGGTGGGGATGTGTGTGTATGTTTGGGGATGTGTGAGTGGATGTGCGATGTGTGGGTTGGTGGGGGATTGTGTGCGTGGGTGGGAAATATGTGGTCAATGGAGACGTGGCTGGGGGATGGGTGGTTTGAGGTGTGGATGGGGAGAGGATGTGTGGGTTAGGATGTGTAATTGAGTGGGCGTTGGATATGTGGGTTAATGGGGGAATGTTTGTGGGTGGCGAGTGTGTTTTGGTTGGGGGAACAGGTGAGGGGAGTGTGTGTGGGTGGGGGATGGGTCGGTTGGTGGGGTATGTATGTGTCCCTTGATGTGCGTGTGTGTGGGTAGGTGGGGTTGTGTGTGGGTGGAGTGATGTATGGGTAGGTGGGAGATGGGCCTCATAACATAGTAATTTGCCTTGTTTATGTTTACAACATTCATTTCACAATGTTTATTTTTCTTCCTATGTAAATGTATAATGCTCTTGATGAACGAAAGACGAGTGATTGGAAGGGCCGAATGTAAGACGGGCCTGCGAGCCCGATTTGTGACCCTAATAAAGTTGATTTGATTTGATTTTTGATTTACTCCCTCGCTTCATGTCAAATTCGGCTTTTTAGTGTTCCCAAAATGATTTTTAAAGTAATTTTTAGCCACCCCAAAAAACACAAAAAAGCACCCCAAAATAATTTGTGAAGCACCAAATTCGCGCGGCCGCGCTAAAAGCAAACTTTTCGCACTAAATGACTTGAAAAAGCACTAAATTTAGTGCGAAAAGCACTAAAATGGCAACACTGCAGCGACGAGTCATAATACTAATCGTTCCCACTGCTATCTGGCTGAAAGTTCTCCTGGTCTTCCCTTTCAGGTTTTGAGATTCTACGAGAACCCCTGCCAATCCCCTGAAATCTCATCCTTTCCACATAGGGGTCTCAATCGATTCCTCCCCGCTGCCCATTCTCTGCACTCACGATCCGGTGTTAGGGTTATAGTAAATGCTGTGTATACTCTGAGAGCATTAACTGAGTGTTCAATAGTAGTAATAAAGACTTACAAATTTGCTTTATTACTACACAAAGGATTTCGGTAAAGTAAGACATGTCAACATGATGAAGATGCTTGCAGATCTATACATTGATGCTATAGACATAAGAATTGTAAAAAACATATATTGGAAACAACAAACTGCCATAAAGATTGATAATGAAGCAGGTCAATACCAGCCTATTAAGAAAGGTGTGCGACAGGGATGTGTAATGACTACAGTTTTATTTCCTATACAGTAAAAATATTGTTAGAAATTTAGAAGATATGAGAGGAATCACCATTGGGGGACATAACCTCAGTAACATTATATTTGTAGATGATACAGTATTGATTGCAGACAATGAGCAGTACCTAGAACATTTAGTAGATGCGGTTGTTGCACACAGTGAACAGCTAGGGTTAGAAATAAATTGTAATAAGACACATATTATGGTCGTCACTAGGAAGAAGGAAATACCACAATGTAAAATACAAGTAAATGGGAATATTCTAAAACAAGTGAATCGATAGATCTGTCTCGGAAAAGTAATAATAATATCTGATGGGAGGTGTCTTGAAGAGATTAAAACAAGAATCGCCACGACGAAGGTACCCTTTTGCAAGGTGGAAAACATACTGACCAATGAAAAGATGTCACTTGGGACGAGAAAAAGAGTGTTGAAGTGCTACATAGAACCAGTACTTTTGTATAGAAATGAAGCGTGGGCAATAAGCAGACAAGCTGACAAATATTTAATGGTTGTGAATATGTGATTTCTGAGGGAAATGCAAAAACTACGATGGACAGACAGGAAAACCAATGACCAAGTCCAACAAGAAAGAAACGAAAATTGTAAACTGATTAGAGAAATTAAACGTAGTCACAATTTTTTTGGACACGTAATGAGAAGAAGCCATCCAGGTATTTTCCTCTCAGACCAAGAAGAAGACCGAGAGGAAAATACCTGGATGGCTTGGCCACATGGCATGGACGAGACAGGAACACTGAGCTGATCCACGACTCTGGTGATCGAGTGAAATGGCGAGTCGTAACCGCCCACGCTTTCCGCATGGCACATGATTGATTGAATGAGAAGAAATAAATTGGAGAACTTTGTGACAACTGGCAAGATTGAGCGAAGAAGAACAAAGGGAAGGCAGAGAAGTAAATACCTGGATGGCTTGGCCACAAGAACACAGAGCTGATCCACTACTCTGGTGGTCGTGTAAGATGAGCGAAACATGACTGCCTATGCTTATCGGCATGGCACATGATGGTGATGAGATTATCTAGTCTTGTCAGCATTGTACGTGTTTGCATATTATTGTACTTTTCCTTCTGGATCATAATTGTTTAGTCTCTTCTATAAGGTAATGACTATACTGTTATTATGTTTCGCATCTCTAGGATACATGTTATTTTTTAATGGCTGCCGTAATGATGTCGACTTTGCACGCCACCTAGTGTCCGAAGATGAGAACTTGCAGCTGATCACAACAGTATTGAACCGAACTCCAAGTATCGTCTTATTGTTTTATTATATTATTTATTTAGACTTCTTTCATTTGCTCCCCAAGTTGTGACTGTATTTGTGTCTCATGTCTAATTTCTCAATCCTTTACTGCAATTCTGTCTGTCTATACCTCCGGTTATTTGTTAGCAATCTGCTTAACTATGCCTGTGCCTGGGTTTATGAATGATGTATGAATCTTCTTACAGGCAACTTCACGACTGCTGTGTGTTTGAGGTTGATGTTGTGGCTATGTTTTTCTCTAACCCAAGAACCGACAGGTACATATTGAGCACCCTGCTGTTACAGATATAGGACAAGAAGATGAACACACCCTGAAGACCATTCAACCCAATGGCAACAAAACGTAGAGGATCACTGTCCGAGGCTTCAGAAATCACAGAAAGGATCCAGAAAATCCCCGTCATGGATGACAGTTTAATGTAGATGTATAGATTACTACGATCGTCTTTTCTGAACTCGCGAGTCTGCAGTTTACGAACATTGTAGATTTTGATAATTGTGATCAAGAAAAATAAGAAGTTGAGTAGAAGTATTACACATAGAGGAGTGACAAGAGAACTAATTAGTATGATTTGAGAGTCTATAAAGCATGTAGTGTTTCCGTATCCAATAAATTGTCCCCCAGAGATTGTGTAGTTTGTTGTGATAACCACAGCAACCGTTAGACCAGGAGTTACAGAACACGCAACTACGCGTCTGATCACATAGGTCATTTCTGAGTTGGTTGTAGATTGAATGCTCCGAGTTTTAGCAGAAAAGACACAGAACATATGGAAGCAACAAACAAAGCACCAACAGAACATAGACAGCCATAAAAAGTGAGTGCAGACGGCAAGGATAGTACAAATATGACTAGCTTCTGGAACGTGGGAAGTGGCCAGCAAGGATAACTGAGCCATTAAAAGGCTTAAACACAAGAATATGTTGTTCTTACCGGCGATATTGCGCAACACAGAGAAAAGGAAATACGTCATTAAAGTGATGGCTAAACAAATAATTGATGAAACGATGCATACCAAAGTTAATATATACAAAGAAATGTTAACCAAGCTACTGTTAATATCCTCGCCGCTAACTAAGTTCTTACTATTTAGCAATTCATGACATATTCTCATTGTCCCATCGATATCTATCGACACCATGTTTAGTTCAGCTCTGTCGGAAAGAGTTACTCTGACGTTCTTAAAGTACACAGTAATGGTAGAGCTCTGAAGTCCAGTTGTGAAGTTGTCTTGAAACAAATACTCCGTCCCATTAAACTGCACAAAAGCACAGTTCAGATGAGGCTCAATTATTATAGCTTGTTGTATATACTTCTCTTCAACGTTATAGAAACCTTTGGCACTCGAAGGTAAAGAAGATGTACGTGACAATATTCCTGTGTCAGTATTGTTATAGTTTGGTTCATTTCGCTTTCTGTGTGGGTATAACATTGGTAGTAATGTCAAAGATGTGTTTGAGTCTATATAAATAGTTACGTTGTTTAGGATAAGTTCTCGTATAATATATGTTTCAAATTGGTCTCTGCTCATAAATTCAGTACCTATAATAACACCATCGATGATGAACCAACTGATTTGAAACTCACGAGATATATTCATCAGTTCATGAGTTGCATTTTCTCTAGTTGGAAAAGTATCCCCTGAGAATACACTGGTTAGCGTGATTTGAAAACTGAAATACATCATAACTTTCTTAATCATTTTGCTAAACAGTTTTACATATTTCCTATGCAAGTTTGCAAGCTTTCTAGATTTCTTCGCTATTGGAATACTAGGTATATAGTAGGTGTGCAGTCTATACACCAAGCCACGTATCAGACTGAACGCAGTGGAGCAGTTTCTATTGGTTAGGACCTTGCCTGGGCTACATAACAAGGGCAACAACCTGCTATCTGGGCTGGTCCAGTGTCTGTCTTGAGAACACTTCACAGCATTGCGGTTATGCGATGTCGCACCTCTTTTAGAGCCAAAGTTTAATAAAACCGAAAATGGTAAGCGTATTTCAGATTTATTTTCTTCAATGTTCATATCACATGTTTCTAGTTCCCTTTGTATTTCAGTTTCAGCTACTTCCGTAGGCATTTCATTTGTATCTATTTGCGTACTTTTAGCATAATGCCACAACCCCGTTCCTTTAAAAGCCAATTCTACCGTATCGAATATATTACATCGTTTGCATGTTGGCATGTTGCACGCTGCACAGAAAATGTTTTTATACCTTGTATGGTACCAGCCTCTGGAAACTTGAACGCGGTTTGGAATACCAGAAACATCTGCACAAGCTTTGACAATGTACTCATCATATTCATCCCATTCACCGGTTACATTGCATGTGTCCACGATATAACTGTCAAACCACTGACTGTCGCAGGAGTACGACATTAGACCAGCTGGAGGCGTCTGAAAGGTGTAGCAACCAGAATCTGAAGCCAGACTGAATCTAAGTAACTCTCCCGGAGTTCGTGACGGGTAAACTCCCATAAAGATACCGCATTCCACTGACAGAGTCCAAGGTGTAAGCTGCAGAATAGAAAGCATCATATAGATATGTAGCGTGTGGAAAGTGTAGCAGTAAACCTCGGTACATGATGGTTAAGGCGAGCGTTATGGTAGACAACGGGTAGCACTTCTTTTAACCCGAAGAACACCATGGTGTTTCTAACTCTCCACTTCTCTCTGTTAACATAGATCTACAAGCTAATTGTTATTTATCAATAATCAGTTATTTATCCACACCCAAAAGTCAGCCTGGTGCTACTAGAAGTAATAGCTCCTCATGTATGGACTACGCATGAGTTAACAGCGAGGGAGCGCCCCCCCCAGCCCCCCCCCCCCCCACAAAAAACAATTACCATTGACACCCTGCCGCCTTGACAGGCGATAGTTTGATACATTGTGCTTCAGAAAGGCATAATAACTACAACCCATGGCGATAGCGAATGTGACTGTAAAGGCCAATTCGCGCTGTAAAAGTTCGTCCACAGTGGATGCATGTGAACACATGGTTATTTCCATCATCATGCATCATCTTACGTCTCCCAAGCTCGGTGTGTGACTTTCTGCAATAATTTTCTCCTTTGTCTTGATAAAATTTCTGATATTTGACCCCCATGCAACACGTTCAGCGGCGACTTGCTCCCAAGGTGCATTATCGATGCCTGTATCAATCATGTCCCGCTTACACACATCTTTGTATCGTAGCAGAGACCGACGCTGAGGTCTCTTACCCATCTGTAATTCACAAAAAAGATGTCCTTCGGTATTCTACAATCATCCATCCTCCTAACGTGTCCTATCCATCTAAGTCTACGAAGATTGAGCATGGACCAAACCGTCACACAACCTGATCTTTCCAATACTTCAGTATTTGTGATTTTGTCTTGCCACTTAATACCAATTATTTCCACTTAATACCAAGTATTCTTCGCAGACAAAGCATTTGAAAGCTGTTTAAACGTTTCTCTTTGTGTGAGTAAGTTGACCAGACTTCACTGCCATAAAGACGAGTAGGGCCTACTAAGGACACAGGCTTAATAGACAAGGACTTTTGTTTTGGCAGTAAGCTTCCTGTTCTCCCAGACTCTTTCTGTTAACCTGTTCATTGTTGTTGCTGCCTTACCAATCCGGATGTTGATTTCCTGATCTAGGGATAATTTGCTATTTACCACTGATCCTAGATATGTAAAATGGTCTACTATCTCTACTATCTCGGCGTCATCAATAAAGATTGATGGTCCACCATGTGCACCTTGTCACATAATTTGTGTCTTCTTTTTGCTAATTTTTAAACCACATTCAGAACAAGCATTGGAGAATGCAGATAGTAGACATTGCAATTATTCCTCGGAGTGGGTCGTAACTGCAGCATCATCTGCAAAAAGCAACTCTTTGATCAATACCCTCCTACGTTTGGTCATGGCCTTTAATCTCTGAGCATTGTAGAGTCCACCATCTGAGCGTGAGTGAATATATACACCACCATCCAGATCACTAAAGGCATATTTCAGTAGAAGTGAAAGGTATATTCCAAAGAGGGTGGGAGCTAGTACACAACCTTGCTAAACTCCACTCTTGATTTCAAACGCTTCTGAAGTTGCACGGTGAAACTTGATTTTACCTCTCTTGCCTATGTGGAACAATTCCACAATGGAAAAAAATAATTTGTGGGCAGCCAATCTTCTTTATAGGCTTGAACAGACCCTCACGACTGATCAAATCAAATGCCTTTGTGAGGTCGATGAATTCAATAAACAGTGGCTGATTCTGTTCAGGGCATTTTTCTTGCATTTGTCGCAATGAGAATATCATATCAATGGTAGACCGGTTCTGTAGGAAGCCACACCGTGATTTAGGATAGACCTGATCTCCTAGGACTTGAAGTCTGCGCAGAACAATTCTGGCAAATACTTTCCAAAAAATACACAGAAGTGAGATACCCCTGTAGTTGTTACAGTCGCTGCGATCGCCCTCGTTCTTGTACAGTGTTATGATGCTTGAATCTTTTAAATCCTATGGGACTTGTCTTTCTTGCCAGCACAGCTGTATTGGCTGGTGGATCTGTAGAGTGAGTGTGTCTCGCCAACTCCTGATAACCTCTATTGGAATCCCATACTTACCTGGAGCCTTGCCAGATGCAAGTTCATTTATAACACACTTAACTTATGTTATGGTGCTAAGTGTCCAGGTGGTCAAGAGTTGGCAGGGCCTCTATGGCGCTGAGGGCATAATCCGCTAGTTTGGTCTCACTTGAGTAAAGCTCCAAATAGTGCTCTACCCATCTATCCATCTGCTGTTACTTATGAGTGATGATTTCTCCAGTCAAGTGTTTCAGTGGTGCACATCCTTTGATCATTGGACCACAGACTTTCGTTATTCCTTCATACATGCTTCTGATGTTTCCCTTATCACTTGCATTTTGAATGGAATTACATAACTTGATCCAATAGTCATTTGCACATTGCCTGACAGCCTTTTGCACAGCCTTCTGGCTTGCTTCAACTCACTGAGAGTGTTACGCGTTGTTCTTTCCTTGTTTCTCAAGAGAGCTATCTTCTTTTTATCAATCAAGGGTTTGCATTGTCTGGCTGTTTGCCGCAAACCAGTCCTGCCTCATATGATCGACAGTGCCGTAAATCCTTACCGCTGTTTTATAAAGAGTTTCTTTAAGTTTACCCCACTTTTCACTTGCTGTATACATTTTAGATGTATCAGTGAAAGCGTCTTCAAGTTGCTGTTGGAACTCAAAGCACTTATCAGGAACGTGGGTGTTAATAATATTAATCCTGGGGCTAGATTTGTGTTTAGCTGTGTAGATTCTCTTTGGTCTCAGTCTAACCTTGTAACAACCACAGAATGATCAGTATCACAGTCAACACTGTGGTAACTTCGAGTTAATGATGTTCGGTTCAGATGTTGTCACCGTGTGATGATGACGTCCAGCTGATGCCAATGACCAGATCTTGGACGTCTCCATGTGACCTAATGCAGCTCTGTTGTTTTAAAAAAAAGGAGTTTGTAATACACATATAATTTCTGGTGCAATACTCCAGCAGCCTTTGCCCATTTTCATTCATGCGACCGATGTTGTATTTTCCAAGGCACACTGGCCATGAACTCGAGTCCTTGCCTACACTAGCATTCGGATTTTGGAACTGCATTGATCACAGACTCCAACTCCTCATAGAACGAATCCTTCACATAATCATAAGAAGTGAGTGTCGGTGCATATGCAGTGATAATGGTGGCAAAACTACAAGAGGTTGCCAAGCGCAGGGATAATAGTTTGTCATTACTCCCAGCTGGAATTTCAATCATTTTTTTTTCTGCCTGCCCTCTCCCCTCCCCAAAAAGGTGTAATTGTTTTCCCTGAGTGACCCTTCCTCAGCGAGGCGAGTCTCCTGCAGGCCAGCAATATCAATGTTAAGACGACTGAGTTCGGCATCAATCACATCCGTTTTTCTCACATCGTGAATATTAGTCAGGTCAGTGGAAAATCCTGGACACATGGTTCTTACTACCAGGTTGCAAGCCACTACTTGAGGTTTCTATTTTTCTTTATATTAGTACCTACTGCATTGGTTTTACAGCCTGCGATCCAGATTTTGTCCTACCCCCAAGCACTCATTGAAGCAGGCAGGCTGTGGCGAATCAGCACTCAGTTAGCCAGGGGCTGCTTGAGTCGGGTGGTAGCTGATCAGTGACACCTGTAGGTGTCTCCCAAAGTCAGAGGCAACCCGTGGATCCCCATGTCTACGCCAATTGCCAAGGACTTCTAACCCGTAATTGCTACCTCTCACTTTGATTCCGAGACCGGTTAAGACCAGGGTGGAATTATACCTCTTCATATCACAAAGCATGGGCTAAAATATAGAGACCATGTGTTGCCTATGCAGCATGATCCCTCTCTCGGCCTGCCTAGTTCATTCAAGAGGAATGGTAACACCAATACATCGGGAGCAACACAAGCTGCAGAAGCTACCGGATCAGCAAAGCAATGCTCTAACTGTCCACCGGTCAGAGCTTCGGTCCTAGACTAGCTGCCAACCAAGGCTTAGGGCCTGGTCTGCCATGCCATGACATTTTGTCTTTAGGTTGCATTTTCTCGCACCAGGATAAGGCTTGCATCCTCTCAATTGCGCTCTTCCGCTCGAAGCTGTAGGCACAATGTGGGGTGTCGGGTTTGGTAATACATTCGGCGCTAACAGAAAACAGGTAGTACCGTCTACTATCATATGGTAGTTATATCTGACTAAGACCTGACCAAAAAAAAAATCATAAATAAGCATATAACAAATAAATACATAAAGAAATGAGCAATCAAGCATGATGCCATGAGGTGAGGAGATAAATTATCAACTGTATTTCTGGGGATGAAATAAACTAGTCAGTGTGATCAGTTGTTTTGTAATGTCACCTGAGGTAAATATCTCAAGCTAACAGTAATATGGTTTGTGAGATGTAAAATATATAATGCTATATATTATTAAATACTGTATTCTAAAAAATGATCACGTGTCATACCCCACGGTGTCATACCAACCACGCTAGCACACGATTTAGTGTTTTGTAATTGATTCATGAGACGAATGAATATTACTAAGTTGTATGATGCCCTAAATATCGATTCATAACATACCAGAGATTCGATATACTGATGATACAGTATTGATATCCACAAAACAGAAAGATACAGAAAACATAATAACCTCAACCCAATTGAATAGTGAAAATCAAAACGTATATCTTAACATAGCAAATCCAAAGATAATGCATACAGATAAAACCACTATGGAGGAAGAAATATATGTTTATGTGAAAAAATTGGAGGTGGTGGAACATTTCGAATATCTTTGGTCATTGATTACCAACAATGGTGACACATTTAAAGAAATTCAAACACGAATGTCTATTGTTCTTCAAAGACTAAAACAACTGAATAAATTGTGGAATGGGACATATAGAACGACAACAATTATATTGTTAAGAGTATGCATATTTGCCATTGCCTGTGAGACCTGGACACTTACTAAACAAGGTGAACAGCGCATAAATGCCTTTGAATATCAATGTTATAGACTGGTTCTAAGAATATCTTTGATAAAGAAAAGAACAAATGCATCTATACTTCAAGAAGTGATATTGAAGAAGGTTAGCTATTAATGTCTATAAAACAAAGAAAAATTGAAATATTATGGTCACTTAGAACGTCACGAAAGTTTAGAGAGAACAATAATGGATTGTATACGCCTGGGAAGAGAGGAAGAGAAAGGCCAAAGAAAAGATGGGTGCAGGATGTGGCGGATGATCTCCACATGGATGTATCGGAAGCGGGACATCTTGCTTATGACCGAGAGATTTTGGGGAAGGTTGTTATGAGAGCGAGGTTCAGCAAAGGACATACTACTGAATGAATGAATAGTGAGTGATAGAAATCATGAATATGCATCTACCATTTATATTGTGTATGCATAAGAAGGGTATTTTACATTATTCTTCCGTGGCATTAATATGTTAATGGCTAAATAGACGCATGATTAAGCCACGTGAATTGTAACAGAAGAAGACGAACAACAGTTGTATATGGTGCTTAGAAGCAGGTACTCAGATAACTTGGATAGCCTAGATGAATCACTACAGTGCTCTAAAATACTAAAATCATGCAAAGCCATATGGAAGATTTTCACCAAGATGGTCACTCAGTACTACATATGTATAAATATACGCACTATGTAATACAAACAAAACTTAGCAAGAATGAGATGAGTTCTTCGAAGACATCCATGACATACTAAAGAGAAGCAGGGCAACATCATAATTATGGGAAACTTCAATGTATGACTAGAACATAACGGTACGGACATAGAGAAACATCTTGGAGCACATGGAGACCAACACAATGAAAGAAATTATACTAGAAGTAGATTGATAGAGCTATGTATAGCACCCACATTTTATAAACACAAAGACACACAAATATACAATAAATCTAGACACCAAAAGCCAAATTGATTTTATATTACCAAATAATAACACACACACACACACTCACACACACATACACACACTCACACACACATATACACAGTCACACACATATATAAGTTAGTACCGCAATAAGAACCAACCTAAGAAGAAATCCAAGAAAGCTAGTAGGGGGACTGAGTGGTCTCGAGGTATGGTGTCCGCCTCGAGTGCTGGAGGTCCCGGATTCAGGGCCCGTTGAGGACCGGGATTTATTTAAAAAATCCACGTGGACTTCCAGTAATAAAATTTCCCCTGGTCTCTGGGTAGTGAGATCGGACGCCCATGTGTATTGTTGCTCACGTAAAAACTCCCTTGGTAGTTGGAAATCGAAAAAGAGTAGCTTAACGGCGCTGCCCGGGCAAAATATCGAGTCAAAAATCTACCCAAAGTATTTCAGGATCCTCGCCGATGCAACGGAGTTCGTGCATTGAGCTGAGTTTCTCCAGACTCAGGTTTGAGTTAGGAGGAAAACGGAGCACTTATGGGTTAAACCGTGTGCCGTGATGTTGATCCAACGACTAAACTAAACTAAACATAAGAAGAAAGCAAAGATTAGGAAAATGCATACCACGCGAATTAGTGAACTTAAAAAGCCTAAAAGACGAGGCAGTGAGGGATAATTATGAGAAAGAACTAAATGAATTCTTTGTAAAGCTGACTATATAAAGATAGTGGAAGAAGAATGGGAGATTTTCAAATTTAAATACTGCAAAAATAACACGAGAAACCACGAACAATCGCAAAATACGGATACAGAAAATAACGCTTTGGTGGATCACCGAGTTAAAAAAAAAGCTGTAAAAGACAAAAAGGAAAACATATAAATCGTGGGTGAAAAGCAATCAGGCTTGTGATTACATAAAATATAAAATAGCAAGAAGACACCCAAATTGAATAATAAAGAGAGACAACCAGAAAGACTGCGGGGAATATGGAGAAACCGAAAATAACACTACACGGAGGCCACAAGGAACGTCTACAAACAGATAATTGCAATGAGAACCAGAGCAGAACCCTTTGACCCAACTTAAAATAATTAACGGTGGATAAAATAAACCAATAAGTGAACACAAACATATCCTATAAAGATGTAGGTAGTACTTCGAACAACTTCTCAACATCCCATCAGATGCCATAGAAATTCAGGAAACAGATACGGATGCCATCAAAGAACTTAAATCAGACATACTGAAAAAAAAAGAAACTAGAGAAGCCAGCAGATTAATCTCATTGAATAAACCACCGGGACAAGACGAAATACCAAGTGAACTAATTAAAGTATTTATGTGAATTTTCATGACAAATTTCAAGCGAACGAAAGAAGAAGAAGAAGAATAAACAGGAGTGTCAGGGTCTTAAACTTGGCTCGCTAACCTAACACATGTAAGACAGTACAAGTACAACGTGATTTGACGTAAGACTCAACGACACACCGTTCAATGGATTTATTCACATATCAAATATAGAACGATGATCACAACAATATATACTGGATAATTCAATACACTTACATCCACAATACAGCTCACAAGTCTGACTCTCAAGATGTCCATACACTCGCCTTTCAAGCACAGAAAAACCACACAACGCCTTTCTCTCATCACACGTCTGTCCGAGTCGAAGTCCCAGAGCTGTCTCTCGCTAGTTCGCCACTTGCCTCCCACCTGAGGTGGCTTCACGAGGCATGCGTGCGTCTAGCGTCGTCCTGGCCTGACCGCTGGTCGCTCGTCAGCCAGCAATCTTGCAGGCCGGTAACTACCACTCGCCTGGCGGCGTAACGAAGTTACTGCCTCCCTGCTGTGAGCTAAGTCGCCTGGCGGGCGTAACGATGTCACTGCATCACTGTACCCTTTTTGGACTCTGACACGCTCCCCCGGCAAATTCATGAAAGATGTCATATTTCATGTATAATATATGTACATACTGGGTTAATATTTAAACCTTGTCAGAGTCGACCCTTCTATTGTTATGTACATTGGTATCAAAATACAAATAAATACACATATGAAATAGAAATATATAAGAAATGGAAGTTGCATTCAACGACATGTGGTGTTCAACCTTTAACACTTGTCAGGTTTCATCCTCTCGATGGCTGATTACCTCAATTGCATTAATGACCCAGTCAGATCGGTAGTACCAGCTTCACGCATCTACCTCGCAGCATTTAAAAAAAAACGTAATAATATGGTTCTTGAAACAAAAACCATCTAGCTAGACTGAAATACGGCTGTATATAAGTCGCATAAAACGCTCAAACCCTGACCTTATTTGGCCAGTAGCTCTTGTGTTGGTCTGCTATGTCGGTAACACTCTGCCATGCCCAGTAGATGGCTACCTGTTGTGTCAACAATCTGGCAACAACATGTTTATATACAACACATTAATGAATACATTTCAAATTATGGCCCTTTGTGTAATGATGTCATAACAAATAAATAAAAGGGAAATAATTTCAACATTAATGAAATACAATAATTTACAATAATTATTTTATTTCTTAGTGTCATCGCTTGACGTTTCTTCATATTAACGAGAAAAAGTCGGTAATATGAATACATTAATCAAGATATGATTCTAAGATTACACTAGAGAAATATATAAACACACAATTCGTGTATTTCATTTTATAGATTCCTAAAGATTTTAAAATCGTCATAGCTTTTTAAACTTTTATATGTCGTCTGCTAATTTTGCTCTAAATTTCTAATTAATCCGGAAGTACACACGAACACTAAAATCAGCTGATGTTGAAGCTTGCAGAACACACTTGTTCCGGTCTGATGTAGTTACGGAAAGTACAATGTTCTCACAGTTCATGTGTTGGATGTTTCACTACAAAACCTTCTGGATTACGATTGACTGTTCATGTGTTGGATGTTTCACTACCGAACATTATGGATTTCGGTTGACTGCAGTGGTGTAGCTGTCAATGTTTAGTTTACACGTTCACACACGTCATTAAAATATCCCTGGAATGTTCCACACGGAGATGTCACTGTCAAATTGGATAGTTCGCTTAAGGTAAGTTTTTTGAGCGAATGTGACACTGCTCTTGTTGGTAATATATACAATTAATAAAGTTCGCTTTCTACCACACACTACACAATTATACACGACAATCACTACATGAATTAGTAAAATAAGAACACTATATATATTGGGAGTAACCCCTATCACATCACATTGTAGACATTACACAGCTTTTTGTGAATGGAAAAAATTATTCACTAATGATTGGCTGTGTCGGTCTGAGTGTATTTGTACACTCTGCACTCAGACATTGGTGCTTACTGGGTCGGTCGGACAACGGGACAAAAGATCGGCAATTGAATTGGTTCTGCCTGGGATATGTCGAACCTCAAAGCTATAATCTTGAAGCTTAAGAGACCAGCGCGCTACCATATGATTTGAAGGTACTCCTGAATTTATAAAACGCAACGGGCTGCTGTCAGATTCCACGATGAAATGGCGTCCTAGAAGAAATCTGGACAATTTTGTTATACCCACCACTAAAGCTAGGGCTTCCAACTGAGGTATAGACCAAGCCCGTTCTCTGGGTTTTAGTTTCCTTGATACGAAGTACACGGGATGGAGGATGTTATTGTACTCTTGTAACAAGACTGCTCCAATTGCCACGGAGCTAGCATCTGTACGCAATCTGAAAGGTAAATGGAGATTGGGCAATTTCAGGATGAGATTGTTTACACTATTATCAGAAAAACACGCAAGTACTTTATTGAATGCAATTTTTAGGCATTCATTGTGTACAATTTTCTCTGGTTTATCTTTTGTTAGTAAATTAGTAAACATTTCGGTCAGCTCGGAAAAATCAGGAATGAACTGCCGGTAATAATTTATCAGTCCCAACAAACTTCTGACTTGTTTCTTAGTAGTCGGAAGTGAGAGTTTTAGTATCTTGGACACAATTTTATCGTCTGTCGTGACAAAGCCATTGGATATTTTGTACCCCAAGAAAGATATTTCCTGGTAGGCTATGTCTACTTTCGCAGGCTTCACCGTCAGTCCGTGCTGTCTAATACGTTCAAATGTCTGTTCTAACGTCTTAATGTGTTCTGTCATCGTCTCCGTGTGAACACAGATGTCGTCTATATAGCAAATTATGTTAGGAATGTCTACAAGAAGGAGTCGTTTCATACGTACGAATGTGGCAGGGGCATTGACTAGCCCAAATGGAAGTTTGCACCATTCGTACAGTCCCCAAGGTGTGGCAAATGCTGTCAGATGTCTGCTCTGTTCGTCTACTGCTATTTGCCAATATCCTTTCGTCATGTCTAACGTCGTAAAGAACCTAGCGTCTGTCAGTTCTGTCAGAAGATCGTCAGTGTTTGCCATTGGCTCCAAATCTAGAACAGTTATTTTATTTAGCTTTCGATAGTCGATACACAGTCTTATTGTATTGTCCTTTTTGCGTACTATGACCATTGGAGATGAGAAGTCTGACTGGGATCGTCTTATGATGTTGTTTTTCTCTAAGTTGATGATTTCCTGATGTAAATGTTCTTTGTAATGTAATGGAATGGTGTATGGTCTGCATTTTATGGGTGTGTTTGATGTGAGTGTGATGTGATGTTGTACTAATTCTGTTTGTCCTGGGTTGTTGGAAAAGATGGTGTTGTATTGTTGTATAAGCTGTTTGCAACTGTTTGTCTCTGCTTGAGTTAACTTTGGGTTGATTTTGATCTCCTTCAAGCAGTTTGTCGTGTCTAATGCAGGCGTTGGAATTTCGTCACTAACATCGTCATCTTCATGATCTATTATCACTGTACAAGCTGTCGTATCGTCTTGTTCGTTGTCTCTGTTGTGGTATGGTCTTAGCATATTTATGTGAAATATTTTGTGTTTGTCTTTTATTAGGATTTCGTAATCTACAGGTGAAATCTGTCTCGTCACTTTAAAAGGTCCCTGCCAAGAATCAGTCAATAAGTGTCTGTCACTAGGTAGTAGAAGAAGAACGTCCTGTCCAGGTGTCAACGTTATTGTCCTGTTACCTTTGTCAGTATACTGTCTATACGTAGCACCAGATAGTTTTAGTGCATTCTTTGCAATAATACACGATTTGATGATTCTTTCACGCAATGATGTGACATATACGTATGATGATATGGGTTTAAGTACTGGAGTAGAGTCAGTTAACATTTGGTGATAAATGGTTAATGGGCCACGTGGTTTGGCACCATAGATAAGTTCAAAAGGAGAGAAACCGGTACTAGAATGTGGTACCTCGCGATAAGCAAAAAGAATAGCTGGTAGATATACATCCCAGTTATTGGGGTGCTCTTGTGTTACTTTTGCAAGCATGTGCTTTAGATCCCCGTTAAATTTTTCTATTACTCCACTACTGTGAGGATGGTACGGGGAATTGAAACATTGCTTCACTCCCAACATTTTGGTGAAAGCTTGGGTAGATGCGGCAATAAACTGAGTGCCCCTATCAGATTGGATAGTGTCTGGAAAACCTATCCGAGAAAATATATGGAAGAAAACTTCCATTATATCATTGGCAGTAATGTTCTTTAGCGGAATAGCTTCTGGCCAGCGACTACATTGATCAATGACAGTTAGAATATATTTATTCCCTCTAGTTGTTGTGTGATTAAGAGGGCCCACTATGTCAACAGATAGTTTTTCAAAAGGTCGACTGGCTAAGTCAGTAACTTAGTAACTTTGCCTGTGGGTGTTTACCTTTTTTTTACCAGTTTCTGGCAGGTGTCACAACTTCTGCAATATTCTTTAATGTCATTGCAAAATTTGGGCCAATGAAACTGTGTCAATAATCTAGATCTGGTCTTAACGTATGCCATATACCCTGCAAGAGGTATATCGTGGGCAAGATGTAAGGCTTGCTTGCGATAATTAGTTGGCAAAACAGTTTGCTCTGTGGTGTTGTCACCCCTGGTATAATACCTGGTGAGTATATCATTTTTCACAGCAAAATGCCATTTTGCATTCTTGGTTACCTTTGGCTTATGGCCGATCAGATTAAAGTATTTTGATAATGAAGGATCAGCTTTTTGAGCTGTTACAAACGTTTCCTTCATGGTGTTAGTAGGTAGTGATACTGGGCTAAGCATTTGTATAGCCTCAGTTTGATTACTTTCATCTTGCACTCTAGCAGTAGATCTAGTTACTGCGTTAACACATTCAAAGATATCAGATGGTGATGGAACAATGTTATCAATGATGTCATGAGAACTTAGTGCTACATTAGCTACCATACATTCAATAGGTGGTGTGACATTATCAATGATGACATTGGATGGTGATGTTATGTTATCATCAATACACAGAGATGTTATGTCATGAGGTTTATCATTCACCTCTGGTAAATTTCCAATAATTACATCACACACTGGGTTTGTTAATGCAGCGCACTTTACTTTCCCAGTGAGGAAAGGTGTTTCAATATATGCCCATGCTAATGGGTATTTCTCAATATTGCCTGAGAATGTTCTGCATGTTACGTGCCTGCCTGTATAGTCTGTAGGCATTATGAACGTTCTCTTCAGACCAATAAGTGAGCTGCCCGTGTCACGAAGGACTGTAGCAGACTTGCCATTCACATATCCGTGATGGACGATTATCTTGCCTTTTGAATCTACTACCAAATTAGCTTCTTCATTGGCAATAAGGATGGCGTGACCGCATGTTAAAATACCATCTTCATAAAAGGTGTTACAAACAGAGCATTTATTTGCGCTAAACATGTCAAAAGCCTGTGCTGAGTTCACAGGATGTTTCTCTCGCTGTTCTTCATCTGACGCCGAACTGTCAAACAAGGCGGCATTTGCTTTGTTGGTCATTTGCCTACCTTTACAATCTTTCCGATGGTGTCCGAACGCCTTACAGAGGAAACATTTACGCAAACTTCTGAAGGATTTACGCTCCTTATCTTGTCTGTTTACCATGTTTAGTAGGTAAGTATGGTATCCTGGGTGCTTATCGCACATTTCATTCTGATGATGTGAAAATTTACAATAAGTACAGTGATTAAATTTCTCAGAGGTAGGCCTATGAGGTTTATGCCTATTGTAGGGTTTGTCATAGTTAGCCGCTGCTACAAAATTAATGTCAGTAGCTTCAGTGGCAAAACAATGTTTGTTGGCTGTGTAATACGCCGAACCACGTCTCTCAATCTCATCTACACTAGTGCATTCATTCTCTTGCAAAAATTTTGAAAATGCTGATGGAATGGATGAAATGATTTTATCTCTAATGATCAGATCTTCTAGTCTCTGATAATTTTTGTCAATTTTAGCTGCTGAAGTCCATTTGGTAAATATATCTCGGACTAAGCAGAGGTAATCAGAGAACGTTTGAGTCGGTTTTGGGCTCAACTTACTGAATTGTTCTCTGTAACCTGCCTCATCTAACATAAATTGTGCCATAATCTTAGATTTCAGATAATGGTAATCTTTTCTGAGGTCTTTGGGGATGGTTTCAATGACTTTAAGAGGTTCCCCTGATAAACTCCTCATATAAACAATATTCCATTCAGACAGTGGAACTTGGTAATGTTCCATTAAAGTTTCAAAATTTTGGGTAAAGGCTGCGATGCAGTCACCCGAGGTATAATTACGTACAATACCTTGATATTTCTTGTACTGGTTGTCTTTCTCCAGTCTTTCAGATTTCTTAAACTCTTTGTTAATGGCAGTCTCAGTGTCAAGTTGTTTTATCTTCAACTGTAACTCCAGTTCTTCTCTCTTACTCTGAGCTGTTATTTCTGCCTTCTTCAACTCACTATCTATCTCAGCTTGCTTTGTCTTTGCAGCCATTTCTAATTCGGCTTGCTTTAAAGCTGTTTATGCCTCTACTTGCTTGGCAGCCCTTTCAGCCTCTGCCTGTTTTAAAGCTCTTTCAGCTGCTCTTTCATCGCGTTCATTAGCTTTCTCCTGTACTAGTAGGTATTCAGAGTATTTCTTTTCACTCCAATTTGTTAATTCATCACCTGTCAACTGTAATTTTATCCCCATATCGATGAAATCAAATAATGAAGACATGATGGAAAATGTCAATGAAATACCAGCCACACAAAATATGTTATAAGTGGTTAGTAATGAACAATTTACAATTAATTTCTATTGACAATACGTGCCTAAAATTGCATCCTTAAAGTGAAAGAAAAGAAAAATATACTCAAGTGCCCTGGATGCGGTGAAGAATGTTTGAAAATCGGGCTAGGAACTGTAGGGTCGCTACTTCGAAAACACAAATGACCTCTACGGCAAGGTTTCGGATGGTACGGAAAACCTGCTTTGTTTTTGGAGGAAAATAAATTAGCGTCTATTTGTTGGTGTGTGCCTGCTTGTCACTAAGTGTTGATTAGGTTTGTATGGCGTTGAGTGTAGTTGTAGGTCGTAAATTTGTCCGTCAACAATTTTTCTGCTTTCCACAACTCAATGCACAAAGACAATCTACATGTATCTCAACACTCTACAACATTGATGACACATCACTTACATCAAGATGACATTCAGTAAGGACATAGACATCAAGTTTACAAGATGGCGACAAGGTCACAATGGCGACAAGATCACAATGTCGACAAGGTCAAAACGGTGACAAGTTTCACAAATCACAAATGTTTTACACGCTTACAAGATCAAACAATATGTATGCACTGTACGTTTACAAATAGTCTTACACATGTTTAAACAATGTAGTAAATTATCAAAATGAGCCTTCCACGATCACATTTACATGTACTATAAAGTTTGACAAAAATTCTAAGTTTACAAACTCTAGTTTTAAATCGTTAATCACATAAACACGTTCATTTCAAAGCCGGACGAATGCCACCACGTCCACACATGTCAGGGTCTTAAACTTGGCTCGCTAACCTAACACATGTAAGACAGTACAAGTACAACGTGATTTGACGTAAGACTCAACGACACACCGTTCAATGGATTTATTCACATATCAAATACAGAACGATGATCACAACAATATATACTGGATAATTCAATACACTTACATCCACAATACAGCTCACAAGTCTGACTCTCAAGATGTCCAGACACTCGCCTTTCAAGCACAGAAAAACCACACAACGCCTTTCTCTCATCACACGTCTGTCCGAGTCGAAGTCCCAGAGCTGTCTCTCGCTAGTTCGCCACTTGCCTCCCACCTGAGGTGGCTTCACGAGACATGCGTGCGTCTTGCGTCATCCTTGCCTGACCGCTGGTCGCTCGTCAGCCAGCAATCTTGCAGGCCGGTAACTACCACTCGCCTGGCGGCGTAACGAAGTTACTGCCTCCCTGCTGTGAGCTAAGTCGCCTGGCGGGCGTAACGATGTCACTGCATCACTGTACCCTTTTTGGACTCTGACAAGGAGTAAATGTAAGAAAGAGAGCTGCTGTATGGAGAGAATCACGGAACGTGAATACACAAATTAGGAACAGTGTAGAAGCAAGGGAGATGTGCTTCCCGAGACGTATGTTGCGAATACCTTGGATTAATTAACAACGACTGCCATTAAGTAGTTAAAAATACTAGAACATTTTATGCAACTATATGAAAGAGACAAACACCATTCTTGGATAGTATGATGAGAAGAAAGACATTGGGGAAAATCGTGACAACTGGAAGGATCGGGTACACATCATGATTCGAAATTACTTAGAGCCTGGGACGATGCAATTATACAGATGGCGACTAAGATCTCAATGGGCAGATAAAAAGCTTAAATAAAAGGTCTTGAAGAAACTTTCTCTTGAAGAGAACTGCTGACATATCACAGAAGATGAGAAACACGGTGAGGCTTGGACTTAAAGACTTACTTGTTGAACGTTGTTACAGGCAGCACAGTACATGTTGTAATACGAGTATCCCGTGATGTTGTCAATCACGTGAATATATGTGTCAATGCCAAGTTCAGCCAGGGGTACGTCGTTCTCGCATTTGGACCTCACATTGCCGTCCGGGTAGTTCGCTGGACACCATCTTCTAGACATGTATGTACGTAAATAATGACCGTCACAGACTACATTGTTAGTTGTGTCTTTGGCTAAGTTGATCGGTTTTTCAGTAATGTTAGACTTTAACCAGTACTTATCCGTTGTCTGCGGTGCATCACCAGAAGCGGGGTTAGGTTTTACAGATGGTTTGTCATAACCAGTGCAACACGTTCCGTAAAATTCACAAAGTGGATTGTTGCATTCACACTCGAAACATGTCGCATAGAAACACCAGCATGGAAAAAAATGGCCCACCGTTAGATTATCGTGACACTTCGTGGAGCAGTAGGAATGTAAGAGATCTCTTGCAGCCATCTTGCTCCATCTGAACGTTCCATCAAATGGTAGCGGTTCCTTTGGTAAAACTGGAGGTCGTGTTTTGTTGAACATCCACAACGAGCTGGAATCTTGAGAACTTAGATTGTGGATGTCATTGTCTTGAAACACCTGAGAACTATTTTCGCTGGATATGTTTTGAATTAATGATGTTTCGTAACTAAGTTTAGAAACACTAAGCAGACATGTGATTAAAAACACCACGCGAATCCAAAATACATACGAATACAGAGTAACGGACATTTTCTATGATTAAATTGGATACGCATTTATTGTTCCTTTCAGGTTAAATTGTCTTGATTTACTTTCAGTCATAAGAAAGCCGATTTTATTATTGCAAATGTATATAGCTGGAGAAAACACATTATATAAATCTGCAACTTGAATCACACAGAATCAACATGTCTATGTATGCAGTTATCGAATGGTCTGCTGCTCTGAATAAGTAGTTAGTGCTTATATAAGGAACATTGTAATGGAGCAATATGCGGAACAGTTCTATGGACTCTCAGTGGCTTCAGGGTGTGCCCAACAACCATACATATTTCTCTAGTAAAAAGGTAATTTATAATCATGAAACATGCATGGTCACATCAGCTTGAAAGAGACACACTGAGTCCCTGAAATGCCAAAGCAAAGCAATATTACACTTGTATTATTCATTCATTTTCTATATGTCACCTATTCATTGCTAACAAAACCCTGACATTTGGGGTCGACCATCATATCCCACATTTCGCCATTGTCAACAGAGTGTATTATTTCATTTGCTGGTATTATCCACGACCTTTCATCGCCAGTATCCTCTTATTTTTGGCTTTCAAAAATCTCTAGTGCAGATTCACACACTGTGAATCAAAGGGCTGTGAGATATGAGTACAGTGTTACATGAAATGTAACATTTAAAGGCCATTTTAATGATCTCAAATGCATGCGTATAATGCTGCCTGGTAAGGTACGCCCAACAGACTTTTCAGACATAAAATATCTGCACAGAGGGTGTCACAGCCTATGTTATAGTCTATGAGTTAAATTATGAGTGGTGAATAGTAGACATGACTATCAGGAGTTAATACAAACGCATACTGTGATGCAAGAGATCAGGTATTTGGTCTAAATACAGAGTATAGAGATTACCATCCCATCTGTCAACATCCGTTACACTAGATGTTTCCACGCAGGTTATGGTGCGTGTATCAGCGTGAGATCGGCAGAACCAATGCATGTGGTCGTTATAAATCAACGCGGACTTAGGAAAGAGGGACTTCACTTTTGGATGTCTTTCTAGAAGTCTAGATCTGTGTATTTTGTTTGTCCAGGAGCAACTGTGTATGTGATATGAATGCATCATCATCATCATCTTCTTCTTCTTCCACTTCTGCCGTCAAGCGTCGTGGGGAGGAACAATTTGCGTTCCAGCGCCCGGTGGGCAGCACTAAATAGTGTCATTCCGTGTGGCTGTACAATGTCTTTGATGTCGTTAATCCATTTTCTTCTTGGACGTCCTCGTGGTCTCGTCGCAGATGATATTTGATGTAAGGCCAGTGATGGTAGTTGCTGATGTTGCATTCTAACGACATGGCCAACCCACTTATCTTCTGTCTTTCAATAAATGTGGCACTAGGTGTTGATCCCACAGTCTGTCTGATAATAGCATTTCTTACTCGGTCTCGGATTGTTAAGTTGGCAGCTCTAATCAGGCATCTCATTCCGCAGGTGTTGATTTTGCGAAGGTGTAATTTGGATAAAGTCCAGGTTTGAGATTGGTAGCAAAGGTTTGGTGTGAATATGCTGTTTATTATCTGTCGTTTTGCGGGCATGGGTATATTTGGATGTTTCAGTAAGGGTGATAGTTAATCTGTAAGGGCACTAGCTTTTGGACATCTGATTTAAATTTCTCTGTCTAATCTGCCATCTTCTGTGATCATACTTCCAAGATATTTGAATTCTTTAACTTGTTTCAGAGTTGTGCTATTTATCTGTATACTTAGTGAGCCCGGCGATCTGCTAACTTGCATTACTTCGGTTTTGGTTGTATTTATGCTCATATTGTAACTCCTGCATGTTGAACTCATATTATTAATATGATTTTGCAGTCTGCCCTCGTCGCTATAAACCAGGCACTGATCGTCTGCAAATAGAAGTTCATTTATTTCCTGTGAATCAGTTGTTTCATCAGGAGTAAAGAGTTCTAATTTTTCTGAATCTGTTCTGTCGAGATTTGCTTCTTTGGAAATTCTGTCCATGTAGATATGAAATATGAATACATACCCATAGTATAAATCGTCGTCTTTAACTTGTTCATCACATATAGTAATTATTATTCAGCAAACGTGGAATGGATAATCTGGAGAGAACTCAAATGGGAATTGTGCCTTACAAGTTTCAATATTCCAGATCTCTCAAAATAGAAATATCATTGTCCGCGACCCCGACTTATTAAATGACAACCTAGACAACATTATCTGACTGTTCGTGACGGCAAATTTATTGCGGAGGGATTGGTTGGCTGTTAAAGGACAGTAAAGCCCTGAGATATTTAAAACATCAGGTGTTTCCCCTTAAATTATCTTTACTAATCCATGTGAACAGTGATTGGAGAAAATACATATATAAATTGTCATCACAACCATCCGCTATGCTTTCATATTTTTATCTGTTCTGCTGAGCGTTTATTGCGACAATTAACAAGCATATACGAGGGGGTTTCAAATGAAAACTTTAAGTATTGTGTGTGTGTGTGTGTGTGTGTGGGGTGTGTGTGTGGGATGTGTGTGTGTGGTGTGTGTGTGGTGTGTGTGTGTATGTGTGTGTGTGAATACATATTAAAAAAGTATAGACAAAATGTATAATTTTTCGATGTAGTCACCACTGCGTTCTTTGCAAGTCTTCCAGAACCGATAAAGTAGAAAAAACATTCTCTTAGTCACATATACTGTACCTCTTCATCGGACCGAAGAGTGTGTCACAGAAGTCACACCGTTTTGAAACTTCCTACTCCACTCATACACTGGCTGGACTGACAGGCATGCATCACCATACTGGACCTTCATTCGCCGATGAATTTCTAAAGGTTTCACACTTTCAATGATTAAAGTAAAAACAACGGATAACAGAACGCTGCTCCTCTTTAGCGCAGGTTAAAAATGGGGCGGCCATCTTTAAGGTGTCTTTATGACGTCACCGTGTTAGTATGCACCGTGATGTCACGTTCTGAACACTCTTGACATTCTTTACAACACCATTGATCGTTACAAGACAATGGCATGGTTACTGTAATTTCTAGCACACTTTTAAGGTTTTCACTTGAAGCCTCCTCGTACACGGAATACTCTAACACAAACGGGAAATAGAGGACATTGTGCATATCCAAAAATAATGTGTGAAGCAAGGAACTCGCAAGACTAAAGTGACCTGTTCTCAGTTGAACTATTATTACTTGTTTGTGTCTCTCTAATTGTTACCAACTGTATTTTAACGGATTTTAAAGGTCTGTCTTTCATGTTATGTATTAAAGGATATCTTTTATTATCGCTTTCGCAGATAAATAATTCATATCTACATTTAATTAATCTTGTACTGCTTTTTGATTTGCAAGCTGAGGATCAGTTTCATGATCACACCTGCAGGCGAAACGTTTTTTCTGACAATGTTCAATCAGATGTGGAACGTACCTCTTGTCACCTCTACAGTGGGAGGTGGTGTATATCCAGAATGTCATGAACATAGGAAAGGATATAAAAAGACCCACTAAATTCCAGACATATAAGCTAATGAACTTATAGTCAAACTGGTGGAAAGAGTAGTAAGCAGAAATAAAAGGGGGATTATAGACAAAACTGGTGGAAAGAGTAGTAAGCAGAAATAAAAGGGGGATTATAGACAAAACTGGTGGAAAGAGTAGTAAGCAGAAATAAAAGGGGGATTATAGACAAACTGATGGAAAGAGTAGTAAGCAGAAATAAAAGGGGGATTATAGACAAAACTGGTGGAAAGAGTAGTAAGCAGAAATAAAAGGGGGATTATAGACAAAACTGGTGGAAAGAGTAGTAAGCAGAAATAAAAGGGGGATTATAGACAAAACTGGTGGAAAGAGTAGTAAGCAGAAATAAAAGGGGGATTATAGACAAACTGATGGAAAGAGTAGTAAGCAGAAATAAAAGGGGGATTATAGACACAACTGGTTGAAAGAGTAGTAAGCAGAAATAAAAGGGGGATTATAGACAAAACTGGTGGAAAGAGTAGTAAGCAGAAATAAAAGGGGGATTATAGACAAAACTGGTGGACAGAGTAGTAAGCAGAAATAAAAGGGGAATTATAGACAAAACTGGTGGAAAGAGTAGTAAGCAGAAATAAAAGGGGGATTATAGACAAAACTGGTGGAAAGAGTAGTAAGCAGAAATAAAAGGGGGATTATAGACAAAACTGGTGGAAAGAGTAGTAAGCAGAAATAAAACGGGAATTATAGACAAAACTGGTGGAAAGAGTAGTAAGCAGAAATAAAAGGGGGATTATAGACAAAACTGGTGGAAAGAGTAGTAAGCAGAAATAAAAGGGGGATTATAGACAAAACTGGTGGAAAGAGTAGTAAGCAGAAATAAAAGGGGAATTATAGACAAAACTGGTGGAAAGAGTAGTAAGCAGAAATAAAAGGGGGATTATAGACAAAACTGGTGGAAAGAGTTAGTAAGCAGAAATAAAAGGGGGATTATAGACAAAACTGGTGGAAAGAGTAGTAAGCAGAAATAAAAGGGGGATTATAGACAAAACTGGTGGAAAGAGTAGTAAGCAGAAATAAAAGGGGAATTATAGACAAAACTGGTGGAAAGAGTAGTAAGCAGAAATAAAAGGGGGATTATAGACAAAACTGGTGGAAAGAGTAGTAAGCAGAAATAAAAGGGGGATTATAGACAAACTGATGGAAAGAGTAGTAAGCAGAAATAAAAGGGGGATTATAGACAAAACTGGTGGAAAGAGTAGTAAGCAGAAATAAAAGGGGGATTATAGACAAACTGATGGAAAAAGTAGTAAGCAGAAATAAAAGGGGGATTATAGACAAACTGACGGAAAGAGTAGTAAGCAGAAATAAAACGGGGATTACTGGCGAGAGGATTTCTTTGCATCGGGGATTATCCCATACGGCTCGATCACTTCCCGCAGAACGGCCTGCACGAACTCCGTAGCTCCAGCGACGACATCCGAGAGTGTCCAAGAAAATTACACTCGCGAACCGAATTACGGAGGCAGGAATCGAACCCAGAACCTTCGGATCCCGAGGCAGGCAACTTAATCACTTCGCCACGTAGACCCAGTAGACATACATCTAATTTAGTTTCTCGAAATCGATTCACCCCAATAATAACACGATACAAACAACACAGGAGTATGGAGGACCAAACGGCTTATATCACACACTACAGACATCATACAGACATACATCATAGAAGTATAGATGGCCAACTGTCTTATATCACACAGTACAGACATCATACAGATATACAGCATAGAAGTATAGATGAGCAACTGTCTTATATCACACAGTACAGACATCATACAGACATACAGCATAGAAGTATAGATGACCAACTGTCTTATATAACACAGTACAGACATCATACAGACATACATCATAGAAGTATAGATGACCAACTGTCTTATATCGCACAGTACAGACATCATACAGACATACAGCATAGAAGTATAGATGACCAACTGGCTTATATAACACAGTACAGACATCATACAGACATACAGCATAGAAGTATAGATGACCAACTGTCTTATATAACACAGTACACACATCATACAGACATACTGCATAGAAGTATAGATGACCAACTGTCTTATATCACACAGTACAGGCATCATACAGACATACAGCATAGAAGTATAGATGACCAACTGGCTTATATAACACAGTACAGACATCATACAGACATACAGCATAGAAGTATAGATGACCAAACGGCTTATATAACACAGTACAGACATCATACAGACATACAGAATAGAAGTATAGATGACCAACTGTCTTATATAACACAGTACAGACATCATACAGACATACATCATAGAAGTATAGATGACCAACTGTCTTATATAACACAGTACAGACATCATACAGACATACATCATAGAAGTATAGATGACCAACTGTCTTATTATCTACACAGTACAGACATCATACAGACATACAGCATAGAAGTATAGATGACCAACTGTCTTATATCTCACAGTACAGACATCATACAGACATACTAGCATAGAAGTATAGATGACCAACTGTCTTATATAACACAGTACAGACATCATACAGACATACTGCATAGAAGTATAGATGACCAACTGTCTTATATCACACAGTACAGACATCATACAGACATACAGCAGAGAAGTATAGATGACCAACTGGCTTATATAACACAGTACAGACATTATACAGACATACAGAATAGAAGTATAGATGACCAAACGGCTTATATAACACAGTACAGACATCATACAGACATACAGCATAGAAGCATAGATGACCAACTGTCTTATATCACACAGTACAGACATCATACAGACATACAGCATAGAAGTATAGATGACCAACTGTCTTATATAACACAGTACAGACATCATACAGACATACATCATAGAAGTATAGATGACCAACTGTCTTATATAACACAGTACAGACATCATACAGACATACATCATAGAAGTATAGATGACAAACTGTCTTATATAACACAGTACAGACATCATACAGACATACAGCATAGAAGTATAGATGACCAACTGTCTTATATCTCAAAGTACAGACATCATACAGACATACAGCATAGAAGTATAGATGACCAACTGTCTTATATCACACAGTACAGACAGCATACAGACATAATCATAGAAGTATAGATGACCAACTGTCTTATATCTCACAGTACAGACATCATACAGACATACAGCATAGAAGTATAGATGACCAACTGTCTTATATCTCACAGTACAGACATCATACAGACATACAGAATAGAAGTATAGATGACCAAACGGCTTATATCACACATTACAGACATCATACAGACATAAATCATAGAAGTATAGATGACCAACTGTCTTATATCACACAGTACAGACATCATACAGACATACAGCATAGAAGTATAGATGACCAACTGGCTTATATAACACAGTACAGACATCATACAGACATACATCATAGAAGTATAGATGACCAACTGTCTTATATCACACAGTACAGACATCATACAGACATACAGCATAGAAGTATAGATGACCAACTGTCTTATATCACACAGTACAGACATCATACAGACATACAGCATAGAAGTATAAATGACTAACTGTCTTATATAACACAGTACAGACATCATACAGACATACATCATAGAAGTATAGATGACCAACTGTCTTATATAACACAGTACAGACATCATACAGACATACATCATAGAAGTATAGATGACCAACTGTCTTATTTCTTACAGTACAGACAGCATACAGACATACAGCATAGAAGTATAGATGACCAACTGTCTTATATCTCACAGTACAGACATCATACAGACATATAGCATAGAAGTATAGATGACCAACTGTCTTATATAACACAGTACAGACATCATACAGACATACTGCATAGAAGTATAGATGACCAACTGTCTTATATCACACAGTACAGACATCATACAGACATACAGCAGAGAAGTATAGATGACCAACTGGCTTATATAACACAGTACAGACATTATACAGACATACAGAATAGAAGTATAGATGACCAAACGGCTTATATAACACAGTACAGACATCATACAGACATACAGCATAGAAGCATAGATGACCAACTGTCTTATATCACACAGTACAGACATCATACAGACATACAGCATAGAAGTATAGATGACCAACTGTCTTATATAACACAGTACAGACATCATACAGACATACATCATAGAAGTATAGATGACCAACTGTCTTATATAACACAGTACAGACATCATACAGACATACATCATAGAAGTATAGATGACAAACTGTCTTATATAACACAGTACAGACATCATACAGACATACAGCATAGAAGTATAGATGACCAACTGTCTTATATCTCAAAGTACAGACATCATACAGACATACAGCATAGAAGTATAGATGACCAACTGTCTTATATCACACAGTACAGACAGCATACAGACATAATCATAGAAGTATAGATGACCAACTGTCTTATATCTCACAGTACAGACATCATACAGACATACAGCATAGAAGTATAGATGACCAACTGTCTTATATCTCACAGTACAGACATCATACAGACATACAGAATAGAAGTATAGATGACCAAACGGCTTATATCACACATTACAGACATCATACAGACATAAATCATAGAAGTATAGATGACCAACTGTCTTATATCACACAGTACAGACATCATACAGACATACAGCATAGAAGTATAGATGACCAACTGGCTTATATAACACAGTACAGACATCATACAGACATACATCATAGAAGTATAGATGACCAACTGTCTTATATCACACAGTACAGACATCATACAGACATACAGCATAGAAGTATAGATGACCAACTGGCTTATATAACACAGTACAGACATCATACAGACATACATCATAGAAGTATAGATGACCAACTGTCTTATATAACACAGTACAGACATCATACAGACATACATCATAGAAGTATAGATGACCAACTGGCTTATATAACACAGTACAGACATCATACAGACATACATCATAGAAGTATAGATGACCAACTGTCTTATATAACACAGTACAGACATCATACAGACATACATCATAGAAGTATAGATGACCAACTGGCTTATATCACACAGTACAGACATCATACAGACATAAATCATAGAAGTATAGATGACCAACTGTCTTATATCACACATTACAGACATCATCAGATATACAGCATAGAAGTATAGATGACCAACTGTCTTATATCACACAGTACAGACATCATACAGACATACAGCATAGAAGTATAGATGACCAACTGTCTTATATCTCACAGTACAGACATCATACAGACATACAGCATAGAAGTATAGATGACCAAACGGCTTATATCACACACTACAGACATCATACAGACATACATCATAGAAGTATAGATGACCAACTGTCTTTATATCACACAGTACAGACATCATACAGATATACAGCATAGAAGTATAGATTAGCAACTGGCTTATATAACACAGTACAGACATCATACAGACATACAGCATAGAAGTATAGATGACCAAACGGCTTATATAACACAGTACAGACATCATACAGACATACATCATAGAAGTATAGATGACCAACTGTCTTATATCACACAGTACAGACATCATACAGACATACAGCATAGAAGTATAGATGACCAACTGTCTTATATAACACAGTACAGACATCATACAGACATACAGCATAGAAGTATAGATGACCAACTGTCTTATATAACACAGTACACACATCATACAGACATACTGCATAGAAGTATAGATGACCAACTGTCTTATATCACACAGTACAGGCATCATACAGACATACAGCAGAGAAGTATAGATGACCAACTGGCTTATATAACACAATACAGACATCATACAGACATACAGCATAGAAGTATAGATGACCAAACGGCTTATATAACACAGTACAGACATCATACAGACATACAGCATAGAAGCATAGATGACCAACTGTCTTATATCACACAGTACAGACATCATACAGACATACAGCATAGAAGTATAAATGACTAACTGTCTTATATAACACAGTACAGACATCATACAGACATACATCATAGAAGTATAGATGACCAACTGTCTTATATAACACAGTACAGACATCATACAGACATACATCATAGAAGTATAGATGACCAACTGTCTTATATAACACAGTACAGACATCATACAGACATACATCATAGAAGTATAGCTGACCAACTGTCTTATATCTCACAGTACAGACAGCATACAGACATACAGCATAGAAGTATAGATGACCAACTGTCTTATATCTCACAGTACAGACATCATACAGACATATAGCATAGAAGTATAGATGACCAACTGTCTTATATCACACAGTACAGACATCATACAGACATACAGCATAGAAGTATAGATGACCAAACGGCTTATATAACACAGTACAGACATCATACAGACATACAGCATAGAAGTATAGATGACCAACTGTCTTATATCACACAGTACAGACATCATACAGACATACATCATAGAAGTATAGATGACCAACTGTCTTATATCTCACAGTACAGACATCATACAGACATAGTTAGTTAGTTAGTTAGTTATCAGTTGGGGTATCTTCGTTGCACTCCGGACATGTCCATAGGTGCTCAGATGCTCCCCCCAACATATGCATCCGCGTCCGGTGGCTAATAGTGCCAGTTCTGTGTTGGTTGATGAGGCGCTTTGTTTTCCCGATGTACCTCTCGCGTCTGGCTGTGCCGATTCTTACTCCCAGGTCTTTCATCCTGGAAAGCGATGTGGAATCACTGGCGTCAAAATCCTCTGTTCTAGCCATATCTTTAAGGGCGTTAATAACATCGGCACGATCCATGGGCTGGCCATCTACAGGGGGTGCAGAGCCAGCCAATTTATCAGCTCGTTCATTTCCCTCGACTCCCGCATGTCCCGGGACGAAGATGAAGGTGACTTTGCGGACAACAGACTTCCGCAGCGACTCAGTCCACTGTCTACGTACAGATCCAGCTTCGACCTTCTGAATCATGCTCATTGAATCACGTAGTACACACACGTTGGTATATTGCTGTGATTCCAGCCATATGAAAGCCTGTGTAACTGCCATCACCTCCATCGTCATGCTGCTCGTGGTCATAGAGTGGGCACCACTGGATTCTTGAACGGTTCGGCCCGCTGAACGGGCTGTAAATGCCCACGCACTTCTCTGCTGCTTTACAACAGATCCATCTGTATAGATGAGCACTTCGGGGCTATCTGAGTGATCATAGATGAGCGCGTTAACCTCTGCATTGACAGCGGCAGGGTTCTGCTCTCTGCACCGTCTGTCGAGTGTGATAATGCAGGAGAAGGTACACTTAAAAGCTGGAGGCACCGGCACCCATTCCTTGCTGGGGTTGATACTGGTAAGACTGCAGACCTGTCCGACGACATCTTCCGCCCGACCCATCCATGATTTGCCCCTCTTTAGCCTGTCACCCTTTTCTCTGAATACAACGTCATGCAGAGGGTGCTGCTCATCTGCACTTATTTTTAAGTATGCACGAGCTCTCCAGATCTTGATGCTGTGTTCCATTGTCGGGAAGTCAAGGAGGTATCTCATTGCTACACAGCTGGTGTCTCTCGTGCAGACCAAAATGTTGCGCATGGCTTCGTTTTGTACCTTTTCAAGTCTTCCAATCTGTGTAGGGCTGACAGTGAGGATGGCCAGGGCATACTCGATGCGTGAAAGCACAAGTCCTTGGAACAGAAGTATTAGCAGTCTTTGCTCGATATTGGCAGTCGCCATGACTCTCATTGCTGCCAAACCTTTTCGAGCCTTCGTTATGACATAATCGACATGATCTCTGAAGGACAGGCTACGATCAAGCCTCACGCCAAGATATGTCATTGACTGGGTTCTACTCAGAATGCTCCCATTCATTCTTACTGCCGGCAGGTCTGTTTTCACAATATGGTTGTTTAGTGAGAACCAGAACCCATACAGACATACATCATAGAAGTATAGATGACCAACTGTCTTATATCTCACAGTACAGACAGCATACAGAAATACAGCATAGAAGTATAGATGACCAACTGTCTTATATCACACAGTACATACATCATACAGACATACAGTATAGAAGTATAGATGACCAACTGTCTTATATCGCACAGTACAGACATCATACAGACATACAGCATAGAAGTATAGATGACCAACTGTCTTATATCACACAGTACAGACATCATACAGACATACAGCATAGAAGTATAGATGACCAACTGTCTTATATCACACAGTACAGACATCATACAGACATACAGTATAGAAGTATAGATGACCAACTGTCTTATATCACACAGTACAGACAGCATACAGACAGCATAGAAGTATAGAACTGACATACCTCACACATAATTCGTGCAACGTAGAAGTATAGAGGATCAACTGGTTTATCTCACACAACATAGAACATAGGTAACAAACCCATACAAGATCAACTGTCAACCGCAAGCATTATACCGTAGACATGATAGAGGCAACACGAAAGCATAGAGAACAAGCTGGCTTAACTCACACAAGGCACTGAGAATGCCCTCTAAGGAAGGAAAACAGTTTTTGCCATCTACGTCCATCTCTCCCCTCCTTTTGGCACTGTGTGAAAGGTAGGCCTGATGCTTAAATTCCTGTATGCAGGGCTTGGCAACAACACGTAGTATTGGATCCCAGACTTCATTTGTCAACGATATAACAGATATAAATGAATGGCAGCGAATAGTGTCAACATGTTATGTCAGGTCTTAGTCAGATATGACTGAGCTATCGTATGACAGTAGACGGTACTACCTGCTTTCTGTTAGCGCCGAACGTTGGGCGGTGCTTACCAAACCCGACACCCCACATTTTGCCAACGGCTTCGGGCGGAAGAGCGCAATTGGGAGGGTACAAGCCTTACCATGGTGCGAGGAAATGCAACCTACAGAAAAAATGTCATGGCAGGGCAGACCACCGGCTGGTCTAGGATCGAAGCTCCGACAGGCGGACAGTTAGAGCATTGCTTTGCTGATCCGCAGCTTCTGCTGCTTGTCTTGTTCCAGATGTAGGGGTGTTAACTTTCCTCTGGAGTGAATTAGGCAAGCCGAGAGAGGGGGATCATGCTGCATGGGCAACACATGATCTATATTTTTAGTCCAGGCTTTGTGCTATGGAGAGGCAATAACTCAATTCCTGGTCTTAACCGGTCTCGGAATCAAAGCATGAGGCAACTGTTACGGGTTATAATTCCCTGTCAATTGGCGTAGACATGGGGGGCCACGCGTTGCCTCTGACGGTGAGACACCTACATGTGTTACTGATCAGCTACCGCCCGCCTTCATCTCGGCAGCCCCCGGCCAATTGGGTGCTGATCCGACACAGCCTGCCTGCTTCAATGGATGCTTGGGGCTAGGACAAAATCTGGACTGCAGGCTGTAAAACCAATGCACTAGGTACTAATAAAAAGAAAATAGAAACATCAAACTACGGCTTGCAACATGGAACGTGAGAACCATGTGTCTAGGATTTTCCACTGACTTGACCAATATTTACGGCTGTGATTGATGCCGAACTCAATCGTCTTAACATTGATATTGCTGGCCTGCAGAACACTCGCCTCGCTGATGAAGAGTCACCCAGGGAAAATAATTACACCTTTTTTTAGAAGGATAGAGGGCAGACAGAAAAAAGGCAACACGGTGTGGGCTTTGCAGTGAAGAATTCGTTATTGGGAATGATTGAAATTCCAGCAGGAGGAAATGAAAGACTATTATCCTTGCGCTTGGCAACCTCTTGTGGTTTTGCCACCATTATTACTGCATATGCACCGACACTCGATTCCTCTGTTGATGTGAAGGATTCGTTCTATGAGGGGTTAGACTCTAGACAATAGACAATAGACAATAGCACCAGCTGGACTTCATTATCACACGGAGACAACATCTGAACCATATATCATTGAGTCAAAGTTACCACAGTGCTGACTGTGATATGGATCATTCTTTGGTTGTTGCAAGGGTTAGAATGAGCCAAAGAGTATCTATACAGCTAAACACAAATCTAGCCCCAGGATTAATATTATTAACACTCACGGTCCTGAAAAGTGCTTTCAGTTTCAACAGCAACTTGAAGATCCTTTCACTGATGCACCAGAAAATTGTACAGTAAGTGAAAAGTGGGGTAAACTTAAGGAAACTGTCGTAGATGTTTACGGCACTGTGGATCATAAGAGGCAGGAATGGTTTGGGGCAAACAGCCAGACTCTGCAGCCCTTGATTGATAAGAAGAAGATAGCTCTCTTAAGAAACAAGGAAAGAACAACGCGTAACACTCTGAGTGAGCTAAAGCAAGCTAGGAAGGATGTGCAAAAGGCTGCCAGGCAGTGTGCAAATGATTATTAGATCAAGTTATGTGAGTCCATTCAAATTGCAAGTGATAAGGGAAACATCAGAAGCATGTATGAAGGAATAAAGAAAGCCTGTGGTCCAATGATCAAAAGAAGTGCATCGCTGAAAACCTTGAGTGGAGAAATCATAACTGATAAGAAACAGCAGATTAACAGATGGGTAGAGCACTATTTGGAGCTTTACTCAAGTGAGACCAAACTAGCGGGTGATGCCCTCAACGCCATAGAGGCTCTACTAACTCTTGACCACCTGGACATACTTCCCACCATAACAGAAGTTAAGTGTGCTATAAATGAACTTGCATCTGGCAAGGCTGCAGGTAAGGATGGGATTCCAATAGAGGTTATCAGGAGTGGGCAAGACACACTCACTCTACAGATCCACCAGTTAATAGAGCTATGCTGGCGAGAAGGACAAGTCCCACAGGATTTCAAAGATTCAAGCATCATAACACTGTACAAGAACAAGGGCGATCGGAGCGATTGCAACAACTATAGGGGTATCTCACTTCTGTATATTGTTGGAAAAGTGTTTGCCAGAATTGTTCTGCGCAGACTTCAAGTCCTAGGAGATCAAGTCTACACCGAATCACAGTGTGGCTTTCGACAGAACCGGTCTACCATTGATACGATATTCTCATTGCAACAAATGCAAGAAAAATGCCGTGAACAGAATCAACCACTGTTTATTGCCTTCATCGACCCCACAAAGGCATTTGATTTGGTCAGTCGTGAGGGTCTATTCACGACACTAAAGAAGATTGCTTGCCCACCAAATCTTATGTCCATTGTGGAATCGTTCCACACAGGCATGAAGGGTATAATCAAGTGTGATGGTGCAACTTCTGAAGAGTTTGAAATCAAGAGTGGAGGTAAGCAAGGTTGTGTACTAGCCTCCACCCTCTTTGGGATATACTTTTCACTTCTACTGAAATATGCCTTTCGTGATCAGGATGATGGTATATACATTCATTCACGCTCAGATGGTGGCCTCTATAATGCTCAGAGATTGAAGGCCAAGACCAAAATTAGGAGGGTACTGATCAGAGAGTTGCTTTTTGCAGATGATGCTGCAGTTACGACCCACTCCGAGGAAGAATTACAATGTCTACTATCTCCATTCTCCAATGCTTGTTCTGAATTTGGTTTAACAATTAGCAAAAAGAAGACACAGATTATGTCACAAGGTGCAAATGGGGTACCATCAATCTTTATTGACGACGCCGAACTAGAGATGGTAGACCATTTTAGATATCTAGGATCAGTGGTAAGTAGCAAATTATCCCTAGATCAGGAAATCAACATCCGGATTGGTAAGGCAGCAACAACAATGAACAGGTTAAGAAAAAAATTCTGGGAGAAGAGGAAGCTTACTGCCAAAACAAACATCCTTGTCTATCAAGCCTGTGTCCTTAGTACTCTTCTTTATGGCAGTGAAACCTGGACAACTTACTCACACCAAGAGAAACATTTAAAGAGCTTTCATATGCGGTGTCTGCGAAGAATTCTTGGTATTAAGTGGCAAGACAAAATCACAAATACTGAAGTATTGGAAAGATCAGGTTGTGTGACGGTTTATTCCATGCTCAGTCTTCGTAGACTGAGATGGATAGGACATCTTAGGAGGATGGATGATGGTAGAATACCAAAGGACATCTTTTTTGGTGAATTACAGTTGGGTAAGAAATCTCAGTGTCGGCCTCTACTACGATACAAAGATGTGTGTAAGCGGGACATGATTGATACAGGTAGTGATAATGCACATTGGGAGCAAGTCGCCGCTGAACGTGTTGCATGGAGGGCAAACATCAGAAATGGAATAAAGACAAAGGAGAAAATTATTGCCGAAAAGTCAAACACCGAGCGTGTGAGACGTAAGATGGTGCATGATGGTGGAAATGACCACGTGTTCACATGTACCCACTGTGATCGAACATTTACAGCGTGAATTGGCCTTAACATTCACATTCGCTACCGCTATGGGTAAAAGTTATTATGCCTTTTTAAAGCACAAACTATCGTCTGTCAAGACGGCAAAGTGCCAATGATGATTATGATGATGCAATGAATGAGTGTCATCATGTTACTGACCTTCAATAAGATACATTCTCCTGCTCCTCCAAGAAAGATGACAGAATTATTGCAGCCATCAGTGTATAACTGTTCATGTTGATGAAGGAAACGTGGTATAAATATCAAGCCTCTGTGAGGTTGCTGTAGCGGCCATATACACTGCCATGGTTCCCGAGCCTGGAGAATGGAAGATTAACTCTGCAGCACAGGCCTAGCGGCGATGCCACTTTGGTGCCGGGCTGGAAGGAAAGTCTTCAGACACGCCTCACTTCTCCAGATGCAAGCACTTGTCATGGGTCACACGTGCTTAACACCAGTATATTGGACTTAAGCTCAGTCTTCCAAAGGAATTACCTACCATCCAACAGCTTTATGATCGGTCATGTTCTCTTTATTCGTTTGGTCAGACAAACATACAGATAGATAATTACTGGCCAGGAGGTATGAAACCCCAATAGCCATTTCAAGTACTCTCTTTGGTACTGTATTTACTTCTCGCCATTGTTGGGAATCATTTGAGGAAGGCCTCTTTGGGAAGTGGAGTCTTCTCGTGACTCAGAAAACCGTCCCCGTTCAACAATATGGTCTGTTTGTGGGACAAAATCACAAGGAACCACGTCGGTGTCCGACGACGCAGATAAATATCGTGATTGACGAGGTAATTCTGAATCAGACGCTAACAATAGGCGGATGCGTTGTTATGAAGAAGACAGACGTATAGACATGCCTTCACGCATACATTCATACACATACGTCGAGTTAAAGTTACAAAATAGCAGCTAGGATACACGCCTCAGCCCATCCTAACAACCTTTTTCATAATGTATAATTTAGAAGGGAGATCGCTACATCAACAACAGGGAAAGGGCAGGTACATGCTTTATGCAAATACTGTATCTTCCCACAATGGAACGCGTTAAGTGCATTATGTTACGGGTTACGTGGATTCATCACAAGTCGGGCAATTATTTTATTCTCTGTACTGAAACCTATATTTTATAACTGATGATGTTGTAAGGCATTTCCATAAGAGCTAATGTCCCTGGAGAATTTCACCACGCTTGATGTCATATCGCCGGTCTCTCTGGCCGAGGAGTTACACCACTTTCTCCGTAATCCCGTTTATCACGCAGAGTCTCGTGTATCAATAACTACTAAGAAAGCACTTTACAACACAATCTTCCTGCCAACTCTGTGCTACCAATGCCAAACCTGGACAATGACAGAAAAAGAGAAAAGAAAAATCACAACAACAGAAATGAGGTTCCTGAGAAGAATACTCAACGTATCAAGAAGAGATAAGATCAGAAATGAAGAAATCAGGACTAAAGTGGGGGTTAAAGCTGCTCTAGATTTTATTAGAAAGCAGCAAGTCAAATGGTTTGGCCATGCAAGTAGGTTACCAGTCAACAGCATGCCACAACAAGCAATGATGTACAGACCAGATGGAAACAGAGGAAGAGGCCGACCACGTAAACGTTGGACGGAGGGAATAACAGAATCCATGGGAATGTCGATATACGAAGCCCATAACCGGGCACTCTCACGAAGTTTATACTTCACCTCGACACCGCAAGGTACAAGAGGAACATGATGAGAGAGAGTCTCGTAGCGGGTGAGAACTTGGAGCGGTTCGTCCCCCGCTGGTGACTTGCGGGATAACTGAGCCGGCCGCTCAGAAAGCAATGGCAAACTACTGAGCGTAATCTTGCCAAGAAATCAACAGACAGCTGAAAGATGCTGCTGTTGACAGCGATGTCATGTAAAAGGATATGCGAATAATAAAAAAAAAAAAAAAGATGTCATATCTGATACATTTTTATCCTCGTATAATATTTACTTTATACAAACTCCCATAATCATATAATTACAACATTAAATATATACCGACCACTAAGAAAGATATCATCATCATCATCATGTGCTATGCCAATAAGCGTGAACGGTCGATGGTTTGCCTCCTCGCACGATCACCAGAGCCACGGATCAGGTCGGTGTTCGTGTCCGGATTATACCATGTGACCAAGCTATCCAATCATTTAGATATTGTCTTTTCGTGCTCTTTTCCACAAGAGATTACTATAGCGCCAGTAACAAATTAGATCTTGTTGATGTCATTAAATGTTTGTCCTCTTCCACTCGATGACATGAGGCCACCCACCATAGGATATTCTGTATCTTCTTTGCTTTTGGAGCAGGGGTATCATTAGACCATATCTCTATTCATAGTCCCATGGAGAAGACATACCGGGATCTCACCCAGACCCTTCACATCAGTAGGTGGATGTGCCACCACGTTACCAGGGATACTTTCCTCACTTCTCTGAAGTGTAACAATATATGTGCCACGCAACTCAATGTGAGTTTGGTTATGTTTACTGTTTACCAACCATCTTGTAGTGTGTTTTTAAACTTCCTACGTTTAATCAAAGCAAACTGAAGATAACTGTCAAGGTATTTGGTTTGTATATGTAATGTATGTTTAACCTCAGTGAAACTCACACACTAGTCGTTTTGTTGTTAATTCTTTTTACCTCATTGAGCAGTGGCCTCGAATTTCTAAAACAAAAGGAGTTAAAACTACTTCCTGGACTGAAAGATATAAATCTATTTATTGGACTGAAAGAGTTAAATCTAGTTCCGGGACTGAAAGTTTTAAAACTACTTCTTGGACGGAAAGAGTTAAACCTTTTTTAGATAAGCCTTAAAACCTTAAACCTTAAAAGAGTTTCCTGGGTTGAAAGAGGTAAATCTATTTCCTTGACTGACAGAGTTAAATCTATTTCCTGGAGTGAAAGAGTTAAAACTACTTCTGGGGCTGAACGAATTAAAATTACTTCTGACATTGAAAGAGTTAAAACTATTTCTGGCAATGAAAGAGTTAAACATATGTTTATACTGAAGAAGTTAAAAGTACTTCCGAAATTGAAAAGAAGATAAAACCGCCCATTGGGCTGAAAGAGTTAATGCTACTTTCTGAGACTGAAAGTGTTAAAACTACTCCCTGGGATGAAAACGTTGGAATTATTGCTGGGACTAAAAGAGCTAAAATTGTTTTCAGGCGCTGAAAGAGTTAAATCTACTTCTGGGACTGAAAGAGTTAAAATTATGTATGTGATTGCAAGAGTCGAAATTATGTTCGGAACTGAAAAAGTTAAAACTACTCCCTGGAATGACACAGCTTAATTTAAATTATTCCTGGGACTTTTTTTTTCGCATATCCTTTACAGGTCATCGCTGTCAACATCAGCATCTTTCAGCTGATTGTTGATTTCTTGGCAATATTACGCTCAGCATTTTGCCATTGCTTTCTGTGCGATCGGCTCAAATACCCCTTAGTTACTGACGCTAAGAGAACCTCTACCGATACCGCAACTTCACGTTACTCACAAAACTATACCGGATTACGGAGAAAGTCTTGTAACTCCTTGATCAGGGAGACCGACACTCCTGGGATTGTAGGAGCTAAAATTGTTTCATGAGCTCGCGGAGTTAAAACTAGTCCCTGGGATGTAAGAGTAAATAATTTCTGGGACTGAAATAGTTAAAATGACGTTGGTGATTGAAGGCGTTGAAACTACTTTGGGTGCTGAAAGAGTTTAAGCTATCTACAGAAACGTGAACGATTACTGTAGTTGTTCACAATGTGCGAGATAATCTCACTTGCTGTGTGTTTCGTAAACTGTCATCAATGACAGAATCGCTCTATGCTCGACCTGTCCCACACTTGTGCTTGCCAGGTTCCATGGCGCCAGGTCTGTAAATAATGTCAATAAACATGCCACGGACAGGTTTAATAAGTTCAAAACCCGTGGGGTTACCAGACTGCAGTCTTCTCACAATGAACACAATAAACATAGCTAAAGGTTTGGCTATACACAACTTTAAACAAACGTGACCACAAATGAATGCCCACGCCTAGAAACTTCAAATTGCGCTTGCTGAATGTAAAACCACTTTAATCACACCACAAGTTTTGATAGAGAGGATTTCAATGATTCGTTGTAGACCAGAAAGGTAATTGATTATAATCAATCGAGTAAAACGTATTAAAGTATTAACTCCAACATACCAGATGAATTACATACTCAAAATATCTGGACTGCTTATTTGAAAAGTGCTGCCTGAAAATCGATTAAACATATGTTCCCAGACACGATCCTTATCAATGGTGACGTGATGATTTGTACACCCGTGAGCGACCTGATTATGAATCAACGCCTGCAGCAATATGTTTGCGTTCATCATCTGCATTCAACATTTCATTAGCAGAATTTATTCACGATCCCCATGCATCAATACTTCATTAGCAGACTCCAATCTGCAATGTGATTTTTTGAAAATACACGAACAAGTTATCACTATTTGAGGTGCCACTAGCCGCAGCATTGTGGTCACAATTCAATAAGCTCTGGCTATGAAGCTAGAGAAAGACCAAGAATCAGATGGAGGGAGGTTTCTTCTCCACTTGTTCCAGTTACCGCAATGAAGTGTTGGGGGAGATGTAAGGATCATTTGTGTCCTATTTCCAATGCGCTTTGTAGGTTGGTAGTTTTTCTCTAAAATTTTCTTGATGCAATCAGTCCATCTTTTACGTGGCCTTTCCTTTGCTCCGTATT
>JACEFZ010010339.1:362500-540000 GCA_014155875.1 Cepaea nemoralis | reverse complement strand
GCTTGTTGTCATTGTCACATCCGTGAGGCTTGTTGTCATCATCACATCCGTGAGGCTTGTTGTCATCGTCACATCCGTGAGACTTGTTGTCATTGTCACATCCGTGAGGCTTGTTGTCATCATCACATCCGTGAGACTTGCTGTCACCGTCACATCCGTGAGACTTGTTGTCATCGTCACATCCGTAAGGCTTGTTGTCATCATCACATCCGTGAGACTTGTTGTCATCGTCACATCCGTGAGATTTGTCATCATCATCACATCCGTGAGACTTGCTGTCATCATCACATCCGTGAGGCTTGTTGTCATTGTCACATCCGTGAGGCTTGTTGTCATCATCACATCCTTGAGACTTGTTGTCATCATCACATCCGTGAGACTTGTTGTCATCGTCACATCCGTGAGATTTGTCATCATTATCACATCCGTGAGACTAGTTATCAATGTCAGCCACGACTTTGGCCGTAGTGCTCCTGCTGGAAGTTGATGTTGTGGATACATATTCCTCTAGCACAAGAAGCTTCAGGTAGAGTCTGAGCACCCTCCTGTTACAGATGTAGGACAAGAAGATGAACACACCCTGAAGTCCATTGAACCCAATTGCGATACAACGAAGAGGATCATTGTCCGTGGCTTCAGAAATTACAGAAAGGATCCAGAAAATCCCCGTCATAGATGACAGTTTAATGTAAATGAAAAGATTATTACGATCATCCTTTCTTAACATGCCTGTCTGTAATTTACCAACATTGTAGATTTTGATAATTGTAACTGAGAAAAAGATAAAGTTTATCAAGATTATGAAGCACATAGGCACGACCAGAGTAATGATGACAAGTAGCGGAAAGTCTAAAAAGCAATTAAATCTTCCATATCCAATAAGTTGCCCTCCCGAGCTGTAGTAGTTTGTTATAATATTTCCAGCGACAATTATCATGGGAATTACACAACATGCTATTACTCGTTTGGTGATATAGGCCATTTCTGAGTTGGTTGTAGATTAAATGCTCCGAGTTTTAGCAGAAAAGACACAGAACATATGGAAGCAACAAGTAAAGCACCAACAGAACATAGACAGCCATAAAAAGTGAGTACAGACGGCGAGGATAGTACAAATATGACTAGCTTCTGGGACGTGGGAAGTGGCCAGCAAGGATAACTGAGCCATTAAAAGGCTTAAACACAAGAATATGTTGTTCTTTCCCGCGATACTGCGCAGCACAGGGAACAGGAAATACGTCATTAATGTCATAGTTAGAGATAAGATTGAACAAATGATACAAATCAAAGTGAGTATATACAAAAACATATTAAACACGCTGCTGCTAATAAGATCATCACGTATTACAATCTTGGTTTTTAGCAATTCATGACATATTCTCAATGTTCCATCTTCATCTATCGAGACCATATTTAGTTCAGTTCTGTCAGAAAAGGTCATTCTTCCGCCCGAAAAGTACAAAATAATGCTAGAGCTCTGAAGTTCACTAGTGATGTCACTTTTAAACAAATACTTTGTTTTTATCAAACTGCACAAAATCACAGCTCAGAAGAGGCTCAATTATTATAGCTTGATGTTTCCCAATAGCGTGTTTAAAGTAACTACTCGCAAAAACTAATGAAGAAAAAATGCATGACATATTGTCGCTGTCTTCAGAATTACATTTTGTCTGTGCCTGTTTCCTGAGTGGTCTTAACACGGGCATAAGCGTCAGTGTTGTGTCTGTATTTATATCCACAGTTATGTTGTTCAGGATAAGTTCGCTTACAAAGGATGTTTTCTTCCACTTTATCTCGACTGAGAGACTGGTCAGCGAGAATATAACCGTCAGCTGTGAACCAGCGGATTTGGAATGATGCGTTCACACGTTCGTCAGTTTGATTTTCGCTGATAGGAAAATTCTTGTGAGAAAAGGCCCCTGTAAGAGAGATTTGAAATGCTTTCCCGATATTCCATACAACCCGCTTAATCTGAGTCTGAAACGATCTCAGATACTTTAGATGAATCTTTGGAACATACCTTTTCTCCAGGGTCATCTCTGTGACAACACTAGGCACATAGTAGGCGTGTATCTGATAAACCAAGCCACGTATCTCACTGAGAGCTGTGGAGCAGCTTCCGTTGGTGAGAATCTTGCCCGGGCTACACTGCAAGGGCAAACACTTGTTGTCTGGGCTGGCCCACTCTGAGTCTTGAGAGCAATTCATGAACTTACGTCTTAGGGTGTTTAGTTTCTCTTGAGAATCAAAGTTCAGCAATATTGAAAATGGTAGACGCACTGCAAACAGATCCAGAAACATTGGTTTCATGTGGCTGTCTTCACAACGACTAGGAACGTTTAGGTAACTGACCATGTTACACATTGCGCAAAAGAGATTTTGATATACTCCAACATGCACGTCTGTGACAATTCGCACCCGGTTTACAACACCGGAGATATCTGTACAAGCTTTGACAACGTCTTCATCAAAGACATCCCACCAACCAGTGACATTGCATGAGTCAATTATAGTTGAGTTAAACCAATGTCGGTGGCAAGGATATGACATCACATCATCGGGCGGTTCCTGAAATGTCTCACAACCTGACTCTGCTGCCAGGTTCAGTCTCAGCAGCTCTGTTGGTGTCCTTGATGTGTAGACAGTCATGTAGTCACTACATCTCACAGACAAAGTCCATATGGCAAACTGCAGATCAGAAAAGAGTACGTTCAACCTGAAAGATTCATTCGTATTGGAAGATATCCAAGTTAAATTTAGGCAATTAGAAGTTGAAACAATAGTTGTTAAAATGTTAGTTGCATGTCCTTTACAGGACGTGGCAACAAACTCCAACATGCTTTGACCGTTTGTGATTTACTAGACAATTCTTTGGGTTGGGGGTTAGGGGGGGGGGGGGTCTGGAGTGTCAGGCATTGGTAGTACCGTTGGTAGGGATGACTATCATGCCCTTTTCAGGGCCCATTCCCCACTGGTCTAAACCTGACATCCAGCTCATGCCTGTGGCTCCTAGTAGCTGTTAGCATGCGACAGCGGCCACCCCACAGCTGTGACAGGCTGGGTAAACCAGGCGCGGGTAACCGATTTGGTGTCAAACCAATCGGTGAACTACGGTATGCCTACCTACCCAGCATGTGAAGACAGGATTCGGCAGACTGCGCGGAAGAAATCATTGATGATTCAACGGGCAAGACGGCATTTACCTGCAAAGCGTTGTGAAACGTAATGATCATGGCTAGGCACGTAGAGCGCCCTGGTCATCCACTGCACCCGTATTCGTCTCCAGTCGTCTTGACTTGTGCCACTGGACTCAGATGGACTCAGGTGAGAAAGTGAGGTAGACGAACTGCGCAACTCTTCCTCACGTTAATCCAATTCACGCACAAGTCATTTTTCACCCAACTTCTTGTATCACCTTCAAGCCCTGTGGCGATGGGCGAGCGGCGAAGCGGCAGGCGTGGGTACGCTGGCAGCCGTAGTTGCAGACCTGCACACAGGCGGCTCAGGCCATATGGTCGTCTTCTACTGACTGGAGCAGCAGTGGGATTCGGCAGCCCCATGAGTGACTGAGCAGCCCTTTATAGGAAAGCACTTGTCACCTCCATAGCACGAGGAAGGGGCTAAAAAAGGTGCCCTAAACATTGTCTGCTCCATCATTACCTAACCAGCTAGCCTCGGTTGGTGGCTACCCTATACTGCGGTCGACAAAAAAAAAAAAAATAAGTAAAAACAGGTAAAGCTAAAAAGCAAACCACATTATCTTGACAATCGGAACTTGGAATGTGCGCATCCTACTTGATAGAGACGGCGGGTCGGGCCCAGAGAGACGAAAAGCACTGATTGGGAGAGAGCTGGGCAGGTACAACATTGACATTATAGCTTGAGCGAGACACGACTTGCAGAAGAAGGCCAAATCTGTGAAATAGGTGCCGACTACACATTCTTCTGGAGTGGAAGGAAAAGCGAGCAAAGACGCCAGACTGGTGTGAGATTTCATTAAGTCGGACCTGGTTGGCAAACTAGCCGGATTTCCGAAGGCTATAAACGACTGGCTTATGACCATTAAGTTGCCCCTGCTTAACGGAAGGAAGCATGCAACCATAGTGCGTGTTTATGCATCGACCATGACCAATGAAGATGAAGTCAAGAACAAGTTCTATGAGAACTTGCACAATGTATTAACATCTGTTCCCAAAGGAGACAAAGTTATATTCCTCGGGGACTTCAATGCCAGAGTAAGCACGGACACCACCTCTTGGATTGGCAGTATTAGAAGGCACGGGGTCTGAAATTGTAACAGCTCCTCCTCCTTCAGATATGTGCCGAACACGATCTCCTGATTACCAACACAATTTTCAGTCTCCCCATGAGAAATAGGACATCGTGGATGCACTCTCGATCGAAATACTGGCACCTCATTGACTACATCGTCGTCAAGAGGAGTGACAGACAAGGCGTTCAGGTGACAAAATCCATGTGTGGCGCCGAATGTTGGACAGACCATCGTCTCATTAACATTAATCATACACATCAAACCACCACGGCGTACTCAAGGGGTAAAAGTGCAAAAAAAAAAAAAAAGAAACCCAATGTAACCCGCGTACGCAGCAGAAAAATGCAGCTGTCGTTTGAAAATATAATGGAAGACCGCATCAAACCCAATGCTGCAGCTAAATATGGTGCAGAAATAGAGTGGAGAGCTCTAAAGGATATAATTTACAGCACTGCTATGGAAATCCTGGGTCCAGTCCCCCGAAATCATAAAGACTGGTTTGAAGAAAATTCCGAAGACATCAACCAATTGCTGGCCGAGAAACATCTTCTCCACAGGCATATTTGAATTTTCCTACGAAGTAAACATTTAAAATAAAAATGTGCTGTCAATAATATCCGGACAGTAGTGCAGCAGAAACTTCGACACATACCGGACTCCTGGCTGAGCAACAAAGCTGATGAGATTCAAGGCTTTGTTGACAGACATGATATGAAAAACTTCTACGACTCACTGAAAGCGGTCTACGGTCCTCCATCACCAGGCATAGTCCCCCTCAGTGCAGATGGGGGAACATTGGTCACCGATAAGAAAGAAATCCTTCAGCGCTGGGCAGAATATTTCAGCAACATCTTAAATACAACCTCCTCCTTCCATGATGAAACCATCAACTGCCTTCCTCAAGTCCCCACTAATAATACACTTGCCAATCTGCCAATCATAGCGGAATGAACAAAGCCATCCGGCAACTTTCCAGCGGCAAGGCGCCTGGTCCTGACTCCCAGCAGAGATAAACAAGGCAGGTAGGTCGGTTCTAATAGAGCAGCTTCACCAAGTCTTTACAAACATATGGGTGAACGAGACCATGCCATTAAATTTAAATGGCAAATCAATAGTCCACCTTTACAAACGTAAAGGGAATCGCCAATCCTGTGACAACCACCAAGGCATCTCCTTGCTCTCAATTGCAGGGAAGATACTCGCAAAATTCTTCTCAATCGCCTCACAGCCCATCTTGACCAAGGTCTTCTTCCTGAGAGTCAATGTGGCTTCAGAAAAGAACGAGGAACTGTTGCCTTTAGCAGACTGTGCAAGAATGTGTGTGGTACCGAAATGAAATAAGCCTGCATACAAAGCTGAAAGTGCACAAAGCAGTTGTATTATCCAAACTGATATTTGCTGGTGAAACCCGGACTGTTTATCAGCGACACGCTAGGAAACTAAACCATTTCCAAGCAGTCTACTTTAGGAAGCTATTTAAGATTAAACGGCAAGACAAGATCCCAGACACTGAAGTCATAAAAAGAGCGTCTATGCCCAGCATCCACACTATACTAATGAAGAATCAAATTCGCTGTGCTTGTCAGTTGACTCGCAAGCCAGATCACAGGCTCCCGAAACCATTTTTTTACGGCGAGCTGCGTTGTGGTAGAAGCTCTTAAGGCGGCCAGAGGCAACGCTTTAAAAAATTGAAAAACTCTGAAAATCTCACTGAAAGCTTTCGGAATTCATCATGACACTTGCGAGACTGCTGCCAAAGACCGAAATTCGTGGCATACATTACTACGCAAGGGTGCATGCAGTCACTTGTGAAACAGCCAGGACTGCAAGAGCTATGAAGAAAAGGCTAAACATAAAAACCACTGCAGGAGATCCTCCTTCTGGAACGTCAAGCATTCTTTACCCACATTGTCAAAGAACATTTCGAGCCAAAATATTCCTTATCAGTCTTCTTATAACTCACGGCACCATACTTTCAACACCAATTGATGAAATAAATAGTCGTCATCACTCTTAATGAATAAACAACAGGGAATTCTTATACTCAGTAGTAAAAGACGACTTTACACATGGAAAAGCCCTAATAAAAAAATACTCAACCAAACTGACTACATACTTATTAATACAAGATTTAGAAATGCGTTAAAAATGTTAAGACTGCCTGGTGCTGACTGTAATAGTGATCATGTATCACTATGCGAATAAATCAAAATAAGATTGAAGAGAGGAAAGAAAGTTGTTAAGAATATGATACTTAATAAAGATGGTCTGAAAGCAGATACAGAAATTCAAGAAAAAAACTGAGTGACTGTAAAAAGTAGGTACACTGCAATAGAAAATATTAATGAACAATGGTGTCACAATAAATCTTGGCGGTCGATCGATGACAGAAAGTCGCGCCAAACATCTACAAAGAGTCGGCATTTCTTTAATATGTTGTTGATCGAGGAGGGACTATAGCGCCATACGTCTGCAAGGCGGCAGCCATCCTTTGAAGTTGGAGACACTCTGTCTGGATGTGGGTCGGCTAGATCTTTTGTTGTGGGGAAATTATTCTCCAGATTACAGACGGCGGGACTTTTTGAAGTACCGGGATGATTCCCCAGATGAAATAGACAGCCAGTCAGTTGTTGACATTAAGTCGGAAATGGAGAGAGAAAAATAGCTTCTAGACTGTCTGCTGTCTGGACAGTTTTGTGACGTCACTCAGACCCAGTATTAAACCAGTTGAGGTAAACAAGTTTGGGGTAGTCGACCAAAAGTTGTGAAGCGCTACGGACGTGTGCAATATTCCTAGTTGTTTATAGAGAGAGAGACTATAGGTCTATTGTTGATGTTTATACGCGGACATCTATCCAGTGTGTGATTTCGTAGTCTCCATCTACAACAGGAATAATTATATGGTATTCTATTAAACATATCTAACTTATATTATTCTTAGGAATAGAATGCATTACTGTGCGGTGATAGAACGTATTATAAGAGCGTCGACAACAGTAGCCTATTGCGTAGCTTAAACTAGCTGGTGTGAGATATCATTTAACTCAGTGAGTTAAGGACAATGTAGTGAGATGATATTTAGGAAGATTGAGGATGGTTTGCGGGGATGAAGGGAATGTGAAATGGTAGGATCTTCCAGTAGGGCAGCTGCTGGGTTTCTACCCTGTTCCTTTAGTCTTTTCTTGTATTACCATGACTCAGACTGAAGTGAGGAGCTCCTCGGCCTTATAACAGAGTTTGGTTCTCTGTTATTTTTTCTGAGTGCGGCCGGTGGCCTACACTCACCTAATAAAGATCGGAATCGGGTTGCTCTCACCAGGTGTGTTCTTTCGTCAACAGGTTCCACTCGAGTGTTCCACGTTATTCTACCAAGAAGCTAGCAACAAAGTCATAGAAAGTCAAGGCTCGAGTATTGAAACCAGAGTTTACTCTGAGGCTTTTGCACTGGGCCCATAACCCAGATGGTCTGTAGGAACCTGGCCTCTGCTGAGCAGGAAATTATTATTATATAAAGGTGTTTATTAAGTGATAGTTTACATCACATTAAATTCAGGACACTGAAAATAACACCTGTACCAGGAACACTAGTAAATATAAATGCCTGGAACAGTAACCTTGTGTGTTAACATTGGGGAATTCTTACAACAAGTGAAATACTAACATTTAGATTTTCCAAAGTGACAGTAACAATAATTTTATTATTCTCTGATCACAGAACTTTTATGAACAGAGTAGTTACACTGTGTGTGTTGGATCGATGTTCAATATTGGACTGGTTTCCAATATTGAGGACCAAGCATCCTGCTTGTCCACGAGCTATCTGAGGAAGTCGACACTTGGCTTGAGAGACACATCATCTGGGTGAGGTTTTCTGTCCCTGATATGGTGTTGTGGTGGGGCCAGTACGATGATGATGCAGACTGTGCTCATTGGCTGTTCGGTCTGATTCTGCATACACACTAGATTATACGACAGACATTCTACTCATACACTTCGCACATACATGACACTTTTCTCTATTAAACTAAATTGTTGTTTTGTTAGAGCCAGTGTTGTGTAGTGTGTTTTTCGGGAAAAGAATGAGAGGGGGCTTGGTACAGTAGTAAAAGAGAGAGAGAGAGAGAGAGAGAGAGAGAGAGAGAGAGAGAGAGAGAGAGAGAGAGAGAGAGAGAGAGAGAGAGAGAGAGAGAGAGAGAGAGAGAGAGTTTTGTGGACAGAAATCAAGAAGATCCTCAAGATAGGGATATGGGGTTAAAAGGATGTCGATGTTGATTCCCCTCACCCCAGGGACGACATTATAAATAATATACCACAAATGGGAAATGTTAAGGGCTCCATTAATCAAACAACCAGGGTTGGAATTAACTTGTAAGAAGACAGAGATTAGAGTCGTCCCTAAGAAGACAGAAATACCTCATTGTATCATACGAGTAAATGGGAATATTCTTAATAAGTGAATCTACAGTTATCTCAAAAAATAGGTACAATGCAATAGAAAATATAAATGAACAATGGAATCCCGGGATTCTTTTCACGTGGACTTCTAGTAATAACATTTCTCCTGGTCTCTGGGTAGTGAGATCGGACGCCCGTGTGTATTGTTGTGCACGTAAAAAATCCCTTGGCAGTTAGAAATCGAAAAAAAGAGTAGCCAAACGGGGCTTTTCGGGCAAAATTTTGAGTTAAAAATCTACCCAAAGTATTTCAGGATCCTTGCCGGTGCTACTGGGCTGAGTTTCTCCAGACTCAGGTTTGAGTTAGGAGGAGAACGGAGCACTTATGGGTTAAACTCGTGTGCCATGATGTTGATCCATCGACTAAACTATACTAAACTAAACTAATGAACAATGGGACATGTTAAGGGATCCATTAATCAAATAACCAGGGTTAGAATTAACTTTTAAGAAGACAGAGATTAGGGTCGTCACTAAGAAGACAGAAATACCTCATTGTATCATACGAGTAAATGGGAATATTCTTAATACGTGAATCTACAGTTATCTCCGAACAGTCATGACCTCTGATGAGTGGTGCATTGAAGACATTAGAACAAGAATCGCTATGGTAACCATAGCCTTTTGCAAGATAGAGAATATACTGACCAATACAAAAATGTAAATCACAACGATAAAAAGAGTTAAAGTGCTATATAGAATCTGTGCATATGAATGTGAAATGTGGACAATAAGCAGACAAGCTGAAAAACATCTAATTTCAGTGGAAGTGTGGTTTTTAAAGAACATGCAAAGAATAACATGGACAGACAGAGAAACCAATGAACAAGTTCTACAAGAGGCTAAACGGGGAAGAGGGAAAACCGTAAACTGGTTAGATAAATTAGACGTAGACAGTCACAATGTTTTAGGCACGTTGTGAGAGTAAATACATTCTAGAACGTTGTGACAACTGGTAATATTGAGGGAAAAATAACAAGGGGAAGGCAAAGAAGTAAATATCTATATGGCTTGGCTACATTGCATGGCTGAGACAGGAACACAGAGCCGATCCACGACTCTAGTGTTCGTGTGAGATGGAGAAACATGACGGCCCTCAATTATCGACATGGCACATGATGATCATGACTCTGGGCTCCAGTACCAAGGCCAAAAGGTCACAGTCTGAAAGATCGCTGGCCTCCGGAAAACACAAAAGGAATTGAGCGGGGAGCAATCACCCAGTGAGGCACTTGATGTTACTGTCTTTCCATGACCTATACTGGCTGGGGCGATGACTTGTGGCCCACATTTGTCATGAAGTGTTGGAGCCAGTTGCAGGTTACCCTCTTGAATTAAATCTGTCACCAAGACGGAGTTTAGTTTACATGTGTGTTATACATCTCATTGAATACCCTGCGCTGTAGTTTAGAGGGTAGTGAGGCGCGTAGTTTCACAATTCTCTGAATGCCATCTCGAGTGTTCGTAATCTGCCTTTTTCAATTTTGAAACAGACCGCTTTTTATTGACTTCGATGGAAAAACGCGTCGGCCGTCAAGAAAGCAATGGCAACTTACTCAGCTAAGTAAGCATTGCAAATTACATATAGGCAATACATGCTGAGTTTGATTACAACGTCCTGTAAAGGACATGCAATTCACTTATCAACACTCTTTACATAATCTATTTAATCTATTCATGGTCCCCGTCCAGCTCGTTCCCTCTCCCATCTCAGAAGTGAGCGGTGTGTGCAAGACTGGTACGAGAACTTCACATCTGAGTCTAGTCGTACTAGGATGTACGCAGGTTGTGATCCGGCACTGCATATACTGATTGGCCAGGGACAGAACTAGATCAGTTATGCTTCCCCCACAGGTTTGAGGTATTTTTTAACAACACACTCCAGCCTTGTACCCTGAAGGAAAACCAACAACGGTAATAAGATTGTGGGGAAAAAACAAACAAACAAGTAAATATAAGGGGCGTTCATTTTAAATCCGTTAGTGCCGCATTGCGCGTAATTGCGTACGTTGAACATGATCATGTCATAGCCATGTGATAAGTACTGATCAATGAATAAAAGAGCAAGTGCTTATCGTCCCATGATGCATATGTTCTGTTTCTGACCGTTGAGAAAATGGCCGGGTTGATCCAAAATCCGTCCAAAGAAGCTCAAAGAGCGATGATTCAGTTTCTTTCATGTAAAGGATGTCAACCAGTGGACATTTATCGAAGAAAGCAGGCAGCTCTGGTAAGAAATGTGTGTCGGAGAAAACAGTGACAGATTGGGCACGAATGTTTCGGAAATGACGTCAGTTCACGACAGATCGTCGACGGCCGGGTCAAGCTCATATTGCTGCAACAGAAAAAACCCATCGCCAAAATTGATGCAGCAGTACAGTCGAACCATTGTCGAAGCATACGTTTGCTAGCGAAATAATTTGATATATCAATTGGGACAATTCAAAAAATCGTTCGTTAGAAACTGCAATATCGGAAGGTGTGTTCACAGTGGGTACCACGGATGTTCAAAAACTACCGAAAAGAGAAACGCATAGGATGGTGTTTGAACCACTTGCTGCGTTACGGAGTGGAGGGTGATGAATTTTTCTTCCGCATAGTGGCAGGCGATGAATCATTGTGTCACCACTTTGAGCGGAGCAGCAAAAGAGAGAGCATGCAATGGAAGCATGCTGGATCACCAAAAGCCAAAAAAATTGAAGTTACAGGTTTCCGCTGGTAAGGTTATGCTGAGCGCATTTTTTTTAAACCATGAAGGGCTATTATTGGCCGACTTTAAAGAACCTGGTGTCATCATCAACTCTACCCACTAATTGCAAATACTAGACAAGCTGCAAATAGCCATCAAGAATAAACGACCCGACATGCCTTCTTGCGGTGTAATTTTGTTACACGATAATGCTCGTCCGCATGTCGCAAAGATTGTGCAGGAAGCATTAGCAAGGAAGAAGTGGGAAATTCTGCAACATCCAGCCTATAGTCCTGATTCGTCACCATGTGATTTTCATTTGTTCGGACCTCTAAAAGAGCTCTCAAAGAGCAACGATGTCACACAGATGCATACCTAATGAACGCGGTAAACACTAGGTTCAGTGAGCAACCACAATCCTTTTTTGCGGACGGTATTCGCCGCCTACCTAAGCAATGGGATGCTTGCCTGAATGCCTACGGCGACTTGATCTGACCAACCCATAATGCATAATTAATTCAAAATGAATGCTTTGTTTAATTCTACCACACTTGTTAATGTTTCATTCATGCTTTTGTAATAACGCCAATGGAACGGGTTTCAAATGAACGCCCCTAATAACTGGATGAGGTAACCACGTGGCTTCTGGACAAGAACACGAAGCTGATCAAAGACTCTGGAGATCGTTTGAGATGGTTAAACATGACAGCCCACGCTTACCAACATGGCACATAATGATGATTAAAAACTTGGCGATAACATTTCTTACAGTTTCATTTTAATTTATAAAGTAATTAACTACCGTTAGTATAGTTTGCCCTGGTGAAACTAACACTCTACAGACCCTTATTGAAATACTTACATCGGTGACGTTGTTACAGCCAGCGCAATAATTGTTATAAAATGTACGCCCTGTAATGATGTCCGTCACATGAAGAAATGTGTCTAGTTCTTGTTCAATGGTGGGTATATCATTCTGGCACTTGGACTTCACCTCATCGTCCGGATAGTTCCCAGGACATGATCTCATGGACAAGCTGTCATGGCGTCCATTACCGTCACATACAATATCTGTACTTATGACTTTGCTTAAATGAGTAGTCTCTTCAGCAATGTTAGAATCGACCAAGTGCTTAAATGTAGTGCTTGGTGTATTTTCAACGGGGGTGTTAGAATCTACAGATGGTGTTTCATATTCAGGACAGCAAATTCCATAAAATCCACAAATCGGGTTTTGGAAATCACAAGGAAAACAGATGACAGAGGGACAGGTGTCTGACCGAACCTGGGTCTCGTGGAACTTATCAAGGCGCTGACTAGAGCAGTAGGATAACTGAAACTCGTGTGCTGTCATGGTAATCTTGTTCCAACGGAACACTTCATCATCAGGTTCCCATGTTGTTGGTGAAGTGGGAACTGGTGTCTCGTTGTACCCAGTCAGCCAGCTGGATTCTTGAGAACTTACGTTTAGAATTGCATTTTCTTGCAACAGTACAGAGTTGGTTTCAGTGGAACAATTTTGTATTGACGATACATTACATCTAGGTTTATAAACGTCAACCACGCACAAAACTGAAAGCAACGTGTGAATCCAGAATATCTGTGAATAGCTTGTTAAGTGCATCATGTACATTTACAGTTGGTTTACCTGTATCGCTGAAAAATATTTCAAAATATGTCACGTGGAATAAACATTCTCTGCATGCATTTATCTAACGGTCTGTCTGATTTTTATCAGCAATAACTAATCCATTATTTATAGGAATACTTCTAACAGAACGAATATCTAGTGCAATTGCCCACATTGTTTCGATACCTTCATGGAGTGCCATAGATCCTAGAGGACAAAGAATATTTGTAATGAATAACAATTTACTACCACTAAAAGTGACGTGTATATGAACGACAAGTATTCTGAACCTCTTAGATGAACCATACGTTAGTTAATGATATGGCTAACTGCCTAGGGTCTATGCGTTTACATAACGTCCACAAACTGATATAATACCATGATTAAGAAAATCCACTATTTAAATTCAAACAGTAGTGTGCTTGAATAAAGATAAACGAGCGGCTGATGTGAGTTAAACAGCGGTAATTGAATCACTAATTTCGCTGCCTTTGAAGGCACGATTTCTAGTTGCTCGTGAGGTATGAATAGTGATTTGACGCGCGATGTATGATTAGAGATTTTACGTTCCTGTAATTCGTGCCGCGAACTACATTTTGTGTTCGCTCAAGTAATGTTAACGTGATGGCAATTATTGATAAGGTTAAGACATATATACTGTTAGCTTTAAATGCTTATGTGCACGATATAGAAAGCACAATGAACTTGGTATTTTCCAGGAATTATTGCGTTGTATTTCCAAGCATGAGATACATGTAATGTTTGGAGAGATAATGGGATGGTTCCCCCTTGCCTTCCACATCAACATAGGGGTGCCTCTCCCTTTGACAGTCATTTACGACTGTCAGGACAAGTACGTTGTTCTGCTAAGCTGCAGAGGTGTCCGCTTATCCCCGTGAATACCCGGTCCCCAGAGCGGCGTTTTCCACACCACTGCATATTTCTCATCCTCTACCACTTGGAAGTGAAACTGGGATTTTCCCTTCCTTGAGTTATGGGACTATGATAGCATTTCCCCATGCCATGTCGTTAGAATGCAACATCAACAACTACCATCACTGGCCTTACATCAAAGATCATATGCGACGAGACCACGAGGACGTCCAAGAAGAAAATGGAGTGACGACATCAGAGACATTGTACAACCTCACGGAATGACACTATCCAGTGCCGTCCACCGGGCGCTGGAACGCAAATTATTCCTCCCCACGACGCTTGACGGCAGAAGTGGAAGATGATGATGATGATGATGATGATGATGATAGCATTTCCCCAAACCCATCAGTACTCTTAGAGTTGGCCAAGAGCACCAAAGACCGAAATCTGTGGAAATCCATGAATGCCTACGTCACTTGGCAGGGCACATGATGTTGATTATGAAAGAATTCAAATCATATGATTAAGAAAAGACCCCCCCCAAAAAAAAAAATAAAATAAAATATATATATATATATATATATATATATATATATATATATATATATATATATATGAAATCTTCTAAATATGCTTTATCTGTGATTCCTTATTTGTATCTGTTTAACACTAAATGATTTTTAATATAGGAAATATGAAGTAAAGAACAAACAGCGCACTAACATGACTAGACATAACAGAGGACAAGCAGTTGCTACCACAGAAAGCACACGTTTTAAATGTGCAAGCGAACATATTCATCTGATTACAGCAATCAAAACATGTCATCACAATATATAGTGGAAGTAACGGGAAACATGATCTGATAGAACCACATGTCATTGTGTGTAGTAAGATCAAGGCGACCGGGAAATGGAAAAAAAAACATGATTTTATTCCAGCAACGAACAATTCACTTGTTCGAAAGCAGAACAAAGAATCAAAAGGAATTCAATTCTCAGTTATTCTGCATAGTAATGTCATTATCACAAATAACAATACTTTTTTAGTATCGCTTGACAAAAGCAAAAAGTTAGTCAGGTCTTAGTCAGATATGACTTGAGCTACCGTATGACAGTAAACGGTACTGCCTGCTTTATGTCGGCACCGAATGTTAGGCCGTGCTCACCAACCCGACACCCCACATTGTGCTAAGGCTTCGGGCGGAGAAGCGCAATTGGGAGGGTACAAGCATTACCTTAGGGCGAGGAAATGCAAACTAAAGACTGCATGTCAAGGCAGGGCAGGCCAGGTCCTAAGCCTTGGTTGGCAACTGGTCTAGGATGGAAGTCCCGACAAGCGGGCAGTTAGAGCATTGCTTTGCTGACCCGGCAGCTTTTGCAGTTTGTCTTATTCTAGATGTATTTGTGTTACCTTTTCTCTGGAGTAAACAACGCAGGGATCATACTGTATGGACAACAGTCTCTGAATTCATCCCATGTGCTATGGAGAGGTATAACTTCATTTTACAAATGATCGTCTGTCAAGACAGCAAGGTGCAAGCCAGTCAGTTATGTCTCCCGCTGTAGGACGTACTGTGTTTCATCCACAATAAAGGCAGAATCTGTGATAAAACCTGCGGATAAAGGAGGTGCTGTGGTTGTCTGATGCAAAGATTTGCATGTCAATGAGAGTAGGTCTTAGCTACAAAAAAAATATGTCTATTACTCTTCGTATGCCGATGACCACAAACCGGCTTACCCTTATATATTCAAAGTACCGTTATATATTAAAAGTACCGTTATATATTCTAGTACCGTTATTAGCCGGCTCCGTGGTGAAGGTATTACGGACGCAATTCGTAATCCCGGATACCGCGTTCAAAATACAGCTGTGGGCGATTTGGCCTCATTTGACCTCATGAACCACTAGGTGTCGCGTTGTCTGTACAAATATCCAGGGAAGTAGAGATCGATAGCGTTATATTGACCTCATGAACCACTAGGTGTCGCGTTGTCTGTACAAATATCCAGGGAAGTAGAGATCGATAGCGTTATATTGACCTCATGAACCACTAGGTGTCGCGTTGTCTGTACAAATGTCCAGGGAAGTAGAGATCGATAGCGTTATATTGACCTCATGAACCACTAGGTGTCGCGTTGTCTGTACAAATATCCAGGAAGTAGAGATCGATAGCGTTATATTGACCTCATGAACCACTAGGTGTCGCGTTGTCTGTACAAATATCCAGGGAAGTAGAGATTCGATAGCGTTATATTGACCTTCATTAACCACTAGGTGTCGCCGTTGTCTGTACAAATATCCAGGGAAGAGAGATTTGATAGAGTTATATTGACCTCATGATCCAACTAGGTGTCGCGTGTCTGTACAAATATCCAGGGAAGTAGAGATTGATAGCGTATATTGACCTCATGAACCATAGGGTCGCGTTTGTCTGTACAAATATCCAGGGAAGTAGAGATCGATAGCGTTATATTGACCTCATGAACCACTAGGTGTCGCGTTGTCTGTACAAATATCCAGGAAGTAGAGATTGATAGCGTTATATTGGACCTCATGAACCACTAGGTGTCGCGTTGTCTGTACAAATATCCAGGGAAGTAGAGATCGATAGCGTTATATTGACCTCATGAACCACTAGGTGTCGCGTTGTCTGTACAAATATCCAGGGAAGTAGAGATCGATAGCGTTATATTGACCTCATGAACCACTAGGTGTCGCGTTGTCTGTACAAATATCCAGGGAAGTAGAGATCGATAGCGTTATATTGACCTCATGAACCACTAGGTGTCGCGTTGTCTGTACAAATATCCAGGGAAGTAGAGATCGATAGCGTTATATTGACCTCATGAACCACTAGGTGTCGCGTTGTCTGTACAAATATCCAGGCAGTAGAGATTGATAGCGTTATATTGACCTCATGAACCACTAGGTGTCGCGTTGTCTGTACAAATATCCAGGGAAGTAGAGATCGATAGCGTTATATTGACCTCATGAACCACTAGGTGTCGCGTTGTCTGTACAAATATCCAGGGAAGTAGAGATTGATAGCGTTATATTGACCTCATGAACCACTAGGTGTCGCGTTGTCTGTACAAATATCCAGGGAAGTAGAGATTGATAGCGTTATATTGACCTCATGAACCACTAGGTGTCGCGTTGTCTGTACAAATATCCAGGGAAGTAGAGATCGATAGCGTTATATTGACCTCATGAACCACTAGGTGTCGCGTTGTCTGTACAAATATCCAGGAGAAGTAGAGATCGATAGCGTTATATTGACCTCCCCCCCACTCATGAACCACTAGGTGTCGCGTGTCTGTACAAATATCAGGGAAGTAGAGGATCGATAGCGTTATATTGACCTCATGAACCACTAGGTGTCCCGCGTGGTCTGTACAAATATCCAGGGAAGTATGAGATCTATAGCGTATATTGACCTCCATTGAAACCACTAGCTAGGGTGTCCCGCGTTGTCTGTACAACTTATCCGCAGGAAGTAGAGATCGATAGCGTTATATTGACCTCAATGAAACACTAGGGTGGCGTCCCTGTCTGTACAAATATCCAGGGAAGTCGAGATTGAAGAGTTTATATATGACCGCAATGATACCACTACGGTGTCGCGTTGTCATGCTACAAATATCCAGTGGAAAGTAGAGATCGGCTAGCGTTATAATTGGACCTCATGGAACCACTAGGTGGTCGCCGTTGTCTGTACAAATAGCCAGGGAAGTAGAGATTGATAGCGTTATATTGACCTCATGAACCACTAGGTGTCGCGTTGTCCTGTACAAATATCCAGGGAAGTAGAGATCGATAGCGTTATATTGACCTCATGAACCACTAGGTGTCGCGTTGTCTGTACAAATATCCAGGGAAGTAGAGATTGATAGCGTTATATTGACCTCATGAACCACTAGGTGTCGCGTTGTCTGTACAAATATCCAGGGAAGTAGAGATCGATAGCGTTATATTGACCTCATGAACCACTAGGTGTCGCGTTGTCTGTTCAAATATCCAGAGAAGTAGAGATCGATAGCGTTATATTGACCTCATGAACCACTAGGTGTCGCATTGTCTGTACAAATATCCAGGGAAGTAGAGATCGATAGCGTTATATTGACCTCATGAACCACTAAGTGTCGCGTTGTCTGTACAAATATCCAGAGAAGTAGAGATCGATAGCGTTATATTGACCTCATGAACCACTAGGTGTCGCGTTGTCTGTACAAATATCCAGGGAAGTAGAGATCGATAGCGTTATATTGACCTCATGAACCACTAGGTGTCGCGTTGTCTGTACAAATATCCAGGGAAGTAGAGATCGATAGCGTTATATTGACCTCATGAACCACTAGGTGTCGCGTTGTCTGTACAAATGTCCAGGGAAGTAGAGATCGATAGCGTTATATTGACCTCATGAACCACTAGGTGTCGCGTTGTGTGTACAAATATCCAGGGAAGTAGAGATCGATAGCGTTATATTGACCTCATGAACCACTAGGTGTCGCGTTGTCTGTACAAATATCCAGGGAAGTAGAGATCGATAGCGTTATATTGACCTCATGAACCACTAGGTGTCGCGTTGTCTGTACAAATGTTCAGGGAAGTAGAGATCGATAGCGTTATATTGACCTCATGAACCACTAGGTGTGCGCGTTATCTGTACAAATATGGGGCTAGCAGCAATACACTGGAGGACGTAGACAATGTTTGTTACAGTAGTCGCTATTGTTATATCAGCGGTGAGTTATGTTCAAAACTGAGATTGGTAACCTAATAACATCCAGTAGGGCTACATGCAACATAGCAATCCATTGAATGTATAAGACCAGTGTTTCCCAACGTGGGGCCCACGCCCCACAGGGGGGCAATTCGATTGTTATATATATATATACTTTGTATAAATATAAGTGATATATCTTCTTCTTCTTCAGCTTTCCGAGCCATTGAGGTTCTTTGCTGCAGATACAATCCGTCTCCATTCGTCTCTCTGGTGGACCTTCTCTTGCCAGTCGCTGATTCCAAGTGCTTGCAGGTCTGTATATGTATTATCTCTCCACCGTCTTCTTGGTCTACCTCGTGGTCTACGGTCATTTATTTCCTGAGTGTAAGCGTGTTTTGTTTCCCTATTATCTTCCATTCTTTCTATATGCCCCAGCCATTGTAGTCTATTAGCCTTCATGATACCAGTGATTAGCGGGGACTTAAACAGATCATAAATGTCTTTGTTACTTCTTCTTTTCCACTCTCCACTTTGTGTATCCCTAATGGGTCCAAAGATGCGTCTTAAAATTTTGTTCTCAAAGGTTTGTAAAAAGGCTTCGTCTCCTTTCGTTGTACCGTAAGTGGTATATAAGGTATGTAAATTCAAATGGTAATGTTAATTAATGTCAGGTTTAGAAGCATCATTTTCCAGAAAAATTTTTCAAATGAAAAAGTATGTTTTTTGCGGTGGTGTTTTTTCTGTATGTCATACATATTTAAATATGCGTTTTTAGTCTACGTTTACTCCAGTTCATAGAATTTATTTTTAATTTTTAATTGATCTTATATTTATTTATTTCAGCTCATAGTGAAATAAGTGGTGCAAGCAAGAAAAAAAAATTGTAAGTATTAGGAGAAATATTTAAAATTTCGTTTCCTTCTCGCTGTCGACGATGAACGGTCACCTTTTCGTCTTTTATGCCAACAGTGCTTGACCAACGAATCAATGAAACGAGGTCGTCTTGAGGCACATTTGAAATATGATAATGCTCATATTAATTCAGATTTGAATTACTTTCAAACTTTAAAGAACAATTTTGAAAAATCAAGAAGAGTAACATTAAATTCTCTATTTACTGCTCATAATGCAACTGTCAATCGTACTCTTGAGGCTAGTTATCAAATTTCATTACTCATCGCTAAATCTGGGAAAAGTCATTGTATAGGGGCGAATTTAATCAAACCATCAATATCAGCATTTCTTAAAACGGTTCTGGACAAAGATGACAAAGACGTTAAAGTTATGCCACTAAGTAACAATACTGTTAGCAGAAAATATACAAAATGAGGGAGGATATTGAAGTACAACTTGTTGAAAAGCTGAAAACAAGAAATTTCTCGGAGCAAATGGATGAATCAACTTTGAGAGACAGTGAGGCCATACTTATAACTTAAGTAAGATATATTGATAAAGGTGATTTTTCTGAAGACATATTGCTCTGTAAATAATTAGAAAGCATCACTAACTCCAAAGATATATATATATATATATATATATATATATATATATATATATATATATATATATATATATATATATATATATATATATATATATATATAGTAAGCTACAAAATTACTTAGATGTCAATAATATACCAATGAAAAATATAACATCTTGTGCTGCAGATGGTGCTCTTAAAATGATGGGGAAGGAAAATGGTTGCTTAAGATTCTTGAAAGATGAGAATCCAGAAATGCTTCTTGTGCATCGTGTTATTCACAGTTAAAACCTGGTAGCTACAAACATTTCGCCTGTTCTAAATAAAGTACTAAATTTAGTTATAAAGTGTATCAATACTATTAAAGCAAGTACCAAATGTGAACGTCTCTTCAAGTTATTTTGTGAAGAAAAAAAATGAAGACCACGTGAGACTTACACTTCACACTGAAGTAAGATGGCTCTCGAAAGGGAACTGTTTGAAAAGATTTATGGAACTATTTGATACTTTTAGTGATTTTTTTTTTTCAGCGACAAACCTGAAATGAAAAATATGTTAACGGTCGATGATAAGGCATTTGTGAGTTATTTAGCTGATATCTTTGAAAAAATTAAATATATTAAATAAACAACTTCAAGAAACAAATACAACGCTTGTCGATGCAAAAGCGAAGATACTTGGTTTCATTACTTTTATTGAATTATATCAAACATATACTTGTATTTACAACAAAAAGTTTTAAACGTTTCATTGGCTCCAATAATGTGAAGTGATTGATACCGCTATATATGTTATTGTCGATCATCTGAAAATGTTATCGGCTGATTTAAAAGAAAGATCTTCTGAACTGAAACGAATTGATTTCCCAACTTGGATGATGCAGCAAATTTTAGTGGATTTGTCTGTTATTTCAAAAATGCAGTATCAAGAAGATCTCGCAGAAATGAAAAAAAACGATGGCATGTCTTTGTGAGGAAACCGAAATCAGATATTCAAATGCAACCAAATGTGCAAGAGAACTATTGTTACCGTTTTCATCTTCATATTCAGCCGAATGAGGATTTAGTGCCATAAATGATTTGCTGATGAAATAATAATTTAAAAAAAAAAAAAAAAATAAAACAAAAGGAAAGAAATTGGCGGGATATAACATAACGCGGAGACTTGAGATTGAAGATAACTACATTGAAACCTGACATAAAATCTCTTTGCAGCAAGCATCAAGCGCAAGGATCTCGCTAAATTTAAATAATAAATAATTACTAATAATTAAAATAATATAGAAAAATCTTTCATCAAAATTATTTTGTACTTGAAGTTCAGTTCTCCATTATATGTTTCGAAAATTTACTTACTGTGATTGCTCAACAATTTCCTAGTGATTTCTTCCTAAAACCTATCATTCTAGTTTCTTTAAGTAAACATTTCAATTTTTGAATATTAAAAAATTATGTATATGTTGGAGGGGGGTGGGGGGATTAGAATTTTAGAAACACTGGTATAGACAAACTAACCGCATGCACTATACAATGAATGAATCAACCAAAACCAAAACAAACAACACAAAGAAAGAAACACCAAAAAACGAGAAGCAGACGGTAAGCTTTATTAGAACACGATCATAAACAAATAGGTCTTTGCTGCTAAAGCATTCGTCAGCACAGAAAATAAAAACAAATACACACACAACCGACACAACTTAATGAAAAACTATGAAATTAGACAAAAACGTGACGGACTACGAAGACGAAACGGGACAAAGTTAGTAGCAGTTCAGGAAAGGGACGATGATTAATACTGGAATAAGGGGAACTGCAGTAAAGCTTTAAAATATAATGGATATATCAACAACAAACGAGAAGTATGCGGTAAGCGTTACTAGAACACGATAACAAGTAATAAAATTAACGTTGCGATTAAAGACTTCGTCAGATTAGAAAAAAATACACACACACACACACACACACACACACACAAATCAATACAGCTACATGAAGGACGTTGCGATTACAGACTTTGCCAGTATAGTAAATCAAACACAAATCAACATAGCTACACAAAGAACGTTCCGATTAAAGACTTAGTCAGCACAGAAAAACATACACAAATTAACACAGCTACGTGAAGGATGTAGTGATAAAGTCTTCGTTAGCATTGAAAAATAAACACAAATCAACACAGATACATAAAGAACGTTGCGATTAAAGACTTCGTCAGCACAGAAAAACATACACAAATCAACACAGCTACACGAAGGACTTTGAGATGAAAGTTTTCGTCAGCACAAACACAAATCAATACGGTTAGATGAAGGACGTTACGATTAAAGACTTCGTCAGAAAAAAAAGAAGAACAAAGACAAATCAACACAGCTAAACAAAGGACGTTGCGAATAAAGACTTCGTGAGCACAGAAAAACAAACACAAATTAACACAGCTACACGAAGGAAGTAACGATTAAATACTTTATCAGCACAGAAAAAACAAACACAAATCAACACGTCTAGATGAAGGACGTAGCGAGTAAAGACTTCTCAGCACATAAAAACAAACACAAATCAACACAGTTACATGAAGGTCGTTGCTATTAAAGACTTCATCAGCTCAGGAAAACAAACACAAATCAACATAGCTACACAAATAATGTGTCCGTGGCAGGACACTGCAATCACCCCTGGTCGTTATCGGCTGATTGTGATTTACTGGTTAATGTTTACGTTCCGTAGTTTGCCATGTGTTATCAGGGCCTATAATGGAAGCAAAGAATAGTAACTTTATGACCTACAATGCATGTCATAAGAGGCGACTACGAAAGGTTGGGATGAGACTGACTACCTCATCTTGTAGGATGTGTGGGTTAGGATGTGTATGTGGATGGGCGTGGGATGTGTGGGTTGGTGGGGGAATGTTTGTGGGTGGCGAGTGTGTTTTGGTTGGGGGATCAGGTGAGGGCAGTGTGTGCGGGTGGGGGATGTGCGGGAGGGGGATGGATCGGTTGGTGGGGTATGTATGTGTCCCTTGGTGTGCGTGTTTGTGGGTAGGTGGGGTGTGTATGTGTCCATTGGTGCGCGTGTGTGTGGGTAGGTGGGCGTGTTGTGTGGGTGGGGTGATGTATGGAAAGGTGGGAGATGGGCCTCATAACATGGTAATTAGCCTTGTTTATGTTTACAACATTCATTTCACAATGTTTATTTTTCTTCCTATGTAAATGTATAATGATCTTGATGAACGAAAGACGAGTGATTGGAAGGGCCGAATGTAAGACGGGCCTGCGCGCCCAATTTGTGACCCTAATAAAGTTGATTTGATTTGATTTGATTTGACAACTGTAGCTGTAACATCCACTCAATTATGAGCAAGTCTAAAACAGTCTTGACGTGAGTAGCTTCAGGATATATGCTCCACTAGGAGACGAAATACAGAAGAAGAAGAAGAAGAAGAAGAAGAAGAAGAAGAAGAAGAAGAAGAAGAAGAAGAAGAAGAAGAAGAAGAAGAAGAAGAAGAAGAAGAAGGAGGAGGAGTAGGAGGAGGATGAGGAGAAGAAGAAGAAGAAGGACGGGGTGGAGGAGTAGAAGGAGCAGAAGAAGAAGAAGCATGGAAGCTATCGTCAGCGAAGGAAGGAATGAAAGACAAAGAGGAACCCTATCAGACATGCAACAGTGGAAACCGTGTAAAGTGTAAAGGACCAGGAAAAGATGAAACCGCACTATGAACCACCTCAATTATAACCAAGGCTGAAGAAGCCGGCTGAACGAGGTGGAAACTAGTTTTTTTTTTTTTCTACATACAGGACATGACAGGAAGGATGAGGAGGAAGAAGAGGAGAAGAAAAGGATAAAAAAGAAGAACAAGATCAAGAACAAGAACAAGTACAAGAAAGAAATGCATTCTGAACGAGAAGTCAAGCTAAATATGTACGCGCATATGTTTCCTGGTGTTGATTTATAGGCTGTTGATGTTGATAACTTCTTGGTTGCTCTGGCCAATCTCCATATTGAACCGGATTGATCACAGAGAAGCTAAAATCTATTTAGCACAGGCAATACTAAAACGAGACAATAAACATAAATGGACACTGTGGTACACACGAACGAGACCACCTAACAAACAACAAATAAATGTGAAGACATTCCCTTGGAACGCTCGTTTTAAAAATTCAGTATTTAAACATTAAGGAATAAAATACACTGTGACGAATTTAAAACACACAAAATAAGGTCACAATAGTACAAATAAATAAATATTTAACAACACTTTATTAATGTTTTATATACTTTAGTAATAAAAAAGCAAACACGAGTCAATGCGATAGTCAATATAAATATAAGGGACATTGCAGGGAAAGAAGTAAAATATTTCATCCGATACTATATCCAGAAATCATACATTTACTGAGAACAATAAAATAATATGGCAGGTAAGATTATCTTTCTTTAGAGAGAACAATTACATTGATTGAATCTACATGTAAACAACAAATATTATTTCATAATTAGCGAGAGATTGGGAGAACAGAAAGCTTACTACCAAAAGACAAGTCCTGGTCTTTCAAGCCTGTGTCCTAATACTCTTCTTTAACCAGTGAAACCTGGTCAACATAATCGCATCAAGAGACATGTTTAAACTGCTTTCATTTGCGGTAATGTGAAGAATACTTGACATTAAGTGGCATGATAAAATCACAAATACTGAAGTACTGAAAATACACATTAGAAGGATGAACAATGATAGAAAGGACATCATTTTTGGGGAATATCGGGGTCAGCCTCTACTGCTGTACAAGGATGTGTGTCAGCGGGACATGATTCATACAGGCATTGAAAATGCACCTTGGTAACAGGTCGCCGCTGTTGGCGTTGTGTGGAGAGAAAAGATCAGGAATGGAATACAGACAAAGAAGACAATGATTGTATATAGGTCAGACAATGTGCGCGTGAGATGCCAGATTATGCGTGATGGTGAAAATGGCCATGTGATCAGATACATACAATGTGAACCAACATTAACCCCTTAAATTGGTAGCATCGGTCACATCTGCTAACGCCATGAGTTGTAGTTATTATGCCTTTTCAAGCAGAATGTTGTTTTTAAGCACAATGTAACAAACTACCATCTGTTAAAAAGGCAAGGTACCAGTTGCAGAAGGTAAAGGTACCAGTTTCAGTTGATTTCACAAACGTCCCAATTACACTCGAATTTAAACCGTCTGCCTAAATACTCAGTCATCGCCCTCCTTCCTTTCTAAACAAGTAATTATCTATTTATGTAGGTGCTCTCAGTGGTTCTGTATGTCTCTGGCTCCCCCCCCCCCCCCACAGCATATGTATATATTTACACGTATGGTAGCGCTGTAGCGCTGTGTTCAGATGCTAGCTTGCGGCCAGTGGCCATGGGTTCGATCCTTTATCGGGGGGATTCGGATTCTTAAAACTGACTTGGGTTTCCATGTCGATCCAGCCAAACATGGGTACCATCACATGAATTGGGAAGGAAAGGGAACGAAACATATGTTAATGAGGACAAATTAGAGGTTGTGGGCAGTTTCGAATAATTTAGGTCATTAATTGCCAACAATGGTGGCACCAAGCAAAAAATAAATAAAAGACGAGTATCTATCGTTGTTCAAAAACTAAAACAAATACATAAATTTTAACGTGGAGCAGGCAGATCTACACAAATTAAATTTTTAAGAGCATACATCTTTTCCGTTGCAACATACGCTTGTGAGACCTGGACGCTTACTAAACAAGCTGTACAGAGCATAAATACCTTTGAATATAAATGTTATAGACGGGTTCTAAGAATATCTTGGATACACAAAAGAACAAATGCATCCATATGATAAGATCTGAATATTAAAGAATGTTGGCTACTGAAGACGATAAAACAAAGGACATAAATATTTTGGTCACTTGAAACGTCATGAAATGTCGGAGAGGACAATAATGGAAGGGTATATGCCGGGGAAGAGAGGAAGAGGAAGGCCAAAGAGAAGATGGGTGTTAGGATGTAGCGGATGATCTCCGGATGGGTCTATCTGACGCGGAACATCTTACTTATGACCCAGAAGGTTTCCGGAAGGTTGTTATGGAAGCGAGGTTCTGCAAGGGACATGCTTCTGAATGAATGAATGAATGAATGAATGAACTAATTAAGTGCCACTTGATGATTAATTGACTGAAGCGACTTCCGGTATCTGCCATCGGCTTATATACAGTAGTTTTCCATATACAACCCCCGACCCCCAGTTTAATTTGATATATATAATACAACATGTCTGCTACCATATTCACACAGCTTAAGTCATAACTGTCACACACCTCTACGCCATAATTTCAGCAATTCATTTTTGTTTGATCCGAACCTACTGTTTGTTTAGCACTGAATCTGTTAATATCTATTAATATTGTGAATCTCCCCGTCATTATTACATGTTTAATGATTGTAGCCAACCCTCCTAAGTGCTACTGAACCGTTTGTCTATCGTCACATCCGTGAGACTGTTTGTTCATGTCTGTCACGAATTGGGAATGTCTTGAGTGGAAAAGGTGGGGGAACAGATTGAGAACCCGTACGTGGAAAGGATGAGATTGCGCGAGACTCTCAGGGGTTCCGGTAGCATTTCAAAACTGAGAGGGAAGACCAGGAAAACTTTCAATCAGACAGCGGTGGGAACGAATAATAGTGTTACTCTTCGCTGGCTATTGAACGAAGGGACAGAGCCCATATGGGAGTGGCCTGAGTGCAGTGATGTCAGTTCGTATCTCAGTTCAACTCAGCTCAACTGTCACGACGTTTGATATCCTTCTGCTCGCTCTGGACGTTGTTGTGGCGATATATTTCTCTACCCCAAAAACCGACAGGTAGAGATTGAGAACCCTCCTGTTACAGGTGTAGAAAAGGAAGATGGACACACCCTGAAGAACATTCAACCCAATAGCGATAAAACGTAGAGGATCATTGTCCGTCGCTTCAGAAATCACAGAAAGGATCCAGAAAAGTGCCGTCATGGATGACAGCTTAATATAGATGTATAGATTACCATGATCGTATTTCCTGAACTCGCGAGTCAGCAGTTTACGAACATTGTACATTTTGATAATTGAGATTAAGACAATACGAAGTCGAGTAGGAATATCAAACAAAGAGGGGTAACAAGAGTACTGACTAGTATGATTTGAGAGTCTATAAAGCATGTAGTTTCTCCATATCCAATAAACTGTCCCTCAGAGATGGTATAGTTTGTTGTGATAACTCCAAAAACCGTTAGACCAGGAATTACAGAACCCGCAACTATTCGTCTGATCACGTAAGTCATTTCTGAGTTGGCCGTAGATTCAATGGTCCGAGTTTTAGCAGAAAAGACACAGAACATATGGAAGCAACAAACAAAGCACCAACAAAACATAGTCAGCCATAAAAAGTGAGTACAGACGGCGAGGATAGTACAAAAGTGACTAGCTTCTGGGACGTGAGAAGTAGCCAGCAAGTATAACTGAGGCATTAAAAGGCTCAAACACAAGAATATGTTGTTCTTTCCGGCGATATTGCGCAGTACTGGGAACAGGAAATAGGTAATTAATGTCATTACTAGACAAATAATAGAAGAAATAAGACATATCAATGTTAGTAATACAAGGACATTGTTAGCAAGCTATTGTTGATAGTTTCATCGTAAATTATGTTCTTAGTATTTAGCAATTGATAACATATTCTTATTGTCCCATTTTCATCTATCGACACCATGTTTAGGTCAGCTCTGCCAGAATAGGTCATTTTTGCGCCCTTAAAAAAACAACAACGTAATGCTGAGGCTGTGAGGCTTAATGTCACTTTGATTAAAATAATCAGCCTTATCAAACTGTACAAAAGCACAGTTCAGATGGTGCTCAATTATTATAGCATCTCGCTTGTCCTTCTCTGATAAGCCGTTAAATCCAAGACTAAAAGCTAACGAAGATTTGCGAGAAAATATGTTCTGATATGTTGACATGTAATTAGTTTGTCCCTGCTTCCCGAGTGGCCTTAACACGGGTATAAGCGTCAGTTTTGTGTCTTTGTCTACATCAACAGTTATGTTTTTCAGGATAAGCTGGCTTACAATGGATGTTTCCACTTCATCTCGACTGAGAGATTGCTTAGCGAGAATATAACCGTCAGCTGTGAACCAACTGATTAGGAACAGGAGTGATGTGTTCACGTGTCCTTCTGTTTTATTTTCCCAGATAGGAAACACTTTGTGAGAGAATACCCCTGTAAGAGAGATTTGAAATGCATACCCGATACTCAATACACACCGCTCAATCAGATTCTTAAACAGTCTCAAATACGTCTGTTGAATATTTGAAACATAGTCTGCATTCACGATCATCTCTATGACAACAGTAGGCACATAGCAGGCGTTTATCTCATAAACCAAATCACGTATCTCACTGATAGCAGTGGAGCAGCTTCCGTTGGTGAGAATCTTGCCCGGGCTACACTGCAAGGGCAAACATGTGTTGTCTGGGCTGGCCCTCTCTGAGTCTTGAGAGCAGTTTATGAAATCACGTCTTTGGGGTATTAGTCTTCCTTGAGATCCAAAGTTCAACCACATTGAAAACGGCAGGGGTATTTCATGACGATTTATTGGCTGACCTGTAGGATATTCTCTAAAATCTATATCAAATTCAAGGTATCCTTCCATGGTGCAAATGGCACAGAAAAAGTTTTTGTACACTCTATCATTGGGAACTGCAGCGATTTGGACGCGGTTTAAAACACCAGCTACATCTGCACAAGCTATGGCAACGTTCTCATCATAGACTGTCCACTCACCGGTCACATTGCAAGTGCCCACAACAGCTGTGTTAAAAAAAATATCTGTCTCATCTGTAAGACTGATGACTAGCTGACAGTGTCTGAAGCCAGACTGAGCCAAAATAACTCTCCTAGAGTTCGTGACGTGTGCACTGTCATATAGCTCTTGCATTCCACTGAGAGACTCCAACGTGCGAACTGTAGAAAAGAAAACAATGAACAAATATTTACAACGTGTAAGCGACAGAGCTAGAAACAATCAACAAGTATTGACTATCTGTAAACTAGATCATAGATGACGGAGGATACGTTTTTACACCGTGTAAACAGTAGATGCCAGCTCCGTGCCGATGGAGTTACGGAGGCAGTTCGTAATCCCGCATATCCGCGTTCGAAACACAGCTGCAATCGATTTGGCAGCAAACTGTCTTGCGTTGGTTTTTTACTAAATGGTATGGGTGCCGGTCGTTCAGAAGGCAATAACAAACCACTGAAAGTACACTAGCCAAGAGATCATAACAGCAAAAAATGATGGTGTTGACTGCGGCGTCCTGTAAAGGATGTGCAACTAACATGAACATTTAATGAACAGTAGATTAGAAAACAATGAAAAAGTATTTATAACATGTAAACTACAGAATAGAAAACAATGTATATGTATTTGAAACTTTTTAACTACACAATAGAAAACGGTGAACACGTATTTACAAAATTTGAACAACAGAGCAGAAGACATTCAACAAGTATTCACAGCGTATAAGCGACAGAACTGAACATAATGAACAAGTATGTGCAACATGTAAACTACAAAATAGAAGACAATGAATCTGTATTTACAATATGTAAACTACAGAGTATACTTTGCTTTACATTCCTTTACTGTAATTTAGGGGGCTGAGTGGTCTCCAGGTATGGTGTCCGCCTCTAATGCTGGAGATCCCGGGTTCAAGCCACGGTGAGGGCAGGGATTTTTTCACGTGGACATTTATAAACAAAATTTAGTCTGGTCTCTGGGTAGTGAGATCGGACGCCCGTGTGTATTGCTGCGCACGTAAAAATCCCTTGGTAGTTGGAAATCGACAAAGAGTAGCCTAACGGAGCTGCCCGGACAAACGTTCCAGTTAAAAATCTACCCAAAGTATTTCAGGATCCTCGCCGGTGCTACGAAGTTCGTGCACTGAGCTGAGATTCTCCGGACGCAGGCTTGAGTTAGGAGTAGAACGGAGCACTTATGGGTTACACTCGTGTGCCGTGATGTTGTTCCGTCGATTAAACTAAATAAAACTACTGTAGTTTACTGTACTTACCTGAGAGACATTGTTCCAAATAGCACAATACTTGTTGTAATATGAACGCCCTGTGATGTTGTCAATGACGTGAACAAATGTGTCAATGTCTAGTTCAGCCGTGGGTATGTCGTTCTGGCACTTGAACTTTCCATCGCCGTGTGGGTGAAGAAGAAAAAGAAGCATAAATAAGATCTCTTGGACAGATTCACAGACTAGATCCAAACTTGTCTCGTTGCTTGAGCGCATTGTCCCATCTTCAACATTAGAACTACGCAGGTAACTATGTGTCGTACTCGATGAATCATCAAAGAGAGGTTGAGAATCCAGATATGGCTCATAATCAGGACAGCAAGTTCCATATAATTCGCAAAGCGGATTATTACAATCATAAGGGAAACATTTCACATCAAAACACAAATCTTCCCCGGAAGGAATCACCAGATAGTTGTTGCGACAATGTCTGTAGCAGTAAGATATTTGGAAGTCACCTGCTGTCAGGGATTTATTGTGCCAATTAAATAGTGGTCCATCGTCTCTTCATGGAGATGTTAATGAGCTGCTATCTGTTGTGTTGTGCACACTCAACCAACATGATTCATGACAAGTTACATTGTGAGCTTCACTGGATGCATTCTGAACTAGTGAGGTTCCGTAACTAGGTTCAAAGATGATACATTAAACCAGATATTGAAAACAACATACAAATCCAAAATACTTGTGAAAGCAGTATTATGGACATGATGTATCGCAGAAGTTTTAATATCGTGTATTTCACGTCAGTTTAACTAAATACCTACGTGATTAAAACACACCCAATACCAGAATGTCTACTATCTGCATTCTATAATGCTTGTTCTGAATTTGATTTAACAATTAACAAAAAGAAGACACAGATTATGTCGCAAGGGCACATGAGGTACCATCGATCTTTACTGATGACGCCGAACTAGAGATAGTAGACCATTTTACATATCTAGGATCAGAGGTGAATAGCAAATTATCCCTAGATCAGGAAATCAACATCCGGAATGAACAGGTTAAGAAAAAGAGTCTGGGAGAACAGGAAGTTTACTGCCAAAACAAAAGTCCTTGTCTATCAAGCCTGTGTCCTTAGTACTCTTCTTTATGGCAGTGAAACCTGGTCAGCTTACTCACACCAAGAGAAACATTTAAGCAGCTTTCATTTGCGGTGTCTGCGAAGAATACTTGGTATTAAGTGGCTAGACAAAATCACAAATACTGAAGTATTGGAAAGATCAGGTTGTGTGACGGTTTATTCCATGCTCAGTCTTCGTAGACTTAGATGGATAGACACGTTAGGAGGATGGATGATGGTAGAAAACTAAAGGACATCTTTTTTGGTGAATTACAGGTGAGTAGGAGATCTCAGTGTCGGCCTCTACTATGATACAAAGATGTGTGTAAGTGGGACATGATTGATACAGACATTGATAATGCACATTGGGAACACGTCGCCGCTAAACGTGTTGCATAAAGGGCAAATATCAGAAATGGAATAAAGACAAAGGAAAAGAATTTTTGCAGATAAGTCACACCCGAGCGTATGAGACGGAAGATGGTGCATGGTAGTGAAAATGAACATGTGTTCACATGCATCCATTGTGGACGGACATTTACAGCGCGAATCGGCCTTTTTAGTCATATTCGCCACCGCCATGGGTTGTAGTTATTAAGCCTGTTTGAAGCACAATGTAATAAAACTATCGCCTGTCAAGACGGCAAGGTGCCAATGAATACCAGATGCATTTATGTAGAGTATTTATGCTGTGTCGTGTCTATAGTTTAAATTGTAGAATGCCCGTTCTCAATACATAGTTTCTTATAGCATTTGAATATGTGGATGAATTAGAATGTGTTTTTAAATTGTTTTCCATCTGCTTAAAGTATAACGAATCCAGTGGCTTGTCGCAGTCAATGAGTTAAGACACCATCATTTACTTAATTAAATCCACTGTATTAGAGCTACTACTCAGTTTGCTACATCAGAAAAGCGGATACACTGTAAACATCAATAAAATATGCCACTTTGGACAAACTTTTCCAGATGAGCAGTTAACTAATACTACACCGTTGTAAAAACAACCAGTCGCAATTAACGGAAATCGTGATATTCACGCGATTAGTCTATAATATGGGGAGAACACATAGTGTAGAATACGCTTCTAGCCCTTTAAATTTTAATGTAGGAACACTGTAACGGGACGTTTGTCTTCCATAATACCCTGCCGGCAATCATTAGTCTAAAAGGTTCTCCAACAGTTTCTCTGTAATAGACAAATCCCAAACAATTTGTGATCATTAATCATGGATGGCAAATAGCGTTCTTGTTTAGGACTGAAGCGAAATGTCAAACAAAGCTAACTTATCGTTGAGTGATTTCCATCCATCCATTATGTGCCATACCGATACGCGTGGATGGTCATGTTATGCCATCTCACTCAATCACCAGAGTCGTGGATCAGCTCAGTGTTCCTGTCTCGACCATCCCATGTGGCCAAGCCATCCGGGTATTTACTTATCGGTCTTCCCCTTTGTCGTATTTTATTTATAATGTATGTCGTCCCTGGGGTGAGGGGAATCAACATCGACATCCTTTTAACCCCATATCACTATCTTGAGGATCTTCTTGATTTCTGTCCACAAAACTCCATCGATCTCTGGATCCCTCCCTCTCTCTCCCTCCCTCTCTCTCTCTCTCTCTCTCTCTCTCTCTCTCTCTCTCTCTCTCTCTCTCTCTCTCTCTCTCTCTCTCTCTCTCTCTGTCACTACTGTATCAAGCCCCCTCTCATTCTTTTCCCTAAACACACTAAACAATACTGGCTCTAACAAAACAACAATTTAGTTTAATAGAGAAAAGTGTCGTGTATGTGCAAAGTGTATGAGTAGAATGTCTGTCGTATAATCTAGTGTGTATGCAGAATCAGACCGAACAGCCAAGGAGCACAGTATGCTTCATCATTGTATTGGCTTCACCACAACACCATATCAGGGACAGAAAACCTCACCCAAGTAATGTGTCTCTCAGGCCAAGTGTCGACTTCTTCAGATAGCTCTGGAACACTCCGGATGCTTGGTCATCAATAGTGGAAACAGTCCAATATTGATCATCTATCTAACACTCTAAAAGTACTGGAGAGTTTTGGTCAGAGACCATAACTTTATGAAGGGAAAATCCCAACTGCACCTCCACGCGGTAGAGGATGGAAACACACTACGGTGTGGCTAACACAGCTCTGGGGACCGAGTATCCACCGGAATAAGTGGACAACTCTGCAGCTGAGCAGAGCAGGGCACTCACTTGTCCTTGCAGTCGGAAATGGCTGGCAAAAGCAGAGGTAAAAAGACCACCATGTGAATGTGGAAGGCAAGGGGAAACCACCACATTATCTTCCCAAGACTTCATGGCAAAACATAAATCAAAGTTAGTGAAGGACGTTAATGGCTGTCTTAGGGCATCCTCGTCCGGTAGGGACAGTCATGAGCCACAGGTGACACCAGACCGTCATCCAGCTACTGATGGCAAAATCTTAACTAAAATAAATAAATTTAGAGTAGGAACATGGAATGTTAGGACATTAAATGAGCTAGGAAAGTTGACCAATGTTCTAAGAGAGATGGATAGCATGAAAATGAATATACTAGGCGTTAGTGAGATGATATGGAAGGGATCGGGCAAAATTATAGCTTACAATCACACAATAATTTATTCTGGAGGGGAGACACATGAGAAAGGGGTAGGAATAATATTAGATGAAAAAACAGCCAAGTCAATTAATGGATACTGGTGTATTTCAGATAGAGTTATTATGGTAAAAATCAAAGGCAAACCAATAGACATAAATATTATACAAGTATATGCACCAAAAGCAAGCAGTAGTGATGAAGAAATACAACACTTTTACGACGAAATAGAAATGGCGATGGCTCAAATTGGATCACAAGAAATAAAGATAATACTTGGTGATTTTAATGCAAAAGTAGGAAAGGGAAAAATGGAGGATGTAGTGGGGAATTATGGTTTAGGTACAAGAAATGAAAGAGGGGAAAAGCTAATAGAAAGGGCAAATATCAATGATATGATAATTGGAAACACATGGTTTAAACACCATAAAAGACGACTGTACACATGGATAAGCCCTGATAAGAAAATACGCAACCAAATTGACTACATACTAATTAATAAAAGATTTAGAAATGCTTTAATTAATGTAAAGACAATGCCTGGTGCTGACTGTAATAGTGATCATGTACCACTATGTGGACAAATAAAAGTAAGATTAAAAAGAGGGAAAAAAATGGTTAAGAACATGAGACTTAATAAAGAGGTTCTAAAAATAGATAAAGAAATGCAAGAACAATACAGAGTGACTGTGAAAAATAGGTACAATGCAATAACTAAAATACAGAGTATAGATGAACAATGGGAAATGTTAAGGGACTCCATTCATCAAACTAGCAAAGAAGTATTACCAGAGAGAGGCAAAATAGCTAAGAAAAAATGGATGAATGAAGATATCTTAAACCTGATGGACAAAAGAAAACAGTATAAAAATGACAAACAAGAATACGCTAAGATAAATAAAGAAATAAAAGATAAATGTGGGAAGGCTAAAGAAAGTTGGTTAAACGAGCAATGCAAAAAAATTGAAATAAATTCCATTAAAGATACAAAAAATATGCACAGACAAATCAGTGAGCTTACAGGAAAAAAAATAAGAATAAATACAGGGTGTTTGAAATCAAAAACAGGAAAGATAATATTAGAGGAAGATGCTATAATGAAGAGGTGGAATGAGTATATAAGAGAATTATATGAAGGAGAAAGGGCAGAATTAACAGAAGATAGTAACTTAGAAGGTCCACCTATTCTGAAAGAAGAAGTCGCTGACGATATGAAACGTATGAAGAAAGGAAAAACAGCTGGGCCAGATGAAATCACAATAGAAGAATTAGAAGTATTGGGAGAATTTGGAGTAGATATATTAACCAAAATGTTGAATGATATTTACAGCAGTGGATATTTACCCAGTGATATGCTGAAATCTGTATTTATAGCTATACCAAAAAGACCAGGAGCAATTGATTGTGAAGATTTTCGTACAATTAACCTTATAAACCATACCACTAAGCTTCTACTCAGAATCATAATTAGAAGAACCAAAAAGAAAATAAAAATGGAAATTAGTGAAGAAGAGTATGGATTTGTGGAAGGAAATGGCACAAACAATGCAATTTATACATTGCGGACACTAATAGAAAGGTCAATAGAGAAACAGAGGGACATATATTTGTGCTTCATAGATTTTACTAAGGCATTTGATAAAGTAAAACATGATGAACTGATTAAAATGTTGGAAGATATCAACACTGATGGAAAAGATTTAAGAATAATAAAGAATATTTACTGGAACCAAGTAGCAGCAATTAAAATGGGAAATAAAGAGGGTAGCTACGAACAGATAAAGCTAGGAGTACGACAAGGGTGTGTCTTGTCACCAGATCTTTTCTCCCTGTATAGCGAAGTAATAATGAGAGAGATAAAAGAGATGCCAGGAATACTAGTTGGAGGTTATAATATAAATAATATACGCTATGCAGATGACACAGTATTGGTGGCGGATAATTCAACAGACCTACAACAATTATTAGACGTTGTAGTAACAGAGAGTGCAAGGAAAGGACTCAACTTGAATATCAAGAAAACAGTAACAATGGTAATATCAAAGAAAATGGTGACACCAAAATGTGACATAGAAATAGAAGGGAAAATCCTTAACCAAGTTGATAATTTTAGATACCTAGGGGCATTTATAACATCAGATGGAAGATGTACAACAGAGATTAGGAGCAGAATAGGGCAGGCAAAAGCCGCATTTCCTAAAATGAAGAGTATCTTATGCAATAAGTCACTGTCACTGAATGTAAGAAAGAGAGTGCTGAAATGCTATGTAGAACCAGTTTTGCTGTCTGGCAGTGAATCTTGGAATGTAAATGAACAAATTAAGAAGAAATTAGAAGCAACAGAGATGTGGTTCCTGAGACGAATGTTGCGAATTCCTTGGACTGCCAGAGTAACTAACGACGACTGCCTGAAACAGGCTAATGAAACTAGAACATTATATACAACAATAAGACAGAGACAAACAGCTTTCCTCGGTCATGTGATGAGAAGAGAGGCATTGGAGAACATCGTAACAACTGGAAGGATCGAGGGGAAGAGAGGCAGAGGTAGACCAAGAGAAGTGATGCTGGATGGATTGAGACGGTGGCATGGAGGAATATCAGCAGCAGAGTTGATCCAGAAAACCAAAGACCGAGATCTGTGGAGAGCCATGAACGCCTACGCCAGCCGGCACGGCACTTGATGATGATGATGATGATCTAACACACACAGTGTAACTACTCTGTTCATTAAATGTTCTGTGATCAGAGAATCCTACAAATATTGTTAATGTCACGTTGGAAAACCTAAATGTTCGTATGTCACTTCTTGTAAGATTTTCCCAATGTGAACACACAATGTTGCTGTTCCAGGTAGTTATATCTACTAGTGTTCCTGGTACAAGTGTTATTTTCAGTGTCCTGAATTTACTGTGATGTAAACTATCACTTAAGAAACACACTTATAATCATCATGTCCTTCTCAGCAGAGGCCAGGTTCCTGCAGACCATCTGGGTTATGGGCCCAGTGCAAAAGCCTCTCAGTAAACTCTGCTTTCAATACTTGAGCCATCACTTTCTATGCCTTTGGGCTAGCTTCTTGGTGGAATAACAATTGAGTGGAACCTGTTGAATAGTGAACACACCTGGTGAGAGCAACCCAATTCTGACCTTTATTAGATGAGAGAAGGCCACCGGCCGCACTCAGAAAAAATAACAGAGAACCAAACTCTGTCATAAGGGTCACTTCGGTCTGAGTCATGGTAAGACAAGGAAAGACTAACGAAAACGGGAAGAAACCCAGCAGATACCCTACTGGAAGATCCTACCATTTCACATTCCCTCAATTCCCCCCAACCATCCTCAATCTCTCTAAATATTATCCCACTATATAAACTCACTGAGTTAAACGATATCTCACACCAGCTAGTTTAAGCTACACAATAGTCTACTGTTGCCGACGCTCTTATAATACGTTCTATCACCGCACTTATAATACGTTCTATCACCGCACAGTACTGCACTCTATTCCTAAGAATAATCTAAGTTAGATATGTTTAATAGAATACCATATAGTTATTCCTGTTGTAGATGGAGACTATGAAATCACAGACTGGATCGACGTCCGCCGATATACATCACCAATAGACACTATAGTCTCTCTCTATAGAAACATCTAGGAATACTGCACCGGTCCGTAGCGCTTCACTACTTTTGGTCGACTAACCCAAAAGTTGTTTACCTCACTGTTTTTATACTGGGTATAAATGAGGTCACAAACTGTCTAGACACTAGACGGGTCTAGAATCTATTTTTCTCCCTCCTGTTAAGACTGAGTGGAAACAACCCGCCGTCTATTTTGCTGTCATCTGGTAACCTGTTTTCCTTACAACAAAAAGTCTTGCCCGCCTGTGAACCAGAGAATAATTTCCCCACAACACAAGATCTAGCCGACTTCTGCCCAGACATTCCGTCTGTCACATCAAAGGCTGGCTGCCGCCTTGCAGACGGATGGCGCTATAGTCCCACCTCGAGCAACAACATATTAAAGAAATGCCGACTGTGTGTAAACATTTGACGCTACTTTCTGTCATCGATCGAAACCTTCAAGTTTTTAATGTGACACCCTTGGTCTCTTCCCTTCGATCTTGCCAGTTGTCAACAAGTTCTCCAATTCATTTCTTCTCACATCATGCCCAAACAATTTTGACTGTCTACTTCTAATGTCTATAATCAGGTTACGATCTTTATTTGTTTCTCGGCGGACTTGTTTATTGGTTTTTCTGTCTGTCCATGGTATTCTTTCAATTTTCTCAGAAACCACATTTCCACAGCCATCAGATGTTTTTCAACGTTTTGCTCATTGTCCACGCTTCACATCCATACAAAAGTAAAATAAAATTACGAAAAGCTTCAATTGATGTCATTTTATTGGTCTGAATGTTTTTCATCATGCTAAAGGCTACTTTCGCCATGGCGATTCTTGTTCTAATCTCTTCAAGGCATCTTCCATCAGATGTTATGACTGTTCCGAGATAATTGTATCGATTCACTTGTTGAAGAATATGCCCATTTGCTTGTATATTACATTGTGGTATTTCGTTCTTCCTAGTGACTACCATAACCTGTGTCTTTTTACAATTTAATTTTAAATCTAGTTGTTCACTGTGTACAACAACCGCATTTACTAATTGTTGCAGATCCCGCGCATTGTCTGCAATCAATACTGTATCATCTGCATATCTAATGTTATTGATGTTTCTTCCTCCAATGCTGATTCCATTTATATCTTCTACATTTCTGAAAGTATTTTCACTGTATAGGTAATAAAGATCTGGAGACATAACACATCTCTGCCTAACACCTCTCTTAATAGGCTGATATTGTCCCACTTCATTATTAATCCTTATGGCAGCTTGTTGTTTCCAATATATGATTTTTATAAGTCTAATGCCTTTCCTATCAATTTGTAGATCTGCAAGCATATCCACCATGTTGACATGTCTAACTCTATCAAAAGCTTTTGTGTAGTCAATAAAGCAAAGACGTATATCCTTGTTTACTTCTATAGCACGTTCAATAACTGTTTCTCAGCATATACACAGCCTTTACTGCACCCTTTCCATCCAAAACCCACATTGTTCTTCCCCTATTTCAGGTTGTAATTTCTTCCTCACTCTTTGCATGATAATTCATAGCAAAATCTTTGTGATGTGACTAATTATACTAATTGTTCTAAGATTGATCACATTCCAAGGCTCCTGATTTCTTGGTGATTGCAGTAAATACAGAGTTACATAATTCAGAAGGTATACCTCCAGTATCATATAGTGTGTTCAGCAGTCTGGTGGCTTGATCTAGTCCATGTTCTTCTGAAGCTTTAATCATTTCTGTTGTGATGCTATCTGCACCGGGGGCCTTGCCAGCTTTCATATGCTTAAGAATATTTTGAACCTCTATCTTCAAAATTGGTGGTCCTTCTTTATTAAATATAATATCATTCTGTTCCTCTCTGTTATCCTCATAAAGGTTTTTCACATAATCTGTTCATACATGTATAATCTGATCTTTGTCTATTATGATTTTGCGATCTTAGTTTTTAGACAGCCAGATGACGTACGTGTTCTTTTATTAGTAAGTTCCTGAATTCTTTTGCGCACTAATTTGGTATTTTGACTGTTGTGTTGGTTTTCAATTTCTAAGCACTTTTCCTCATGCCATGCTTCTTTTGCATCCTTACATAATATTCTGACTTGTCTGTGAATTTCTTTCATATTTGGCAGAATTATTTTTGTTGAGTCTTCTTGTTTCCATTAGGTGTAAAATTTCTTCAGTCATCCATTTCTTACGACCCACCTTCTTTAATTTTGAAATAGTTGATTCTGCAGCCAAACTGATTGAATTCTTCAACATTTCCCAATAATTATCCACATCCTGGAATATGATCTCTAGATCAGACAATATATCAAATCTGTACATCTATGTTGAATTTGTTTTGTATTTCATTGTCATTATTCAATGTACACAAATCATATTTAGTGTTTCCTGTTATTCAATTGACTTTCTTCAACTTTATCCTCAATGTTGCTGTAAGTAATCTGTGGTCACTATAACAATCAGCACTAGGAACTGTGTTTGCTATTGTTGACGCGTTTCTAAATCTCTGCTAATCAGAATATAGTCAATCTGGTTTCTAATCCTGTTATGAGGACTCCTCCATGTCCATAATCTTCTAGGGTGTTGCTTAAGCCAGGCGTTTCCTACAATCATTTCCTGTTCATTTGCCCACTCTACGAGTCTGTATCCTCTTTCATTTCTCTCTCCTAAACCATAGTTTCCTACTGTGTATCTATCACATTGATTTCCTACTTTTGCATTGAGGTCCCCTATTATGATGTTTATTTCTGAATGTTTACATTTCTTTAAGGTAGACTCTATGTCATTATAGAATTCCTCTACACTATCTTCACTGGACTCTCCTGTTGGGGCATATACTTGAATAACATTTATGTTAAAAGGTCTGCCACTCGATTTAACTAGTAGAACTCTGTCCGACAAGGCCCAATATCATTGAATAGATTTTGATGTTTATATTGTATATTACATTGTGGTATTTCCTTCTTCCCCATGACGACCATAATCTGTGTCTTCTTACAAATCAAATCCAACCATAGTTGTTCACTGTGTGCAACAACCGTCTCTACTAAATGTTGCAGGTCCTGTTCATTGTCTGCAATCAAGACTGTATCGTCTGCATATCTAATGTTATTGATGCATCGTTCCCCCAATGTTGATTCCTTCCATATCTTCCATATTTCTGAAAATATTTACACTGTACTGGGAAGAAAGATTTAATGTCCAGCAATTATATGGTGGCAAATGAAGCTAATTTGTCGTTGTATGATTCCATGTCCAGCAATTACTGGGTTGCAAATATAGCTAACTTATTGCTGTTTGATTTCAAGTCGACAATTATAGGGTTGCAAATATAGCTAACTTTTTGTTGTATGATTTCATGTCCATCATTTATAGGGTGGGAAATATAGCTAATTTATCGTTGTGTAATTTCATGTCCAGTCCAGCAATTATAGGGTGGCAAAATTAGCTACCTTATTGGTGTTTTATTTCATCTCATCATCTCATCTCATCTTGTTCCTCTTGTACCTTGCGGTGTTGAAGTGAAGTATAACCAGCGGGGGAGTGCCCCCTTATGGGCTTCATGTATCGATATTCCCATGGACTCTGTTATTCCCTGCGTCCATCGTTTACGTGGTCGGCCTCTTCCTCTGCTTCCCTCTGGTCTGTACACCATTGCTTGCTGTGATATACTGTTAGTTGGTAACCTACTTGCATGGCCAAACCATTTGACATGCTGCCTTCTAATAAAATCCAATGCAGATACAACCCCTTCTTTAGTCCTGATTTCTTCATTTCTGATCGTATCTCTTCTTGATACATTGAGTATTCTTCTCAGGAATCTCATTTCTGTTGTTGTGATTTTTCTTTTCTCTTTTTCTGTCATTGTCCAGGTTTGGCATTGGTAACATAGGGTCGGTACGAAGATTGTGTTGTAAAGTGCTTTCTTAGTAGTTATTGATACATGTTTGTTCTTTAGTATTGGTGCTATTTGTCCAGTGAGTTGGTTTGCCTTATTGCATCTATTTTCGATCTCGTCTTCTGATTTGCCATTTGATGATATTATACTTCCTAGGTACTTGAAACTCTTTACTTTTTTCAAGGGATGTTTGTTTAGGTGAATTGTTGTTATTTTTTCTTCTTCAATTATAGTCATTACCTCTCTTTTACTTGTGCTAATTTTCATGTTATGTTCCCTACAAATTTTGTTTATTTAGACGTCATGTGGTCTTGCAATTCAGCTTCTGATTTTGCTATTAGTGCTTGGTCGTCCGCAAACAGTACCTCTCTAATGGTTAGATTTGCGGATGGTTCTTCTTCTGTGTTCTCGTCATGCTGTGTTCTTGTGGTCTCTGTTTGGCTGGTTTCTTTACATATGTTGCCTATATATGTTATGAACAAGAGAGGGGACAGGACACAACTTTGTCGTACTCCGGATCTTATGGTGAAGGGTTCTGAGTGTCCTCCAGTTACTCTCACTATGCATTCACTGTAGTTGTATAAGCTTCTACATATGTATTTGATTTCATGTCCAGCATTTATAGGGTGGCAAATATAGCTATCTTATTGATGTTTGATTAATATCCATAAACTGATCATCTGTAACCAGTTCAATACTAACACAATGCCGAATGTTAGACCCTTTGATATATACGGTGTGAGGTAAATAGTGCTAATTAAATCACAGGTTGTCTAGCTACTTGGTGGTGCATGTGTTCTAGTCCCCGTAAAATCAGGGATTTTGTTTTCTAACATGTCTGGGTTCCAAGGTCGACCAACTCTATATTGGGTAACATGAAATTTCATAGAAAGTTAGTTAGTTACTCGACAGATCATTCTCATTGCACATCGGACCATTCAGTCCACAAGTGCTCGGATCCCCTCCTCAGCAAATCCCGCAGCGTGTAGCAACTGACGACACCAGTTCTGTGTTGGTTTATCAATCTTCTTTGGCTTCCCGCGTAGTGTTCTTGTTTGGCCACCCCTCTTTTAATTTGCAGTTTTAGCAGTCTGACCATGGTTGTAGATTCACATTCATCACTTGGTTCTCGCAAAAGTCTTACTTCTCGTAGAGCATTCAGAATGTCAGCCTGGTCCATAGCTCGTCCGCCTTACACAGTAGCCTTACCTGTAAGCTTGTCAGCCTGCTCATTTTCTCGTACACCCGTATGCCATGGCACGAAAATTAAACTAGTCTTTGCCGGCCGAGACCGCTCCAGAGACAGCAGCCACTCTCTTCGGATCCACCCCATCTCCATATTCTTGAACATGCCCATTGAGTCACTAAGGAAACATGCCCTATTGAATGTTTGCGTCTCGAGCCATGTTATTGCTTTACTTACTGCCATGAGCGGCTGGCCGAGTGGCTAGAACGCCGGATTCTCTCTCTAAGTAGTAACGGCCACAGAATGTGCGACTACATTATTTGTTAGATTGTATAGTGACAGTTGACTCTACGTGTTGTGTGTGATTGTTTAATTGAGAAAGTGCATTGTGCAACGCTTAGAGATAATACAATAGTGAACATTTCGCCAGTATTGTGTCCTGGAGGAAATGTTGAGTTGCGTTCCAAATCGTGAGTTTTTACAGATTGTGCTGAGTGGAAGAGTCTATAATAATATAATGACTTGGATGGCTTCCGTGCTAAGAACACAGCATCGCCAACCAGAAAGGTATTGGCTTCAAAATGTGACCTCAGCAGCAACAAATGTATAATATGCTTTGCCGCGAGAAAAGCTCAGTCATCCGCTTGAGCGCTGAGGCAATATATTTACGCACCCGAACTACAAGCATTTTTTTTCAGCGATCAGTCAACCCCAATTGAGCCGTGGTATCTAGGAAATTTATCAAGGGCGTTATCTAACTTACGCTTACCGGCATGGCACATGATGGATGGATGGTTATCTAACTATGTATTCACCTACCAGCCGCTCATGGCAACAACATTATCCAAGCGATGTGAGTGTGTGGCCTACTCATGTACAGGAGATACATTTAGATTCATCCTGTATGAGGTCAACACATTGGAGACTGACTACTTAGAAGTAATTCCCTAGAGCAACCCGTCTATGATAGCGTAAAAATTAACATTGATTATTTGGACCAACTCATTGAATGCCTACCAAGATTTGGTTGAAACCACTTGGAGAGAGAAATGTCACCAATTCACCTTGTCTGCATGATGTCTGCAAGACGACAGACACGACTTAGGACACTAAATTTTCCTGACAGGCGCAGGGAAGGCTTTTTAATGTTCGACAGGAATGTACGGCGAGCCCTTCCGACAAGACAGTATGAATGAGATAGAAAGGGAAGTGTAAGAGAGGTGAACTTATATGGAAAGCACTCCATTGTATAGCTGGAGGTGAATATGTATGTTTTGAGATATAGATGTTCTCAATTATATATCAGGTTATGAATATATATATATATATATATATATATATATCCATCCATAATGTGCCATGCCGGTAAGCGTGGGCGGTCATTGCCACCTTACTCGACCACCAGAGTCGTGGATCAGCTCCGTGTTTCTATCTCGACCATGCCACAAGGCCAAGCCATCCAAGTACTTGCTTCTATGTCTTCCCCTTGGACTGTTCCCCTCGGTCTTACCAGTTCTCACTAAGTTCTCCAAATCATTTCTTCTCATAACATGCCCAACAAATGTTTGACTGTCTACCTCTAATGTCTCTAAGGAATTTACGATCTTCATTTGTTTCTTGAAGGACTTGTTCATTGGTCTTTCTGGCTGTCCATATTTTCTTTGCTTTTTCCTCAGAAACCACATTTCTACAGCCATCAGATGTTTTTCAGTCTGACTGCTCATTGTCCAAGCTTCACATCCATATACAAGTTCAGGTTCTATGTAGCATGGCAACACTACTTTTCTCGTTTCAATTGACATCTTTTTATTGGTCAGTATGTTTTTCATCTTGCTAAAGGCTATTTTTTCCATGGCGATTCTTGTTCTAATCTCTTCAAGGCATCTCCCAGCAGATGTTATTACTGTTCCGAGATACTATATATATATATATATATATATATATATATATATATATATATATATATATATATATATAGAACGGAAATATGTTTATGTAACATGCATGTATGTTATCAGATTAATGTATGTTTATATGAATGTATAGACATATGTGTTTTGAGATGTGTAGACATAGATACTACCCATCTCCGTTCGTTTCATTCCAGCTCTCTTTGCAGCCATGGACAGTCAACAACTCAAGAGACCAATATGGATCAACCCAAGCAGACAGTGAAATGCGTTTCATTTGGGGAAGTATGACCTATGTGCCTCTTAATCAGATGAGTTATTTATAACATCATTGATTGATTGATTGATTTAGGAACTGACATCACAGCATTCGAGCATTCCCATAAGTGATCCGTCCCCATCCTCAGCAGCCAGCGAAGAGTTCCAACACCAATAGTACCAGTAGCACCATATGTCCGTCTCGCCTTTCCTCTGAGCCTCAAGCGTCGGCCAGATCCCCTCGTCACTACACGCTGTCTCATTCTAGCCAGTCCATGGTGATCCATTTGCTCCTCAGAGGTGTACACGTGCTCCCACAAGGCCGCAACCACGTCTGCCTTGTCATGTATCAATACTCCACCAAGTTTTGCAGAGCCAGCCAATCTGTCTGCCTGTTCATTTCCCAGCACACCGGCTTGCCCCGGAGAAAAGATCCAGGCGATGCTTGACACTCATGACCTCCGAAGCGAAGCAAGCTACTCTACCAGAAGTTTTCCCTGCCCTCAGCTTCCTCAGCATGCTCCTCAGTCAGTTACAATCACGATGTGTTTGTGTGTATCGTATTCTCCATCCAGCGGAAAGCTGCACTGGCCGCCTCCGCCTCCATTCTTAAGCTAGATGTATAACATCTTCGCGTAATATGCATGTATAACATCATTATAATAATCATCATCATACTATCGTCACAGAAATCAATAAAAGCATGTATTGTATTTAAAACTCAGTTGTCCATATAAATTCTAAATGTCTAAAAATATTTGTGTATCATAATCAAGTGCACACATTGGTAGAACATTTCGTGGGGGTTCGAACGTATATTCCAGGAGTAGAATATGTCAGACCTTGCCTATGCAGCCCTCAAGTAACAAGCTTATTCTGCATATCACAATAATTCCTCTTTCTCACTCCTGGTGATACCAAGAACAGCTAAATTAATGTATCTTTGCAACGAGTCACTTCAGGGCTATTTTCTTGAGTATCTAGGGACGGTGTCTGCAATCAGCACAACAGACATTTGATCCGCGTTTTCTGTCTGGGATCTGAGGTGGTAATTAGTCCCATCTGACAGGGTTAAGGGATCTCAAACTGCACCCCGAACTAAACACCAGTAGGAATAAATGTCTTTTGACTGAGTGGTTGCCCACCCGGGATCTAACTCCAGCCAGTTTTATGAAACTCTGCACTAGATAGTGTTCAAAAAGGGCTTCGCCCTTATTCTCGTCAGACCTCTGCCAGATAAGGTCAGCACTTTGGAAGTCAGAAACATTCCTATTTTTGACTGCCCCATTCATACTTTTATGTTGTCGCCAGAACAATTTCAGTGAATTGTCTGTACTTATTCTTTGACACAACTCTGTCATCATTTCACGTTTAACCACTTTAATCAGGTTTTTGAAACAGTTAACTTTTGTGTCCATCTCTCTGTCCAAGTGCACAATAGGATTGCGATAGGCAACTCTGTTCTTCTTGGCGTTTTGCCATTTCCTTACAGCACCACGCTTATCCATGCAAGCCTTTTCCATCTTACAATTACACCAAGGTGGCTGCTCGCAGCTTTTTTTCCCCTGCCATGATGATTCCTGCGCTTGTAGCGCCTTATTTTACTCACCACATCTTGCCCTGAACTGTCATACTTGAAGGTCTTGCCTGTTGATTTATGTTGCCTGGTTCTGCCGTTTTCCACCAACATGCTGCAAGGGTGGTGGTCGCTGCCATGGTGCCTTTTGACACCCCATCTAAATACTATGGTGAGTGAAGGAGAAACCAGCGCCAGGTCAAAAACACTGTCCTCATCACCTGGAAGACTTGCTGTCCTGGTGACACAGGGATGGAGGATGTTTCGGTGGGTGAGTGGGTGTAGGTTGGGGGATGGGTAGGGGATGTGTGGGTTGGTGCTGGATGTGTTAGTGGGAGGGGGAGATTGTGTGGGTGGGGATGTGTGGATGGATGCGGGATGTGTGTGTGTGGGTAGGTGCGGGATGTGTGTGTTAGCAGTGGTATGTGTTTTTGGGTGGAGAATGTTTTTTGGTGAAACGTGTGTGTTTGGCTGGGTGGTTGAGGTGTGTGGGTGGGTGGTATAGAGTGTGTGGTGGGTGAGTGTGTGTGGGTTATGGGATCGGTGGAGGGATGTGTGTGTGGGTAGTAAGATATGTGTAGGGATGGAGTATGTGTGCGTGGGATGTGTGTGTGGGTGGGGGATGGGTGAGTGCCTAGCTTCATGTGTGTGTGAGTGGGGGTGTGTGTCGATGAGGGATGTGGGTGGGGAGATATGTGTGTGTGGGTGGGGATGTGTGAGTGGGTGGGGTAAGTGTGAGTTAGTGAGGGATGTATGGTTGGATTGGTGGGGATGTGTGTGTGTGTGTGGGTGGGGGTGCATTTGAGGGATGGAGGATGTTTGGTCGGTGAATGGGTGTAGGTTGCTGAATGTGTGTGGGCGGGTGCGGGATGTGCGTTTGGGTAGGTGCCGGATGTGTGGGTTGGCGGGAGTATGTGTGTGTGGGTGGGGAGATGTGTATAGGTGGGGTGTGTGTGGCTGGGGGATGGGTGGTTAGGTGCGTGTGGGCATGTATGTGTGCCTGGCTCTGTGTGTGTGTGGGTGGCTGGGAAGGTATGGTGTGTGGGGGATGTGTGGCTGGGTAGGGGATGTGTCTCATAACATTGTAATATGCATTGTTCATGTTTACAAAATCCATTTGACAATGTTTTTTCCTATGTAAATGTAACATGCACATTTGATGAATGAAAGATGAGGGATTGGAAGGGCCGAATGTAAGACTGGCCTGCGTGTCCAATTTGTTTCCATTTTAAAATAAAGTTCGTTCGTTCTTTCATATGTACCTACCTACCTCCTACCTGCCAACCCATGTATGTACCTACGTAATTAATTGCACACAGGAAGGCAGACAGGCAGACAGACAGGCACACTGGCTGACATATCATATTTATGATTACGTAAATACATATGTGCATACATACGTGCACACGTGCATACACACAGACCTTCACACATACACATACATATTTAGGCACATACACAAATGCATAATTAGACATGGTGTATATACACAATACTTAGGCAAATATCAAATTCTTTATTTTCCATCAAACACATTTAAATGCACAGGTATTATATGTGTATAAAAAAAAAAGAACAGCAATCTAAAATAAGCTACTCGTATGGAGTTCCATAATTGCGAGAAGAAGTCATGGAAGGCAGGTGGTGGATGAAATGTTGAGGGCAACCCTCAGATAGTTGTTGGCTATGGTCTCAAGTTTCGCGACGGCAGGCAGAGGACCTCTTTCGAGAGACAATGGCTGCAGTCATATGACCAGTATGGTTACTGCCATAGAGGAAAGCAACGGCAATCTACCTCTTTAAAAGTGCCTAGTACATTATGATTCACATAAAAGACTGATCATCTCAAGACAAGGACATCATCATCAAGTGCCGTGCCGACTGGCGTAGGCGTTCATGGCTCTCCACAGATCTCGGTCCCTGGTGTTCTGGATCAACTCTGCTGATGATATTTCTCCATGCCACCGTCTCAGTCCGTCCAGCATCATTTCTCTTGGTCTGCTTCTGCCTCTCTTCCCCTCGATCTTTCCAGTTGTCACGATGTTCTCTAATGCCTCTCTTCTCATCACATGACCAAAGAAAGATGTCTGTCTCTTTCTTATTGTTGTATATAGTGTTCTAGTTTCATTATCCTCTTTCAGGCAATCGTTGTTAGTTACTCTGGCAGTCCAAGGAATTCGCAACATTCGTCTTAAAAACCACATCTCTGTTGCTTCTAAGTTCTTCCTAATTTGTTCATTTACATTCCAAGATTCGCTGCCATACAGCAAAACCGGTTCTAAATAGCATTTTAGCACTCTCTTTCTTACATTCATTGATAGCGACTTATTGCATAAGATACTCTTCATTTTCTGAAATGCTGTTTTTGCCTGCCCTATTCTGCTCTTAATCTCTTTTGTACATCTTCCATCTGATGTTATAAGTGCCCCTAGGTATTTAAAATTATCCACTTGGTTGAGAATTTCCCCTTCTATTTCTATGTCACATTTTGGTGTCCCCATTTTCTTTGATATCACCATTGTTACTGTTTTCCTGATATTCAAGGACAGTCCTTTCTGTGCACTCTCTGTTACTACACTGTCCAACAATTGTTGTAGGTCTGTTGCATTAACCGCCACCAATACTGTGTCATCTGCATAGCCTATATTGTTTATATTATATCCTCCGATTAGTATTCCTGGCTTCTCTTTGATCTCTCTCATTATTACTTCGCTATACAGGGAGAAGAGATCGGGTGACAAGACACACCCCTGTCGTACTCCTAGCTTTATCTGTTCGTAACTACCCTCTTTATTTCCCATTTTAATTGCTGCTACTTGGTTCCAGTATATATTCTTTATTATTCTTAAATCTTTCCCGTCAATGTTGATATCTTCCAACATTTTAATCAGCTCATTATGTTTTACTTTATCAAATGCCTTAGTATAATCTATGAAGCATAAATATATGTCTCTCTGTTTCTCTATTGATCTTTCTATTAGTGTTCGTAATATAAATATTGCATTGTTTGTACCCTTTCCTTCCATAAAACCATACTGTTCTTCACTAATTTCCATTTTTATTTTCTTTCTTGTTCTTCTCATTATAATTCTGAGTAGAAGCTTAGTGACATGGTTTATGAGGTTAATTGTACGAAAATCTTCGCATTCAAGTGTTCCTGGTCTCTTTGGTATTGATATAAATACAGATTTCAGCATATCGCTCGGTAAATATCCACTGTTGTAAATATCATTCAGCATTTTGGTTAATATATCTACCCCAAATTATCCCAATACTTCTAATTCTTCTACTGTGATTTCATCTGGCCCAGCTGTTTTTCCTTTCTTCATATGTTTCATAGCGTCAGCGACTTCTTCTTTTAGAATAGGTGGGCCTTCTAAGTTACTTTCTTCTGTTATTTCTTCCCTTTCTCCATTATATAATTCTCTTATATACTCATTCAACCTCTTCATTATAGCACCTTCCTCCAATAAAATCTGTCCTGTTTTTGATTTCAAACACCCTGTATTTATTCTTATTTTTCTTCCTGTGAGCTCGCTGATTTGTCTGTGCATACTTTTTTGATCTTTAATGGAATTTAATTCAATTTTTCTGCATTGCTCATTTAACCAACTTTCTTTTGCCTTCACACATTTAGATCTTATTTCTTTATTTATCTTAGCATACTCTTGTTTGTCATTTTTATACTGTTTCCTTTTGTCCATCAGCATTAAGATTTCTTCATTCATCCATTTTTTCTGAGCTTTTTGGCTTCTCATCGGTAATAATGCTTTGCTAGTTTGATGAATGGAGTCCCTTAACATTTCCCATTGTTCATCTATACTCTATATTTTAGCTATTGCATTGTACCTATTTTTCACAGTCACTCTGTATTGTTCTTGAATTTCTTTATCTACTTTCAGGACCTCTTTATTAAGTCTCAAGTTTTTAACCATTTTTTCCCTTCTCTTTAATCTTACTTTTACTTGTCCACATAGTGGTACATGATCACTGTTACCGTCAGCACCAGGCATTGTCTTTACATTAATTAATGCATTTCTAAATCTTTTATTAATAAGTATGTAGTCAATTTGGTTGCGTGTTTTCATATCAGGGATTTTCCATGTGTATAGTCGTCTTTTATGGTGTTTAAGCCATGTGTTTCCAATTATCATATCATTACTATTTGCCCATTCTATTAGTTTCTCTCCTCTTTCATTTCTTGTACCTAAACCGTAATTCCCCACTATATCCTTTATTTTTCCCTTTCCTACTTTTGTATTAAAATCCCCCAGTATTATTTTTATTTCTTGTGATCCAATTTGGGCTTTTGCCATTTCAACTTCATCGTAAAAGTTTTGTATATCTTCATCACTACAAGGACAGAGAACATTAAAATTAGCAACATGGAATGTTAGGACGCTAAACGACGACGAAAAATTAGATAACATAAAACAAAACAAATGGAAAGAGAACAAATTAATATTTTATTCATGTGCGAAACGAATTTGACAGGAGCGGGCATCAAGATAGACGAAAATTTTAAGATTATTTATTTTGGAGGTGAAGATCGACAAAGGGGAGTGGCAATTATTTTGGACCATCCATTCATCCATCCATCCATCCATCAATCATGTGCCATGCCGGTAAGCGTGGGCGGTCATATTCTGCCATCTCACTCGATCACCAGAGTCGTGGATCAGCTCCGTGTTTCTATCTCGACCATGCCACAAGGCCAAGCCATCCAGGTACTTGCTTCTAGGTCTTCCCCTTGGTCTGTTCCCCTCGATCTTACCAGTTGTCACCAAGTTCTCCAAATCATTTCTTCTCATAACATGCCCAAAAAATGTTGGACTGTCTACCTCTAATGTCTCTAAGCAGTTTACGATCTTCATTTGTTTCTTGCAGGACTTGTTCATTAGTCTTTCTGGCTGTCCATGGTATTCTTTGCATTTTCCTCAGAAACCACATTTCTACAGCCATCAGATGACCGGAAAACATCAAAATCTGTTCAAGGATATTGGGCCGTGTCGGACAGAGTTCTACTAGTTAAATTGAGTGGCAGACCTTTTAGCATAAATGTTATTCAAGTATATGCCCCAACAGGAGAATCCAGTAAAGATAGTATAGAGGAATTTTATAATGACACAGAGTCTGCCTTAAAGAAATGTAAAAATTCAGAAATAAACATCATAATAGGGGACTTCAATGCAAAAGTAGGAAATCAATGTGATAGATACATAGTAGGAAACTATGGTTTAGGAGAGAGAAATGAAAGAGGATACAGACTCGTAGAGTGGGCAAAAGAACAGGAAATGATAGTAGGTAACACCTGGTTTAAGAAGCACCCTAGAAGATTATCGACATGGAGGAGTCCTGATAGCAGGATTAAAAACCAGATTGACTACATTCTGATTAGCAGAAGATTTAGAAACGCGTTAACACTAGCAAAAACAGCTCCCAGTGCTGATAGTTATAGTGACCACCGATTACTTACAAGGAACATTGAGGATTGAAGATTGAGTTGAAGAAAGTCTAGTATACAACAGGAAACACAGAATATGGTTTGTGTACATTTAGTAATGACAAGGAAATACAAAATAAATTCAACATAGAAGTACAGAATAGATTTGATATATTGTCTGATCTAGAGATTCTATTCCAGGATGTGGATGATCGATGGGAAATATTGAAGAATTCAATCAGTTTGGCTGCAGAAACAACTGTTCCAAAATTAAAGAAGGTGGGTCGTAAGAAATGGATGACTTAAGAAATTTTACACTTAATGAAAACAAGAAGACTCAACAAAAATAATTCTGCCACATATGAAGAAATTCACAGACAAGTCAGAATATTATGTAAGGAGGTAAAAGAAGCATGGCTTGAGGAAAAGTGTTCAGAAATCGAAAAACAACACAACAGTCTAAATACCAAATTAGTGCACAAAAGAATTCAGGAAATTACTAATACAAGAGCAAGTACATCAGCAGGCTGTGTAAAAACTAAAGATTGCAAAATCATAACAGAAAAAGATCAGATTCTACAGGTATGGTCAGATTATGTGAAAAACCTATATGATGATAACAGAGAGGAACAGTATGATATTGAATTTAATAATGAAGGACCGCCAATTTTGAAGATGAAGCTTCAAAATGTTCTTAAGCATATGAAAGCTGGCAAGGCCCCCGGTGCAGATAACATCACAACAGAAATGATTAAAGCTTGCGAAGAATATGGAATAGATCAAGTCACCAGACCTCTGAACACATTATATGATAATGGAGATAATATACCTTCTGAATTATGTAACTACTGTATTTATTGCAATCCCAAAGAAATCAGGAGCCTTGGAATGTGATCAACATAGAACAATTAGTATAATGAGTCACATCACACATATTTTGCTAATGAATTATAATGCAAAGAGTGAGGAAGAAGATACAACCTGAAATAGGGGAAGAACAATGTGGATTTGTAGAAGGAAAGGGTACAGTAAATGCTGTGTATATGCTGCGAACAGTTATTGAACGTGCTATAGAAGTAAACAAGGATATACATCTTTGCTTTATTGACTACACAAAGGCTTTTGATAGAGTTAGACATGTCAGCATGGTGGATATGCTTGCAGATCTACAAATTGATGGTAAAGACATTAGACTTATAAAAAACATATATTGGAAACAACAAGCTGAAATAAGGATTGATAATGAAGTGGGATAATATCAGCCTATTAAGAGAGGTGTTAGGCAGGGATGTGTAATGTCTCCAGATCTTTTTTCCCTATACAGCGACAATATTTTCAGTAATGTAGAAGATATAAATGGAATCAGCATTGGAGGACGAAACATCAATAACATTAGATATGCAGATGATACAGTATTGATTGCGGACAATGCGCAGGATCTTCAGCAATTAGTAGATGCGGTTGTGAGGACGAAACATCAATAACATTAGATACGCAGATGATACAGTATTGATTGCGGACAATGCGCAGGATCTGCAGCAATTAGTAGATGCGGTTGTTGTACACAGCGAGCAACTGGGGTTAGAATTAAATTGTAAAAAGACACAGGTTATGGTAGTCACTAGGAAGAACAAAATACCACAATGTAATATACAAGTAAAAGGGACTATTCTTCAACAAGTGAATCGGTACAATTATCTCGGGCAGTCATAACATCTGATGGGAGATGCCATGAAGAGATTAGAACAAGAATCGCCATGGCGAAAGTAGCCTTTAGCAAGATGAAAAACATTCTGACCAATAGAAAGATGAAACGAGAAATTGAAATTTCAATTGAAACGAGAAAAAGAGTGTTGAGGGGATCCTGTTCTTTTGTATGGATGTGAAACTTGGACAATGAGCAGTCAAGCTGAAAAACATCTGATGGCTGCAGAAATGTGGTTTCTGAGGAAAATGCAAAGAATACCATGGACAGACAGGAAAACCAATGACCAAGTACTACAGGAGACAAATTGCAATCGTAAATTGATTAGAGAAATTAGACGTAGACAGTCAACATGTTTTGGACATGTTATGAGAAGAAATGGATTGGAGAACTTAGTGACAACTGGCAAGATCGAAAGGAAAAGACCGAGATGAAGACCGAGAGGAAAATACCTGGATGGCTTGGCCACATGACATGGACAAGACAGTAACACTGAGCTGTCCCACGACTCTGGTGATCGAGTGAAATGGCGAGTCATGACAGCCCACGTTTTCCGGCATGGCACATGAGTGATTGATTGAATTGCGAGAGTACATCAAGATATTGACTGTTGGACTTGCACAAATGGTGTTTATACAGTTTCACATCCTGGTATTCTGCGATAAGTAGCCAACAGATTGTTTTTTTTTCTTTTTCAAATTTTCATTTTCTCTTCATTGTTCTCATCTTCTTTTTCATCCTTCTCTTCTTCTCATCCCATTCTTATGCCTTAATATAGTGACTTCGTGATTATATGTTGTTATTTGTGAATGTATTTCTTAGCTAATGAAGGCTAGTCGCCGCAACGTCCTTGTATTGTTCGTAAATCTGTTCTGTAAAGCTGCATTTAGTTTGTTAGTTTATATTGTTTATATAATAATATTATATATTGTTCATGGGAGTTTCCGTGGTGAAGTGGTCAAACCGTTTGACTCGGGTTTCGAAGGTTATGTGTTCGATTCCGTGCCGCGTCCTTCTGTTCAAGAGTGAATATTTTCGGAGAGTCCTGCGGGTCGTCGCTGGAGCTACGGCGTTCGTGCTTTGTGCGACGCTTTCCGTGCTGCGGAAAGAGACTGAGCCATATGGGATAAAAAACCTGGTGCAATGAGGTCGACCCTGTCGACTTTTAAGCGACTTTAAAAAAATATTGTTTATACTGTTTCTAAAAGTTTAGATTAATGAAAGTATGCCCATTAACATGTTACACGTGGTTTCAAAATTGGCATCAGTGAATAAAGTATACTAAATAGATGAGACAAACCAGTGAGCTCACATATTGAAAAATAAGAGTAAACACAATGTGTCTGAAATCAAAAATGGGAAACTTATTACTGAAGGAAGGTGCCATAAGGAAGATATGGAATGCGTATATATGATAATTATATGATGCATAAATAGCAGCATTAACAGAAAAAAAAACGTGTTTTAGGATGTTCACCAATTTTAAAAAAGTCGCTGATGCTATCAAACATATGAAGAAAGGAAAAAAACAGCCGGGCCAGATGGAATCACAATGGAAGATTTAAAAGTACCTAGAGAATTAGGAGTAGAAATATTAACAAAATGTTGAATGATGTTTACGGCAGTGGATCTATACCTAGTGATATAATGAAATATGTATTGAATTGAGTCAAGAACTGACATCACAGCACTCTGGCCCTTCGCATATGTGCTCCGTCATCATCTGCAACAGCTAGCGAAGAGCCCTAATACTAATTGTTCAAGTAGTAAGACTGATTATAGGTTAGTCTGGCCTTTCCTCGGAGATTTGAGTGTCTATGAGAACGTCTGGTCATTCCCTGCATCACCATTCTATCCTAGCTGCGATGATCGTGACGTTCTTCTGCAGTATACACGCGATTCCAAAGGGTTCCTACCACATCCGCCACATAATGCACGAGTGCCCTACCAAGGGCCAAACTGACCACCTGTTCGTTTCCCACCACACCAGCATGTCCTGGGGAAAAATCCAACAGATGCTCTCTTTTATTGATTGTTGAATGGAAGCCATCAACTTTGCCCGAAGCATGCCTGCCTTTACTATATCATCATGCTTTGTGAGTCTGTTACCATTACGAGAAGAGTGTGCTATTTGTCTTCCAGCCAGCGGAACACCGCTTTGACTTTTCCCACGTCCATTCTCAGAATAGATGTTGTGGTATCATATGCCAGGCTCTCCTGCACCAAACACCGTTCACAAAACTTTGCCACGAAACCTCAGGCACTACTATTTACCTCTTAGCACTGAGCCATCAGTGTAGTTGGGTGAGGATTGACGTGGATCACTTGCTGCACCTCCCATTCAGTGCAGCCTGCTGGCCAATCCCTGTATTCCCGGTCCAATGTTATCATGACACTGCAGAAGTTTAACTTGCACAATGGTATTCTGACCCACTCCACTCCTCATCCATGATTTTTCTTTTCCCAGTCTGTGGCCCTTTTCTGCGTCCATGGCTTCATGCAGAGGGTTTTCCGTATCTGCAACCACGAGGAGACATGATTTAGCCTGTCTGCAATCATGGGATATCTAGTATATTATTCACACTACCGGCATGAAGCTTGTGTATCCCAGTATCACCTGCATAGCTTCATTCTGTGTGACCTCTAATTTCACCAGCTGACTCTTTGTCACTGTAAGGAGTCCCAATCCATACTTAATTGAGATTGAAATTTGTATTTACAGCTATATTCCCCCACCCTACCCTTTCCACAACCACAGCTAAATAAAAACACAACTTGGATTTAGGGGGCAAAAATGATGCACAGATGCTATCTTTGAATTTTGTCAACTTAGAGAAAAATCAATCGAATTTAATGAAACACCATTTCCCTCCTCCGACCAGGAGAAAGTGATTACGAAGATTTTCGTTCAATTAACTCATAAACCATGAACCATGTTACTACGCTTCTATTCATTATTCTGATTAGAAGAACAAGAAAGAAAATAAAAATAAAAATTGGCGAAGAACAGTATGGATATGTGGAAGGAAAAGGTATACATAATGGAATATACACATTACGAACACTAATAAAATGATCAATAGAGACACCGAAAGACAATATCATAGTTTATACCAAGGCCTTTGAAAAAGTAAAACATGATGAATTGATACACATGTTGAAAGATATCAACATTGACGGGAAAGATCTCATAAAAATAATAAAAAACATTTACTGGAAACAGTAGCAACAACTGACATGGAAATTGTTTTTTGTGTGTGTTCGTATATCCTTTACAGGACATCGCTGTCAACATCAGCATCTTTGATTGTTGATTTCTTGGCAAGATTATGCTCAGTAGTTTGCCAATGCTTTCTGAGCGACCGGCTCACATACCCCGTAGGTTACCGAAGCGGAGAGAACCGCTACCGATTCTCGCGCACGTCACATTACTTACGAGAGTATACGGGATTACGGAGATAGGCGTGTAACCCCTAGACCAGGGAGCCCAGCGAAATGGAAAATAGAGACGGCAAATATGAAGAAAGAAAGCTAGGAGTAAGACAGGACTTATGTACTGTCATATGATCTCGTCTCTCTCTCTCTCTCTCTCTCTCTCTCTCTCTATATATATATATATATATATATATATATATATATATATATATATATATATATATATATATATATATATATCTAAGTAATAATGAGACAGTGCATAGAGAAGCCAAGAACACACATTTTAGATTAAAATACAAGTATAAACAATATACGCTAGGCAGATCATACAGTATTGATCGCGGAAAATGCAAGAGATATACAACAACTTTTGGACATTGCAGTAACACGGAGTGCAAAAAAAAAAGGACTCACCTTGAATATCAAGAAAATCAAAACAATGGTTATATCAAAGACAAGGGTGTCATCAACATGTGAGATAACAATAGAAGTGAAAATACTTAACTAAGCTAATAAGCATAAATGCAAATGGCAGATGGACAATAAAGATTAAGAGCAGAATATAGCAATCAATTAACAAAGATGGCCTTGAAGAGGCTAATGAAACTAGAACATTATATACAAATAGAAGAAAGAGGAAAACAGCTTTCTTTGGTCATGTGATTTATTTGTTCGTTCAGTCGCTTTGAACTCTAGTGTAGTCCATACATTTGCTCTACTTCTAGTGCATTGGGCTGAGTTTTGCGTGTGAATTATTTTCCCAATCACCAGTGTCCCATCAGGCGAACCCACTCCAACTTCTGAGGTACTTGTAATTTACGTGCTCAAGTCAGGGGCGAGAATTCAACATTTTAGTCCAACTAACAGGTGTAAGGATTGAACCAGTCACGGTATCAGCACACCGTAAGTTTAAGAAAGAATGCTCTTATCCATTCGGCCATGAGGACCCTCTGGTCATGTGATGAGAAGAGAGGTATTGGAACATCGTGATGATTGGAAAGATCGATGGGGAAAAAGACAGAGGAAGATTAAGAGAAATGATGTTGGATGGACGTAGACATTGGCGTGGAGGAATATCAACAACAGATTTGATCCAGAACACAAAACACTGAGATGAGTGGAGAGACATGAACGCCAAACATAAGCTTGCTGACGAAATAGAGGAGATGCTCGTAATTTTCTTCTAGTGTAATTCATGAGAAATAATGAAACAGACGAGCGGTGCTCGTAATTTTCATCTAGTCTAATGCATGAGATGTCTCTTAGTAGTTGTGCCCTGGATCTGCAATAGCAGTGCAAACTATATTTACTATATACGATGACCTGACCCTGCTGGTCAAGAGAATCGTGATCATTGTTGGCCAACTTCTGTTCCTTTATGGTAGTCTTGACAATTCTCTTTTTCTCAAGGGTACACTAAATGCTGCGTATTTCTAAGAACATTAATTCAGCGTTCTATAGAAGTAAATAAAGACCTACATCTTTGCTTTATTGACTATACAAAGACTTTCGGTAAGTAAGACATGTCAACATGATGAAAATGCTTGCAGATCTGCAAAATTATGGGAAAGACCTGAGACTTGTAAAAAACACATTTTGGAAACAGCAAGCTGCCATAAAGATTGATAATGAAGTAGATCAACATCAGCCAATTAAGAGAAGTGTGAGACAGGGGTGTGTAATGTGTCTCCTGAAAATTTTTCCCTACACGGTGAAAATATATTAAGAAATTTAGAAGATGTGTGAGGAATCACCATTGGGGAACATACCATCAATAACATTAGATATGCGGATGATACAGTACTGACGGCATACAACAAGTAGGATCTACAACATTTAGTAGATGCGGTTGTTGAATACTGTGAACAATCAGGCTTACAATTAAATTGTAAGAAGAAAGATTATGGTCGTCACTAGGAGGAGGAAATTCCACAAAATACCACATATACAAGCAAATGGGGATATTCTTACACAAGTGAATAGGTACAATTATCTCAGAAATGTCATAAAATCTGATGGGAGACGCCTTGAAGAGATTAGAACAAGAGTCGCCATGGCGAAGGTAGCCTTTTGCAAAATGGAAAACATACTGATCAATAAAAAGATGTCCTTTGCGAAAAGAAAAAGAGTATTGTAATGCTACATTGAACCTGTACTTTCGTATGGATGTGAAACGTGGACAGTGAGCAGACAAACTGAAAAAAACAAAACAACATTTAATGGCTGTTGAAATGTTGTTTCTGAGGAGAAAGCAAAGAATATCATAGACAAATAGAAAAATCAATGAGCAGGTTCTACAAAACATAAATGGAAACCGTAAACTGATTAAAGAAATTAAACGAAACAGACACAATTATTTGGACACGTTATGAGAAGAAATAAATTGGAGAACTGTGTGACAACTGGTAGGATTAAGCGGAGAAGAACATGGAGAAGGCAGAGAAGTAAATACCTGGATGGCTTTGCCACGCGGTATGGTCGAGACAAGAACACAGCGTTGATCCACACTATGGCGATCCCCTGAGATGGCGAATCATGACCGCACACGTTTATCGGCATGGCACATGATGATGACTAGATCATCTAATCATGTCCGCATTGTATGTGTTTGCATACTATAGGATGTATTTTTTATTTTAATGATTATGGGTCTTTTGAAAATATTGCCATTCCAAGTTTTGTATTCATCCTCTGTGGAGGTCATGCAACATATAAGGTAAATAAAAAACTTGGAACGGCAATATTTTCAAAAACCCACAGTCATTAAAAACACACCCTGTATTCTACGTTTCCTTCTAAGTCATAATTTTGGTTTCTCATCTATAGGATAGTGACTCTATTGTTGTTACGTTTCACATGTCTAGGATATGTGCTATTTTTCAATGTCTGCGGTAATTATGTCAAATGTGCACTCCACCTAGTTTCCGCAGGTGAGAATGTGCAGCTGATCACAAAAACGTTGAACCGAACTCCAAGTATCGTCTTATTGTTTCATTATACGTTTTCTGTTAAGTTCTTTTATTTGCTCACAATTTGTGATTGTTTGATTGGAAGTCTCCGCGGCGAAGTGGTCAAGCCGTTTGACTTGAGCTCCGAAGGTTGTGGGTTCGATTTCGGGCCGCGTCCTTCCGTTCATGAGTTAAATTTATTGGAGACTCCTGTGGGTCGTCGCTAGAGCTAGGGAGTTCGTGCTTGGTGCGACGCTTTCCACGCTCCGGAAAGAGACCAGGCCATATGGGATAAAACCCGATGCAAAGAAGTCGACCCTGTCGACTTTTAAGCGACTTTTTAAATTTGTGTTTATTTGAGAAAAAGAAGAAAAGAGATTTCGGGTCAAGATGGCGGTGGACGTTTGTTTTGTTCTGTGACCGTCCCATTTTTTTGCCTAGGAGATGGATATTTTCATCTCTTGCGTGTAATTTGTGTGCCAGGATGTAATACCCGGAGATTCTTCTCAAGATTTGCGCCGATGCTACGGAGTTTGTGCATTGAACGAAGCAATCCTTGACGTAATTTTCGCAGCGTGTGTGTTTCTGTGGTCTTCGGTTGTTCAACATGGCGGATCAACGTTTGTGCTCCTTGTGGAAGGCTGTCAACCCAGCAAGGCGACGGATACGGCGTGGTGGCCGCAAACGGCTAGGAATACGTGGTAGGGTAAGACGTTTTAGACTTAAATTTGACCGTCTGGGCCTCAGGAATACTCGTATTCTATATTGGAACTGTGCCAGCGTAAAACAATGAGGTCCTATTCTGGAAAACATGGTATACAGGAATGACATTGTAGCGCTCCAGGAGACGAGACTGGGTGATCAGCTAGTCCAAATTGCGGGCTCCAAATGTTTCTACAACAGGCGACACCTTGGAATGACGATCCTCTTTTGCGACAGTATGGTGGTTTCAGAGCTAGACATTTTCAGTTTGGACAATGACGACATACAAATACAGGCGGTTAGAGTTCAATCCGGTCTACCATTCGTGTTGGTTAATATTTATGCCCGCAACGCGAGTTTGGATTCCCAGATGTCGCAGTGCCTAAGTGACATACTAGGTCACGAGAGAACTGTTACTTTTTGTGGCGATTTTAACGCTAAAGGCAGATCATGAGGTAACATTTCCTCAAAAACACAGAGGAGGAGTTCGAGACTGCATTTTAAACCATTGACCTGGTTTGTATCTACAGTGGCTGTGTCACCAGGAAAGCAAGCCGTCCAGGTGATGAGGACAGTGCTATTGATCTGAGGCTGGTTTCTCCTTCACTCACTACAGTGTGAAGATGCGTTGTCCTAGGGTACCATTGCAGCGACCACCACACTTGCAGCATATTGGTGAAGAAAGGCACAACCAGTCAGCACATGTCAACGGTCAAGACTTTCCAGTATGACAGTACAGGGCAAGATGTGGCGAGCAAAATAAGGCGTGACAAGCGCAGAATACTTCAGGGCAGGAAAAAAAAAACTGGGAGCAGCCACCGTGGTGGAATTTTGAGGTGGAGAAAGTTTGGGTGGATAAGCGCAGTGCTGTAAGGAAATGGCAAAAGGCCAAGAAGAACAGAGTTGCCCATCCTAGTCCCTGCATGCACTTAGAAAGAGAGATGCACACAAAAGTAAGCTATTAAAAAAACTGGTTAAGGAGGTTAAAGGTGAAAAATGGGCAGAGCTATGTCAAAGTGTAAGCACAGAAAAGTCACTGAAATTGTTCTGGCGACTACATAAAAACATGAGTGGGGTAGACAAGAATAAGAGAATTTCTGACTTCCAAGGTGCTGACCTCATCTGGCAGAGGACTGACGAGAACAAGGGAAAAGCCATCTTCGAACGCTATCTAGAGCAGAGCTACCAGACAGACCTGAGAGGCCGACATCTTACCAAAGAGATCACTTCAGACAGGTGTTAGACCCAGAACATTTCGGATGAAGACACAGTGACAGTGAAAGAAATCAAGGCCATGCTTCGACGATTAAAAAAAAAAAAAACAGCGCTCCAGGGCCTCATGGCATAAGAGACGATGACATCAATAGGTGTACCGACAACGAGCTAGAGAAACTAGCAGAGATTTACAATAACAGTATCGGGAGTGCTAACGTAAAAGAGGAGTGGTTACACAGCTATCTGATTCCCTTGCCGAAGCCTGGCAAAGACCACGCACAAATTCAAGAATATCGAGTAATAACCGCGCAGAATACAATAGGCAAGCTCCAGGAGACGTTAATTGTCAGGAGAATATCGAAGCCAGCTAGAGAGACAAGGTGTTTTCCCACCTACAATGGGAGTGTACCGTCCAAAAAGAGAAACCTGGACTAATGCAGCAGTTTTTGCCCATAACGTCTATGAAGGTTTCCACTCAGGCATTGTAACCTTTGCTGCAGCAATTGATCTTGAGGACGCGTACAACAGAGTACCTTTGTATTTTTTAATGTTTCAGCTTCTTGAGCTCAAGATCAATCCTTTCCTCCTTAGTTGGATCGTCGCAGCCCTCTTCCAACGGAAAGTAGTTTTCAGATGTGGCAGTTGGACTTCAGAACCAACAACAATATATCCGGGCCTACCACAGGGATCACCATTATCTCTGGTGCTGTTCAACGCCTACACTGTGAGAATCACCAGCCAGCAGATCATTGGGCCGGGGAGGACACTGTCATATGCCGATGATGTTTTAGTGTGTCGTCAGGGTAAGGGTAGAGATCAGGTTGCGGTTGAACTACAAACCGAACTCGATCGCATAAGTACTTGGTGTGTTGAAGCTGTGGCAATGGTCAGCCCAACAAAGGCAACAGTGACATGGTTCTCTTTGAATAACCATATGGTCAACACTCCAACATCAAAGGTAAATCGGGGTTGAGAGACTGTGGAAAGAACGCAGGCATTGAATTTCCTGGGGATACGTTTGATCGAAGCCTTGCTTATAATGAGCACATAGACCAGGTGATAACAAAAGCCAAGCGGTGTTTGGCTGCGATGCGGGCTATGGCCGCAGCAAACTGTGAGCAGCGTCATCTATGTCTTCTATACGACGGGCTGGTCATGTTTGTTTTTGAGTTACACGCTGCGGGATTTGCTGAGGAGGGGATATGAGCACTTATGGACTAAATGGCATGTGCAATGAGGATGATCTGTCAACTAACTAACTAACTAACTAACTAACTAACTAACTAACTAACTAACTAACTAACTAACTAACTAATTAACTAACTAACTGACTGACTGACTGACTGACTGATTGACTGACTGACTGACTAACTAACTAGCTAGCTGGCTAGCTAGCTAGCTAACTAACTAACTATCTAACTAACTTGTAATTGTTTGTTTTTGTGTATGAATCTTCTTACAAGCAACTTAATGACTGCTGTGTGTTTTAGGTTGATGTTGTGGCTATGTATTTCTCTAACCCAAGAATCGGCAGATAGAGATTTAGCACCCTCTTGTTACAGATGTAGGACAAGAAGATGAACACACCCTGAAGACCATTCAACCCAATAGCGATAAACCGCAGAGGATCATTGTCCGTGGCTTCAGAAATCACAGAAAGTGTCCAGAAAATTCCCGTCATTGATGACAGTTTAATGTAGATATATAGATTACTACGATCGTCCTTCCTGAAATCGCGAGTCTGCATTTTAAGAACATTGTAGATTTTCATAATTGTGCTCAAGAAAAATATGAAGTTGAGTAGAAGTATCAAACATATAGGAACAACAAGAGTGCTGACTAGTATGATTTGAGAGTCTATAAAGCATGTTGTGTTTCCATATCCAATAAACTGTCCCCCAGAGATTATGTAGTTTGTTGTGATAACTCCAGCAACCGTTAGACCAGGAATAACAGAACATGCAACCACTCGTCTGATCACGTGGGTCATTTCTGAGTTGGCCGTAGATTCAATGGTCCGAGTTTTAGCAGAAAAGACATAGAACATATGGAAGCAACAAGTAAAGCACCAACAGAACATAGACAGCCATAAAAAGTGAGTACAGACGGCGAGGATAGTACACATGTAACTAGCTTCTGGAACGTGGGAAGTGGCCAGCAAGGATAACTGAGCCATTAAAAGGCTTAAACACAAGAATATGTTGTTCTTTCCGGCGATATTGCGCAACACAGGGAATATGAAATACGTCATTAATGTGATGGCTAAACAAATGATTGATGAAACGATGCACACCAAAGTTAATATATACAAAGACATTTTAACCAAGCTGTTGTTAATAACCAAAACGCTAACTAAGTTCTTAGTATTTAGCAATTCATGACATATTCTCATTGTCCCATCGTCATCTATCGATACCATGTTTAGTTCAGCTCTGTCGGAAAGAGTTACTCTGGCGTTCTTAAAGTACAAAGTAATGGTAGTGCTCTGAGGCCCAGTTGTGAAGTTGTCCTGAAACAAATACTCCGTCTCATTAAACTGCACAAAAGCACAGTTCAGATGAGGTTCAATTATTATAGCTTTTTGTATATATTCCTCTTCAACGTTATAGAAACTTTCGGCACTAGAAGGTAAAGAAGATTTATGTGAGCATATTCCTCTGTCAGTATTGTTATAGTTTGGTTCACTTCGCTTTCTGTGTGGGTACAACATAGGGGATAATGTCAAAGTTGTGTTTGTGTCTATATCAAGAGTGACGTTGTTTAGGATAAGTTCTCGTATAATATATGTTTCAAATTGGTCTCTACTCATTAATTGAGTACCTATAATAACACCATCGATGATGAACCAAATGATTTGAAACGCACGAGATGTGTTCATCAGTTGATGAGTTGCATTTTCTTTAGTTGGAAATATCTCCTCTGAGAATGCGCTGGTTAGCGTGATTTGATAACTGAAATACATCATAACCTGCTTAATCATTTTGTCAAACAGTGTTACATATTTCCTATGCAAGTTTACAAGCTTTCTTGAATTCTTCGCTATTGGAATAGTAGGTATATAGTAGGTGTGCAATCTATATACCAAGCCACGTATCAGACTGAACGCAGTGGAGCAGCTTCTGTTGGTTAGGACCTTGCCTGGGCTACATAACAAAGGCAACAACCTGCTATCTGGGCTGGTCCAGTGTCTGTCTTGAGAACACTTCACAACATTGCGGTTATGCGATGTCGCACCTCGTTTAGAGCCAAAGTTTAATAAAATCGAAAATGGTAAGCGTATTTCAGATTTACCTTCTTCAATGTTCATATCACACGTTTCTAATTCCATTTGTTCAGGTTCAGCTACTTCCGTAGGCATTTCATTTGTATCTATTTGCTTACTTTCATAAAAAGTCCACACTGCCGGTCCTGAATAACCTACTCCTTCTAGCATATCGAATGTATTACATCGTTTGCAAGTTGGCATGTTACACGCAGCACAGAATATGTTTTTGTACATTGTATGGCCCCAGTCTCTGAAAACTTGAACGCGGTTTGGAATACCCGAAATATCTGCACAAGCTTTGACAATGTACTCATCATATTTATCCCATTTACCGGTTACATTACACGTGTCCACGATAGTGCCGTCAAACCACAGACCTTCGCAGGAGTACGACTTTAGACCAACCGGTGGCGTCTGAAAGGTGTAGCAACCAGAATCTGAAGCCAGACTGAGCCTTAGTAACTCTGCCGAAGTTCGTGACGGGTAAACTCCCATAAAGTCACCGCATTCCACTGATAGAGTCCAAGGTGTAAGCTGCAGAATAGAAAGAAACATATAGATATGTAGCGTGTGGAAAGTATAGCATTAAACCTCAGTACATAATGGTTAAGGCGGGCATTATATAGACAACGGATAGCACTTCCTCTTATCTGACGCATATAATGGCGTCTTTTACCCTCCACTCCTCTCTGTAACAACTAGTTAATAAGCATTATCATATGTATGGCACGTTACACATCCTTCAATATTCATCATGCCCATGGCAAACATTGCCTCAGTGATTGATTGATTGATTGATTGATCTAAGAATCGACATCACAGCATTCGGGCATTCCCATAAGCGCACCATCCCCATCCTCAGCAGCCAGAGAAGAGTCATGTATTATTGATTATTATTCATGCGTATTAATGATTATTGTTATTTTGTTGTCTAAGAGCCTGCCTACTAGGGAAGGGGCAGGGGATGTCACTCAGTAGCCCATACGCCTGGCGCCGCCACGCTAGCATACCAGACAGAACGACCAGCTCACTCGTGGCCATTCACACGGCACGTCGGTCCACCTTAGATTTGGGGATTTATAATCGGAGTTTTCCATCTCCTAGATTGGCTGCTGAAATAACTAACGGGACCAATCTACCCGGGGGCAAGAGGTGACCGATTATATCCTGCCTTCCTATCAAACCAACTATGGAAATACAAAGAATTATAGCCGTAGCAACGGAGTACGTGCTTTGTGCTCGATACCTTTGACAACAGCCAGCGAGGAGAGAATGAAGTGGAGGAGAAGAGGTAGCGGAGAGGGGGGAAGGAAAAGGAAGAATAGGCTGGAGCCAAAAGGGGTAGAGGGAAAACGGATCGTTTGGGACTCAAAAGTGTACGGGTTGGGTATTGGAATTGCCGTAATGCAAAGCAACGAGGACCAATACTGGAGAAACTAGTCTACGATTTTATGTCAAGATGTTACAAGAACTGTATACAAACTCTTTTCGGTGCACTGGCTATACATGTTACATCAACCCAATCGGGCAGCGAAGACATGGGCAGGCTCTGGTGGTCAAGGATGGTTTACAGCATTCGATACTGGATATGAGTAGGTGGGCTCAGGAGAGTAAAGGGGTGCAAGGAATGCGGATACAAATCGGCCGATACAGCTGGAACCTGATATATATATATATATATATATATATATATATATATATATATATATATATATATATATATATATATATATATATATATATATATATATATGTGTGTGTGTGTGTGTGTGTGTGTGTGTGTGTGTAAGAGGGAATCTTGCATAAGTAGAGAGAGTTGGGACTGGTTGAAAGGTTCAGTGGACACCCCTGGTACCAGGTATCTGATATGTGGTGACGTCAATGCCCGCCAAGGAATGGGACAGGTCAGGAGAGAACAGACAAGGTACTGCTCTTGCTGAGGCCTTGCTTAAGATGGATGTTGTCTGTCTAAATGACGGGACACCCACTAGGCTAGCAATGAGACCGGGTGACCCTGACACGGCTATCGACCTGGCGCTTGTATCCCAAGAGGCAGCATCAGATATAAAATGGAGCGTCCTTGGAGACCATGGAAGTGACCACCTCCCCTGTCCCTGTTATGTGCTGATACCTAAGTCCAGCACAGTTAGGGCTATAAGAGCCTCGCAGGGCATTCAGTTATGGTCGCGACAACACTTCGCTCTTGGGTCGCCTTAGATCACAGGGAAGATCTAAACCAACAAGAAGGATTTTCACCCAACCACCATGGTGAACACCAGAGGTGGAGAATTCATGGAGAGAAAAGAGGGCGACCATAAGCCCTTAAGGAATTGGCAGAGGGAGCGGAGAGCAACCTATTAAGTTGACACAGAATTAGAGGAGGCTGAAAGATATAAAAAAAAAGTAAAGGTGCAGGATTTTAAACTTCAGGCAGCACAGGCAAAAAGGAACAGTTTGTCAATGAAGTCGGTGGGGATTTGACATTGAGAAAATTCTGGAGGCTGCATCAGCAGATGAAGAGAAAGACGATGCCCGGTACACATGGTACCGTTTATAACAACCGACCTATGACAACTGACAAGGACAAAAGGGAGGCTTTTCATACACGATTTTTAAAACAGACTAATCAGCAAGATAGAGCTATTAGCTATAACGTCAGAGAAGCCTTGTCACGGGTCACAAGAAAGGAGGGCTGTGAGATTAAGTTGGAGGGTATTAGACGGGTACTGAAGCAACGGTGGAAATACGCTACGATTGGTTGCATAGCTACCTGGTCCCACTCCCAAAACCAGGTAGGATCACTCCAGACTCAATGGATACCGAATCATAATCCTGCCAAAGACGTATGGCAAAGTCCTCGAAAAGATAGTAACACGCAGGCTCCAGCAATATTTGGAAAGTCGTAATCTGCTTCCCCAAGGACTCGGGAGTTACCGGCCTGGAAAGGACACCTGGGCCAGTGCTGCAACTTTTGCATTTGATGTCTACGAGGGCTTCCAGGATAAACAAGAGACAGTGGCGGTAGCTCTTGACCTGGAGGATGCGTATAACAGGGTCAGGTATGATCGGTTGATATACACACTGTTGGACATGGAGGTCTGCCCTTGCCGTGTTAGATGGGTTGCGGCGGTCCTTTATGAGCGTAAGGTTGCACTGCGCATGGGTTCCTGGACTTCTGACCCATGTACTATTACACCTGGGTTGCCGCAAGGATCTGCCTTGTCCCCAGTGCTCTTTAATGTCTAACCAGCAAAATTGAAACTATTGAGACACCAGGTGTGGGTAGAATCGTGACATTTGCAGATGCTGTGCTGGTGTACAGACAGGGCAGTGACAGGGACCAGTTTGGCGAAAGATTTACAGTGACAGTAAACACGTTGACAGAGTGGTGCAGGGACACAGTGGCCATTATACACCCCGACAAGGCATCGGTTGTGTGGTACTCCCCGGATAACCGGATCGTCAAGGCAGATGTCCCAGGTATTATGTTGAATGGATGTCCTCTTAGGCGAGAGAGTAAATTGAAGTACTATGGGTATCACCTTTGACAGGTGTTTGTCTTTTAAGGATCATGTGGAGGCTTTGGTTGTGAAGGCTGGTAGGGGACTTAAGGCATTGAGAGCTATGGCAGCAACCGTGGTAGATCAGAGGATACTTGTACAGGCTCTTTCAGCAGTTAATAATTTCTGTCATTGAGTATGGTTTGGGGCTTCTGACAGCATCAAAGAGCCAGCTTGAAAGGTTGTAGCGCATACAGAATGCTGCCATGTGGTTAATCCTGGGGTGCACAAAGGACACACCAATTATATGCATAAGACATATCCTGACGCTACCAACAATGACGGATAGGCATAGGGTCCTTCATGCCAAATGGTGCCTGAGAGTTGCTGCAGATAGGGATCACCCGCTGCATGCAGTAATGGATATGGTTAAGGGTCATAGACTAAGAGGAGGCAGGTTCTGGATTGCATAGGCAGAACTTTCTATAAGTCAGGTGTGTGATCTAGAGACCATCAATCGTGAAATAGAGTGGGTTGAAGTTCCGGAAGACATGACTGGTAAAATGTAATAATAACACTGGGTCGTGAGTGCAGAGAATTGGCAGCGGGCCGCACTGAGTTTGAAGTGCAACAGCTGATCCAGAGCAACACACATCAAGATGACATAGTCTTAGTGGTTGGGGCTTTATTGCAAAGTCTAATGGACGAGTCTTGATAAAGAGAGTCTGGCATGTGAGACTACGACCTCCAGCATGAGAATTGAGGTGGAGGCAGTAACAGAGGCATTCCGTTGGCTAGAGGAGACTACTGCAATACACGTTGTATTCATTACGGATTCAAAGAGTATGCTTAGTAAGGCGGAGAAAGGAATGTTTCGCGTGGAAAGGCTCTCATCGCTTCATAGGTCACAGATTGTGAGAATTGTATGGATATTTTACCCTAGCCATGCTGGGGTGCGGGGGAATGAACAGGCTGATAGGCTAGCAGGGAATGCACCTCTTGGCGGCCCAGGTGGAGAAAGCGGAGGAACAGACCGAAAACCCATATGTAGAAAGAATGAGATTGCGGGGGATCGGCAGGGGTTCTGGAAGAATCTAACAACTGAGAGGGAAGACCAGAAGATCTTTTAATCTGATAGCGGTGGGAACTATTAGTAGTATGACTCTTCGCTGGCTGTTTAACGAGGGGACGGAGCACCTATGGGAATGTCCTTTGTGCAGTGATGTCGTTTCTTAACACAACTCAACTCAACTCAACTCGTTGTCTAAGATTAGCTTCATAAGTAATGTTGAATGAAATAATGTAAAAGAGGAATTAGAAAAGAAGGGCAGAATTCTTAACCCTTTGAAATAAAGATTGTTCGTTCGTTCGTTCGTTCGTTCTGTCAACATAGATCTACAAGCTAATTGTTATTTCTCAAGAATCAGTTATTTATCCACATGCAACAGTCAGCCAACTAGTGGCACGCGTATGGACTACGCTTGCGTTCAAAGCGAAGGAGCGAAAACAAAAATTATAAGAATATAACAAAAAATACACAAAGCAATGAACAATCAAACCTGATGACATAAGGTGGGAGTAGTAGACTAGGGTTTCCAGACCCCACTTTCAGCCTAGCTGCTAGGCTGAAAGGGTTTATGAAGGAAATATGGGTAAAATTTGTCGACTCGGCTCCAGAATCTGGAGGTATGATTTATGAAGGAAATATTTTGAGTTGGGCGGGTGAAATATTTGTTGGGAAAGGCTTTTTTTTTCGGCGTGTGGGAACGAAATTTTTGGCGGGTGATGGTGGGTGTAAAAGTAATTAAGGTAAATGTTTAGTTGGTTCTGGAAAGCGAAGGGGGAAAGTTATTTTGGTTACGTTTATTAGTATGGGTAGTGATAAACAAGGGTGTGATGGGTCGTTCTACTCATGGGTATATGGTGGTGGTGTAGACATAATGTGTATGCATGGTGATAAACAAGGGTGTGATGGGTCGTTCTACTCATGGGTATATGGTGGTGTCGTAGACATAATGTGTATGTGTAGTGATAAACAAGGGTGTGATGGGTCGTGGTTATACTCGAAGTAAGAGGTTGGTTACTATCATCTGAACAGTGTGATAGTAGTGAAGGTAAGGGTGGTATATTCACCGATTACAAAGGAAATCTTATAAAGTTATAATGGGTATGGTGGTAAGGGGTATTAGTGATCAAGTAGGAGTGATATAGGGGTGGTCATAAATGTAATAAGAGGTGTTCTCAGTTACACACTGTCAACCAGTGGTCAAGTGGTCAAGTAAGGGTCAAGTAGTCAAGTAAGGAAATTTTAGGGAAAAGTGATTGTAATGAGATGGTGATGATTAAAGAGTGGTAAATTAGTGGTCAATCAGTGGTCAAGCGGTGTGTAAGTGAGGAAAATTTTAGGGAAATTTTAGGGAAAAGTGGTTGTAATGAGATGGTGATGATTAAAGAGTGGTAAATTAGTGGTCAAGCAGTGGTCAAGCAGTGGTCAAGTGGTCAAGAAGGGAAATTTTAGGGAAAAGTGGTTGTAATGATATGGTGATGATTAAAGGGTGTTAAATTAGTGATCAAGTAGTGGTCAAGTAGTGGTCAAGCAGTGGTCAAGCGGTGTGTAAGTGAGGAAAATTTTAGGGAAATTTTAGGGAAAAGTGATTGTAATGAGATGGTGATGATTAAAGGGTGGTAAATTAGTGGTCAAGTAGTGGTCAAGCAGTGGTCAAGTGGTCAAGTGAATAAATTTTAGGGGGAAAGTGATTGTAGCGACATGGTGATGCTTAAAGGGTGGTAAATTAGTGGTCAAGTAGTGGTCAAGTAGTGGTCAAGTAGTGGTCAAGTGGTCGAGTGACCACTTAAATTGTAGAGGACGATGTGCCTAAGATTATGGTAGTGATTAAAGTGATCGATGACGTGGTCAAGCAGTGGTCAAGCAGTGGTCAAGTTGTCGAGTGACCACTTAAATTGTAGGGGAAAGTACGTATAGTACAATGGTGGTGGGTAGAGTGAAGAAGAATCAATAGTAGTGATAATACTACTACCAATATTAGCGACAAGCACAAAGACAAACCATACCATTACTACTGTCACAACAACAGATATACACATGTCCAGACACACTCACCCATACACAAGAACACTCAAAGACAAATACAAAGACAGCCAAGTACAAAGACACACCCATACCATTACTACTGGCACTATAAACAGATATACACATGTGCAGAGACAGCACAGACACACTCATCCATAAACAAATACACAAGAACCCTCAAAGACAAACACATCTCCTAGCATTACTACTGTCATCACAACAACCACACACACACACAACACACACACACACACACACACACACACACACACACACACACAGACATACACACACATGAACACACATAGAACCAGACATCAACTACACACATACACACTTGATACACTTGTACGTACACACCTACAAGCGTACAGACACAAAGACATACTCATCGCCTAGGATTACTACTGTCATCACAACTATATTCAAGTACACACCCATAAACAAATACACAAGAACACTCAAAGACAAACACAAAGACAACCATACACAGACCAACCCATACCATTACTACTGTCACTATCAATAGATATACACACGTGCAGACACACTCACCCATACACAAGAACACTCAAAGACAAATACAAAGACACAGACACACTTGTACGTACAGACACCCATCGCCTAGGATTACTACTGTCATCACAACTATACTCAAATACAGACACACGTACAACAACAAAGACAGACACAAAACACATACAGACACCCATACACACTTGATACACTTGTACATACAGACACATAAGTACACAAAGACACACCCAAAACATTACTACTGGTACCTCAACTATACACACTTACCCATAAGACTAAACTATACAAACCACATACCCCCTTTTGGTATAGAACGCGGATGTCCGAGACTACGTCATCACCGCCATATGCAAAAGTCATTAAGTATGAGTCATCGGTGTGTAGGGAAGCAGGCGTGAGAATAGCTTGTCTAACTGCCACGTCAGCTACGTCGTGTGCAGAACCAGTGTATAAAATAGAAGGCGTCTCTTGTGAGCTCAGTACCAGTTCACGGGCTGACTTGGGTATCTACAGCAGTGCTTCAGGCTGGTGTGAGCATTGTGTAGTAAGCAGATATTGTTCACGTAGTGACTTGGCTACATCGGTGAAACAGGTTGGTGTGAGCATTGTTCGTGTAGTAACCAGCTATTTTTCACGTAGTGACTTGGCTAGCTACAGCAGTGAAACTTGGTGTGAGCCTTATTCGTGTCGTTGGCCTCAGATAAAACAGTGAAACATTGTATACACCAGAACATTTTTTGGTGTTGTAAGAAAGAAAAAAAAACAGTTTATCAATATGACCACCAGATCTACTGTCACGTGTTCAGTGTGCGACAAAGCCTATTGTGATAAGTATACCCTTAATCGTCACATTCGGACCATTCACGAGGGGAAAGACCAAGTATATCCCTGTCAGTTATGTGATAAGGTGTATAATACGAACGATGGCCTACAAAAACACAAACGAATACGTCATCAGCCACGTATGAATACACCAAACACTGCAATACCAGAGACGACAGCACCACCTGTCTATTTACACCATCATCGTAGTCTAACGCAAGTACCAGACTGCCACCACTGTATCTTCAATGATAACCTTACCCGCTACAATGGGAACATTCACAATGATTATCCCTGTCAGTTACGTGACAATCTATACAATTCGAACCTACAACGGTACTTACATCACCAGACACCACGAGAACGAACGACACCCTTAGACACCCTGGCAACACCTCCACTCACAGTAGCAGAGGATATCCAACCAAATGATAGAGACAGTTTGGCAGCCCTTAAGGCGTACTGCAAGGACCTATCGCTTATGCTACCTAATCAACTGGTAGTATTAGAAAAAAGTGTCGACCACCGCTATCGGGTGGTTTTGGTATGATAAAAAGAAGTATTCAGATATCTTGTATGATATCTCATACATGTCTTTATTCTGGATCCGAAACAAATAAGGTATGTGTGATGACTTCAACAACAACAGTGTTTTTTGATAGTCAACCACCAGAGCCCAGAAGAATGAAGATCACTAAACCAGAACTTTTTGGTGTTTCACTAATCATCTATGTCATTGATTGTTTCTTATATAGCTAAACTGTTTTTCACTAATCATGTATGTCATTGATTTTTTCTTATATCTCTAAACTGTTTTTCACTACTCATGTATGTCCTTGATTTTATCTTATATCACTAAAGTGTTTTTCACTAAGCATCTATGTCATTGATTTTTTCTTATATCATTAAAGTGTTTTTCACTACTCATCTATGTCATTGATTTTTTCTTATATCACTAAACTGTTTTTCACTAATCATGTATGTCATTGATTTTTTCTTATATCACTAAAGTGTTTTGATGAATAATACATTCTTTGATATATTGAAACCAAGTTTTTTTGTTGATTTTCTTTAGTGGTTTTGTTTTCATGACGTTGTCTTGTCGGCTCAGAGCTTACATTACCAGATATGAACAATGTCTTAGAAGAAGTTATGGCCAATACAGAACAGTCAAATGTATAAAACCTAGGAAAAAAATAACCAAAGGCGAAAAGGCCTAAAGAGAGAAATGTCTCGACCAAGCTTATAAATATTACAACTAAAAGGTTGATCAAAATTCAAACATTATAAAAATAACCACATATGAAAAACATCGTCCAAAGACAGAAATATTTCAACTAAACTTATAAATAAGTCACCAAAAGGGGGAAAAGGTCAAGTACAGAAATAGCTATGGAAAAAGTAAGTCCACAAAACTAAGAAAGAAATGTAACTTCTGTAGTCAAATGTGTCTTATCTGAAAAGACGCTGTCAATGTCACCCCTTCGTTGTTTTACTTTACCAAAGACCTTCACCGTATCTGGTACAGAAACCCTTATACAGCACTCATCTCTCCACAGTCTTGGTTGCTTTCTAATACAAAGTGGTTACATCACCAAGAACTTCAAAACCTCCACTGTACACGTGCTCCATTGAAACACCCATGACAGTTAACAACATGTATGGCCATGTAATCTGTGAGTCCATCGGGGATAGTTCATCCGAGTATTCCAAAAGATCCATTTCCCATGGCTGACATCTTCAACTTGCTATAACACAACTTATTCTAATATACACTTTACATGAAATTTCCCAAATTTGGGCTCTATTAAAGATTACGTAATGAGATACACAAAGACACCAAGAACATATCATACAAAACAATTCACAAATTAAAACTTAAACCATATCAGATGAACCACCCAACAAGTACTACACAAACATATAATAAGGAAACACATGACACACAGAGCTTACAGACAAATCTTCATCTTCGTGCCAGGGCATGCGGGAGTACAAGGAAATGAGCGGGCTGACAAGCTCGCAGGTGAGGCTACTGTTGAGGGCGGACGCGCCATGGACCAGGCTGACATTCTGAATGCTCTACGAGAAGTGAGACTTTTGCAAGAACCAAGTGATGACTGTGAATCTACAACAATGGCCAGACTGCGAGAGCAGCAAATTAAAAGAGGGGTGGCCAAACAAGAACACTACGCAGGAAGCCAAAGAAGATTGATAAACCAACACAGAACTGGCGTCGTTAGCCGCTACACGCTGCGGGATTTGCTGAGGAGGGGATCCGAGCACTTATGGACTGAATGGTCCGATGTGCAACGAGGATGATCTGTCGACTAACTAACTAACTAACTTTAGTGATATAAGAAAAAATCAATGACATACATGATTAGTGAAAAACAGTTTAGTGATATAAGAAAAAATCAATGACATAGATGAGTAGTGAAAAACACTTTAATGATATAAGAAAAAATCAATGACATAGATGCTTAGTGAAAAACACTTTAGTGATATAAGATAAAATCAAGGACATACATGAGTAGTGAAAAACAGTTTAGAGATATAAGAAAAAATCAATGACATACATGATAAGTGAAAAACAGTTTAGCTATATAAGAAACAATCAATGACATAGATGATTAGTGAAACACCAAAAAGTTCTGGTTTAGTGATCTTCATTCTTCTGGGCTCTGGTGGTTGACTATCAAAAAACACTGTTGTTGTTGAAGTCATCACACATACCTTATTTGTTTCGGATCCAGAATAAAGACATGTATGAGATATCATACAAGATATCTGAATACTTCTTTTTATCATACCAAAACCACCCGATAGCGGTGGTCGACACTTTTTTCTAATACTACCAGTTGATTGGGTAGCATAAGCGATAGGTCCTTGCAGTACGCCTTAAGGGCTGCCAAGCTGTCTCTATCATTTGGTTGGATATCCTCTGCTACTGTGAGTGGAGGTGTTGCCAGGGTGTCTAAGGGTGTCATCCTTTCTCGTGGTGTCTGGTGATGTAAGTACCGTTGTAGGTTCGAATTGTATAGATTGTCACGTAACTGACAGGGATAATCATTGTGAATGTTCCCATTGTAGCGGGTAAGGTTATCATTGAAGATACAGTGGTGGCAGTCTGGTACTTGCGTTAGACTACGATGATGGTGTAAATAGACAGGTGGTGCTGTCGTCTCTGGTATTGCAGTGTTTGGTGTATTCATACGTGGCTGATGACGTATTCGTTTGTGTTTTTGTAGGCCATCGTTCGTATTATACACCTTATCACATAACTGACAGGGATATACTTGGTCTTTCCCCTCGTGAATGGTCCGAATGTGACGATTAAGGGTATACTTATCACAATAGGCTTTGTCGCACACTGAACACGTGACAGTAGATCTGGTGGTCATATTGATAAACTGTTTTTTTTTCTTTCTTACAACACCAAAAAATGTTCTGGTGTATACAATGTTTCACTGTTTTATCAGAGGCCAACGACACGAATAAGGCTCACACCAAGTTTCACTGCTGTAGCTAGCCAAGTCACTACGTGAAAAATAGCTGGTTACTACACGAACAATGCTCACACCAACCTGTTTTACCGATGTAGCCAAGTCACTACGTGAACAATATCTGCTTACTACACAATGCTCACACCAGCCTGAAGCACTGCTGTAGATACCCAAGTCAGCCCGTGAACTGGTACTGAGCTCACAAGAGACGCCTTCTATTTTATACACTGGTTCTGCACACGACGTAGCTGACGTGGCAGTTAGACAAGCTATTCTCACGCCTGCTTCCCTACACACCGATGACTCATACTTAATGACTTTTGCATATGGCGGTGATGACGTAGTCTCGGACATCCGCGTTCTTTACCAAAAGGGGGTATGTGGTTTGTATAGTTTAGTCTTATGGGTAAGTGTGTATAGTTGAGGTACCAGTAGTAATGTTTTGGGTGTGTCTTTGTGTACTTATGTGTCTGTATGTACAAGTGTATCAAGTGTGTATGGGTGTCTGTATGTGTTTTGTGTCTGTCTTTGTTGTTGTACGCGTGTCTGTATTTGAGTATAGTTGTGATGACAGTAGTAATCCTAGGCGATGGGTGTCTGTACGTACAAGTGTGTCTGTGTCTTTGTATTTGTCTTTGAGTGTTCTTGTGTATGGGTGAGTGTGTCTGCACGTGTGTATATCTATTGATAGTGACAGTAGTAATGGTATGGGTTGTCTGTGTATGGTTGTCTTTGTGTTTGTCTTTGAGTGTTCTTGTGTATTTGTTTATGGGTGTGTACTTGAATATAGTTGTGATGACAGTAGTAATCCTAGGCGATGAGTATGTCTTTGTGTCTGTACGCTTGTAGGTGTGTACGTACAAGTGTATCAAGTGTGTATGTGTGTAGTTGATGTCTAGTTCTATGTGTGTTCATGTGTGTGTATGTCTCTGTGTGTGTGTGTGTGTGTGTGTGTGTGTGTGTGTGTGGTTGTTGTGATGACAGTAGTAATGCTAGGAGATGTGTTTGTCTTTGAGGGTTCTTGTGTATTTGTTTATGGATGAGTGTGTCTGTGCTGTCTCTGCACATGTGTATATCTGTTTATAGTGCCAGTAGTAATGGTATGGGTGTGTCTTTGTACTTGGCTGTCTTTGTATTTGTCTTTGAGTGTTCTTGTGTATGGGTGAGTGTGTCTGGACATGTGTATATCTGTTGTTGTGACAGTAGTAATGGTATGGTTTGTCTTTGTGCTTGTCGCTAATATTGGTAGTAGTATTATCACTACTATTGATTCTTCTTCACTCTACCCACCACCATTGTACTATACGTACTTTCCCCTACAATTTAAGTGGTCACTCGACTACTTGACCACTGCTTGACCACGTCATCGATCACTTTAATCACTACCATAATCTTAGACACATCGTCCTCTACAATTTAAGTGGTCACTCGACCACTTGACCACTACTTGACCACTACTTGACCACTAATTTACCACCCTTTAAGCATCACCATGTCGCTACAATCACTTTCCCCCTAAAATTTATTTGCTTGACCACTACTTGACCACTAATTTACCACCCTTTAATCATCACCATCTCATTACAATCACTTTTCCCTAAAATTTTCCTCACTTACACACCGCTTGACCACTGCTTGACCACTACTTGACCACTACTTGATCACTAATTTAACACCCTTTAATCATCACCATATCATTACAACCACTTTTCCCTAAAATTTCCCTTACTTGACCACTTGACCACTGCTTGACCACTGCTTGACCACTAATTTACCACTCTTTAATCATCACCATCTCATTACAACCACTTTTCCCTAACATTTCCCTAAAATTTTCCTCACTTACACACCGCTTGACCACTGCTTGACCACTGATTGACCACTAATTTACCACTCTTTAATCATCACCATCTCATTACAATCACTTTTCCCTAAAATTTCCTTACTTGACTACTTGACCCTTACTTGACCACTTGACCACTGGTTGACCAGTGTGTAACTGAGAACACCTCTTATTACATTTATGACCACCCCTATATCACTCCTACTTGATCACTAATACCCCTTACCACCATACCCATTATAACTTTATAAGATTTCCTTTGTAATCGGTGAATATACCACCCTTTACCTTCACTACTATCACACTTTTCAGATGATAGTAACCACCTCTTACTTCGAGTATAACCACGACCCATCACACCCTTGTTTATCACTACACATACACATTATGTCTACGACACCACCATATACCCATGAGTAGAACGACCCATCACACCCTTGTTTATCACCATGCATACACATTATGTCTACACCACCACCATATACCCATGAGTAGAACGACCCATCACACCCTTGTTTATCACTACCCATACTAATAAACGTAACCAAAATAACTTTCCCCCTTCGCTTTCCAGAACCAACTAAACATTTACCTTAATTACTTTTACACCCACCATCACCCGCCAAAAATTTCGTTCTCACACGCCGAAAAAAAAGCCGTTCCCAACAAATATTTCACCCGCCCAACTCAAAATATTTCCTTCATAAATCATACCTCCAGATTCTGGAGCCGAGTCGACAAATTTTACCCATATTTCCTTCATAAACCCTTTCAGCCTAGCAGCTAGGCTGAAAGTGGGGTCTGGAAACCCTAGTCTACTACTGGTGGGGAGATAAATCATGTTATGTGTTTCTGATGATGAAATCAACTAGTATAAAATATATGTAAGTGGGACTATAGGCAAACTGCCGATCTCCCTGGTCTATGTGTTACACGACTTTCTCCGTAATCCCGTGTACTCTCGTGAGTAACGTGACGTGCGCGAGAATTGGTAGCGGTTCTCTCCGCATCGTTAACTTTGGGGTATGTGAGCCGGTCGCTCAGAAAGCAATGGCAAACTAGAAATGACAAGAAATCAACAATCAGCTGAAAGATGCTGATGTTGAGAGCGATGTCCTGTAAAGGATTTGCAACAAAAAAAAGTAGGCAAACTGATGCAGAGAGTAGTAAGTAGAAATAAAAGGGAGATAATAGGCAAACTGATGGACATATTAATATATGTCTCGTTCTGCTATTTCTTGTTAATATAAAATCAAGTTGGATTTTGTTGTCTAGGTCGTTCCATTTGTTGTATATTTGGGATATTTTATGTTTATAAAATGTGTTTGTTATATTGAGGTCGTGTTGGCTGCACAGTTCTATCAGTATATGATACTTCCATTATCATTTCTTTTATTTCGTTGGTATCCAAATGCCCCTACATGTTTTTCTATGCCCACTCTGTTATGTGCTGGTCTTGCATTGCCGTTTCCCATAGCTATGATGTTGTCATGATTCTCTATTTTATTTAGTATGTCATGGATGACTTCGAAGAATCCATCTCATTCTTGCTCATTTTTGCTTGTATTACATGGCGCGTATATTTGTACGTATGTAGTACTGAATGACCATTTTGGTGAAAATATGCCAAATGGCTCTGCATGATTTTACTATTTTAAAGCACTATAGTGATTCATCTTGGCTATCCTAGTTATCTGAGTACCTATTTCCAAGCGCCATATAAAATTTTAGTTCTTTTTCTCCTGTTAAAATTCACATAGCTTAATCACCTGTCGATTTCACTATTAACACATTAATGCCACAGAAGAATAATGTAAAAAACCCGACTTTCGCATATAGAATATAAATGATGCATATTTATGATTTCCATCACTCAATATAACTTAGGAATATTCATTCTCCTCAGGAATCGATTACAAAACATTAAATCTTGTGCCAGCATGGTTGGTATGACATCCTGGAGCACGAAACGTGATTATTTGTTAGTACATTTAATAATGTATGGCATTATATATTTTATATCTCACATCCCACATTTCTGTTAGCTTGAGATATTTACCTCAGGTGAAACTACAAAACAACTGATCACACTGACATGTTATTTCATCATCAGAAACACATTTGTGAATTTATCTCCCCATTTTATGTCATCATGCATGATTGCTCTTTATGTATGTAATTGTTAAATTCTTATACATATATATCTTCTTCTTCTTCTTCTTCTTCTTCTTCTTCTTCATCTTCTTCTTCTTCTTCTTCTTCTTCTTCTTCTTCTTCTTCTTCTTCTTCTTCTTCTTCTTCTTCTTCTTCTTCTTCTTCTTCTTCTTCTTCTTCTTCTTCTTCTTCTTCTTCTTCTTCTTCTTCTTCTTCTTCTTCTTCTTCTTCTTCTTCTTCTTCTTCTTCTTCTTCTTCTTCTTCTTCTTCTTCTTCTTCTTCTTCTTCTTCTTCTTCTTCTTCATCAACGTTCCGAGCCATTGAGGTTCTTTGCTGCAGATACAATCCGTCTCCATTGTCTCTCTGGTTGATCTTATACATATATATATATTGCGATCCTTGGCTTTGAAGGCAAATCCATACATGTGCTATTACGTCTAGTAGCAATGGTATTACCACAGTGAGAACCAATAGAAGAACAAAGAAAAGGTCAGGGAAATACATATCATTCGAATAAGTTAACTTAAAAAATCTAAAAGACGAAGCAGTGAGATAAAATTATGAGAAAGAGCTAAATGAAATCTTTCGTAAAGCTACCTACAGATTAAAAAAATGTGGAATAGGAACGGGAGATGTTCACATTTAAATACTGCAAAAATAACTTCTGGAAGCACGACAAATCGCAAAACATGGATAAAGAAAATAACAAGTTGGTGGATCACCGAGCCAAAACAAATATAAATAACAAAATGGAAAAAAAATATAAAAAGTAGTTGAAAAGCAATCGGAATTGTGATTACATATAACAGAGAATAGCAAGAAGACACCCCCCCCCCCCCCCCCAACCAAAAAAAAAAGACTGCGAGGAATATCGAGAAACCATAAATAACATTACAAGGAGGCAACAAGGAACGTCTACACAAAGATCAGTGCAATAAGAACCAGAGCAGAACCCTTTGACCCAACTGAAATTATTAACGGCGAAAAAAAAACTCAATAAGTGAACACAAACAAATCCTAAATGATGAAGGCAGTACTTCGAACACCTTCTCAACATTCCATCAGAAGCCACGGGAATCCAGGAAACAGACACGGATGTAATCGAGGTACTTAAACCAGAAACACTGAAAGAAGAAACTAGAGAAGCAATCGGATAAGCCCCATTGAATAAATCAACGGGACAAGACAAAATACCAAATAAATTAATTAAAGCAGCAAGAGAAGTAGGAACAGCATGGCTACATAGACTATTTAACCATGTTTCGCTAGAACAATAGACATCACTGGGCTGGGAAAACGGCATAATTACCCCAATTTAGAAAAATATAGGCAGTGAAAGAGACTGCACACAATACAGAGGCATTTCACTTTTGAGTCATAGTGGAAAAAAATATCTTGCAAACTTCTCAAGAAAAGATTACAACCTACAATAGAACCACAGCTAAGCAAATCACAACTTGGATTTAGAGGGGGGGAGGAGGGTGGGGGGGGGGGGGGTGGGAGATACACAGATGCCATCTTTGCTTTTATACAACTTAGAGAAAAATCAATCGAATTTAATGAAACTCTCTACTTAGCTTTTGTCCACCAAGAAAGAACATTTGATAGAGTAAATAGGAAACAATCCGTGGGAAATCCTTAAAAGGTATGGAATAAGTACACAATCCCTGGAAGGTTAATCCGGTCAATAAATGCCCGCAGTAGTCGGATGTGTCGGCTTAACGGCGCAAGAACGCAGCTCTGCTGTAAACAGGCACTATGCAATCACGTCCGAAAGAGAAAAAAAAAAAACTCTGGATGAACGCAGAAGAAGAAGAAATAAACATCTAACAAACTGATGTAGACGCCTTTAAAACAGCAGTGAGTGCATAGGGAGAACAAATGGAGGACACTCAGAACTTTTCACCATGAGATCCGGAGTACGAAAAGGGTGTGACAGGTTTCCCCTCTTGTTCATAACCTATATAGACAACATATGTAAAAAAAGCCAAACAGAGACCGTAACAATACCGCATGATCAACAGAACAAGGAAGAAGAACCAAGGCAAATTACACTATTAAAGAACTCATAGCACTAATAGCAAAATCAGAAGCAGGATTATATCTTAAACGAAGTTTGTAAGGAACACAACATGAAAATTAGCATCAGTAAAAACTAGGTAATGACTATAACCAAAGAAGAAACAAGCAACAACGATTTATCTAACAGAACACCCTATGAAACAAGTAAAGAGCTTCAAGTACTTAGGAAGTATAATATCATCAACTAGCAAATCAGAAGACGAGATCGAAAATAGATGCAATTGAAGCAAACCAGCTCATTGGACAAATGGCACCGATACTAAAGAACAAACACGTATCAATAGATACTAAGAAAGCACTCTGCATCACATTCTTGCTACCGACTCTATGCTACCAATGCCAAACCTGGACAATGACAGAAAACCAGAAAATAAAATTACAACAACAGAAATGAGATCACTGAGAAGATTACTCATTGTATCAAGAAGCTATAAAATCAGAAATGAAGAAATCGGGACTAAAATGGGGGTTATATCAGCGCTAGATTTCATAAGAAAACAGCAAGTTAAATGGCTTTGGCCATAAGACTAGATTACCAACTAACAGTATACCACAACACGCAATGATGTATCGACCAAATGGAAGCAGAAGAAGAGGTCTCCACGTAAACGAGGGGCAGAGGGAATAGCAGAGTCACCTCAATACATGAAGCCCTCGAAACGGGAACTCTCCCGCTATTTATATTTCACCTCGACACAGCAAGGTACAAGAGAAACAAGATGAGATGAGATGATGGTCACACAGTAAAGGAATTTGTTATTTAACAATAGTTGATGCCTGGCATCACATCTAAGACAAGGGTGCAGTGGTGTTTGTGCTAGAAGGTGTATCAGATTGTTAGTGGAATCATTGTGACTGAGGTTCCACCCGAAGTAAAACATGGCTCTGTTCCATCTCATGGAAAGTATATGGCATAACTAGGCACTACGTTTTTCGGTTACCGAACTTTACCGGAGATTTATTTGCGGTGACTTTCGTTTTCTAGTTTTTGTGTCTCCGATTTAATAGAGTTTAGAGTACTCATAATGTTAAATTCCCCGATTATTTATAGATCGAGTTAAAACAGACACCGATTACTTGATGTAGTTTTTCCCACCCCGTTTTGCGTTGTGCGTTTCTGGCGATTCCACAATCCTTGTTATACCGGTCCACCAGGCTGTCTATTCTAACTGGTAAGTAAACCATTAAATACCGTTTTATGAGACGCACTACATTGTTATTCTATGTATTATTAACTTTAGTATCCATTTTTATGTGTATTTTGTAATTTTCGACCATTTAAGTTAGCAATCAATGTCACACTGACATTGTGAAGATCGCATGCTGTAATGCGATATTTCAATGGCCGGAGATGGCAGTTTAACTCCAGCTAGGAACATTTAATATTATTATGAAATATGCAGAGCGACTACAATGGTAATGGAAGTATGTTTAAATTCAACACCCATTACTGTATGTATGTGCAATTTTTCATCACTCTGCATGGACCAGATCATTGATAATGTTTCATCTTTCCAACGGAACATCCTTTGTCAAAATGCATCTATCTACGCGGGCTGACAACACAGGTGTGCAGTTTGCGCGCGGTCTGACGTTATCACAGTATGTAGTTGAGATGAATATATCTGTGTGTGTGTGTGTGTGTGTGTGTGTGTGTGTGTGTTGTATATATATATATATATATATATATATATATATATATATATATATATATATATAAACTGGCAGAGGTATTTGTCCTTGAGTTAGACGGGCCGCTGTGTTAATCTCCCTTGGTATGAGTGTAACCCACAGTGGTGTGAGTGTGTAGGTAGCGTCACAAAAAACGAAAAGGTCAAAAACGTTTTCTTCTTTATGTTCCTATTAAATGATAAACCGACACACATGCATTAATATCTCTTCTTAAAATTTACCCACATAGTTGAATAAGGTACCGTTGGATTTGTTTTTTCAAGAGGTATCCAACTATGCAGGTTATATAATTAAAAAGCAATTGATAAAATGTTACTAAAGTGGCTACGCATAACGCTGTCCAGCCACAAATAATAATGTACTAATTGGGGTCAGCCTTAGGCAACACTGGGTGATATTATTTTGTAATAATAACATCATATGTAGCAGACTGTATAGTGTTATATTAGGAGTGTTGATGTGCAGAAGCCTTATTCAGCCATGGGCATTTTAGGAGTAGATAGTTGGTCCCAGACCACATGGGAATTCACAAAATGTCCTTACGAGCAGAAGAGGGTGATGTACATTCATTCCACCGATCTACAAAACTATAAATACTGATGTGTGTGTGTGTGCGTGCGTGCGTGCGTGCGTGTTGGTGTGTTGCGTTTAATAGTTGTATGTGTTTATAGCTGGGCAAATCAGATCTAATCTGTCATCACTGAGGTGTGTAGCGTGTATATGATAGTTCCGCTGAATTTTAAACATTATATAAGTGAATACTGTGCTCCTTAGGACAGTCAGGATAGGCCTCGACTAGTTGCAGTAGAAGGTGATAAGTTCAACATAATATATTATTTTGTGATAGAAGTAGCACAACTGGACACGATGGTAACGTGGATGATTTGGTGACTACACACTGACTGTTGCATTTAACAATTGATGATTTAATCAACATAAGGGATGAAAATGGGGAAATATAGACATTTATTACGACATGTATGCATTATAATTCGTGTATGTATTGTTTTAAATTGTTTTATAACACATATAATCAGATATAGCTTCTATGTTGCAGGAGTGTCCTAACAAAAGGCCTCTATATTTTAGCCCAGGCATTGTGCTATGGAGAAGTATAACTCCTTCCCTGGTCTTAACCCTCGGAATCAAAGCGAGAGGTAGCAGTTACGAGATTATAAGTCATTGTAAGTTGGCGTAGACATGGGGCGCCATGGGATGCCTCAGACGGTGGGAGACACCTACAGGTTTCACGATCAGCTACCGCCCGCCTCAAGCTGGAAAGCCCTAGGCCAATTGGGTGCTGATCCGGCATATCCTGCCTGCTTCAATGGGTGCTTGAGGATAGGACAAAATCTGAATCACAGGCTGTAAAACCAATGCACCAGATACTACTAAACAGTAAAATAGAAACTTCAAGCTATGGCTTGTAACCTGGAACGTGTGAACCATGTGTCCAGGATTTTCCACAGAGCTGGCGAATATTCACGATGTGAGAAAAACGGCTGTTAATGATGCCGAACTCAGTTGTCTTATCATTGATACTGCTGGCCTGACTAGCCGACTCGCCTTCGCTGAGGAAGGGTCACTCAGGGAAAACACTTACACCGTTGTTTTGGAACTGTTCAGGGCAGGCAGAAAAAAGGCAACATGCCGTGGGCTTTTCAGTAAAGAATTCGCAACTGGGAATGATTGAATTTCCAATTGGAGGTAATGAAAGACTGATATCCCTGCGCCTGGCAACCTTTTTTTCGGTTTTGTCACCATTATCATTGGATATGCACCAACACTCACTTCCTCTAGAGGTGTTTCCAAGGCACCAGGGCCGGGATCTATACTGGCCAAGACCTGCTGACACGTCCACGTCGTGCGTCCTGGGCAACAGGTCCCTTCGGAGACCTGGCTAAGATCAGTAGGATCGATGATTCCTCCGAAGCCGGAGAGTATTTGCCTGCATGTCGAGGAACCACCAGTCTGCACACCAATAAGCCAGACATGGGACAACGGATACTCACGCAACCCTCAGGTCTTGTATGACATCACACTGATGTTGGACAACAGGATGTATCCATCCGACATACAGGACTTCACGCTGGAGTTCACAGCCAGCGAACGAAAGCAAACAAGCAAGCAAGCACGCAAGCAAGCAACTTCCTCTGATGATGTAAAGGATGCGTTCTATGAGGAGTTAGACTTTGTGATCAAGGCAGTTCCAAAATCCGACTACATTTATATGCTCGGTGATTTCAATGCTCGTGTGGCCAAGGACTCGAGTTCATGGCCAGTGTGCTTTGGAAAATACAACATCGGTCGCACGAATGAAAAAGGTCAAAGGATGCTGGAGCATTGCACCAGAAATGACCTATGTATTAGAAACTCCTTTATTAAAACAGAAGAGCTGCATAAAGTCACATGAAAACATCCAAGATCTGGCCATTGGCATCAGTTGGACTTCATTCATCACACGGAGACAACATCTGAATCAAACATCATTAACTCTAAGTTACTACAGTGCTGACTGTGATACGGATCATTCTTTGGCTATTGAGAGGGTTAAACTGAGACCAAAGAGAATCTACACGGCTAAACACAAATCCAAAGGATTAATATCATTAACACCTGCCATGAGACAGAGTGTAGCTCATGGCATGATAAATCGAGTCACGCTGAAGAACGTGACAATAGTGGATCTTACCTCACGAAAGGCACGCAGAGTTTGTCACCAGAGCGAAAAATAAATACACACAAGTCGCGAAGGTGACAAGGGAACTCGGGTACGCGGCTGTTGTTGAGTGTGAACGCACCACCTCCTGAAGATGGTGACAGCTAAAATTATGTCACTATTTTAATACGTGTTTAGAACATGTGGTGTAAATTATATTATTGTATACATGAGTATACAATCGACAATGTCCGTATTAGAGTGTTTCGAGGGATATAGTTATAAAACTAAACCTGAGACCGAGTCATATCTTTACAGTAGTGCTGAGTTGTGTTTAATAGTAAGTGTGGGGGTGGGGGGGGGGGGGTGAAAGGCTCGTCCAACACCCACGATCCTGATAAGTGCTTTGAGTTCCAACCCCAACTTTAAGACGCTTTCACTGATAATCTGAAAATTGTACAGTAAGTGAAAAGTGGGGTAAACTCAAAGAAACTCTTGATAAAACAGCTGTAGGGGTTTACGGCACTGTGGGTCATAAGAGGCAGGCATGAGTGATTTGCGGCAAACAGCCAGCACACTGCAGCCCTTGATTGATAAAAAGCAGATAGCTCTCTTAAGAAACAAGGAACAGAACAACGCCTCAGTGAACGAACGAACGAACAAACTTTATTTTCAAAGGGTTAAGTATTGGGCACGCAGGCCCGTCTAACATTCTGCCCTTCTATCACTCTATCACTTCTATCAGTGTGCTGAAGCAAGCTAGGAAGGATGTGCAAAAGGCATTGTGCAAATAGCTATTGGATCAAGTTATATGAGTCCATTCAAAATGCAAGTGATAAGGGGAACATCTGAAACATGTATGAAGGAATAAAGTAAGCCTGTGGTCCAATGATCAAAAGAAGTGCACCAAGGAAAACCTTGACTGAATAAATCATCACTGATAAGAAACAGCAGATGGATAGATGGGTAGAGCACAATGTGGAGCTTTATTCAAGTAAGATCAAACTAGCGGATGATGCCCTCAACACCATAGAGGCTCTACCAACTCTTGACCACCAGTACACACTTTCCACCATAGCAAAAGTTAAGTGTACTATAAATGAACTTGCATCTGGCAAGGCTCCAGTTAAGGATGGGATTCCAATAGAAGTTATCAGGAGTGGGTAAGACACACTCACTCTACCGATCCACCAGCTAATAGAGCTATGCTGGTCAGAAGGACAAGTCCCACAGGATTTCAATGAATCAAGCATCATAACACTGTACAAGAACAAAGGCAATCGGAGCGACTGTAACAACTATAGGGGTATCTCACTTCTGTGTATTGTTGGGAAAGTATTTGCCAGAATTGATCTGCGCAGACTTCAAGTCCTGGGAGATCAAGTCTACCCCGAATAACAGTGTGACATCTGACATAATCGGTCTACCATTGATATGATATTCTCATTGCGATAAATGAAAGAAAAATGCCGTCAACAGAATCAACCATTGTTTATTGTCTTCATCGACCTCACAAAGGCATTTGATTTGGTCAGTCGTGAGCGTCTGTTCAAGGCGCAAAATAAGATTGGCTGCCCACCAACTCGTCTCTCAATTGTGGAATCGTTCCACACAGGCATGAAGTGTAATCAAGTTTGATGGTGCAACTTCAGAAGAGTTTGAAATCAAGAGTGGAGTTAAGCAAGGTTGTGTACTAGCTCCCACCCTCTTTGGAATATACTTTTCACCTCTACTGAAATATGCTTTTCGAGATCAGGATGGTGGTATATACATTCACTCACGATCAGATGGCGGACTCTACAATGCCTCAGAGATTGAAGGACCAAGACCAAAATTAGGAGGGTACTGATCAGAGAGATGTTTTTGCAGATAATGCTGCAATTACGATCCACTCTGATGAAGAATTACAACGTCTATTATCTGTATTCTCCAATGCTTGTTCTGAATTTGACCTATTCTACATGTCTAGGATCAGAGGTAAATAGCAAGTTATCCCTAGATAAGGAAATCAACATCCGGATTGGTAAGGCAGCAACAACAATGAACAGGTTAAGAAAAGGATTCTGGGAGAACAGGAAGCTTAATGCCAAATCAAAAGCCCTTGTCTATCAAACCTTCTTTATGGCAGTGAAGCCTGGTCAACTTACTCACACCAAGAGAAACGTTTAAACAGCTTTCATATGTGTGTCTGCGAAGAATACATGGAATTAAGTGGCAAGACAAAATCACAAATACTGAAGTAGTGGAAAGATCAGGTTGTGTGACGATTTGTTCCGTGCTCAGTCATCGTAGACTTAGATGGATGGGACACGTTAGGAGGATGGATGATGGTAGAATACCAAAGGACATCTTTTTGGTGAATTACAGATGGGTAAGAGATCTCAGGGTCGGCCTCTACTATGATACGCAGATGTGTGTAGGCGGGACATGGTTGATACAGGCATTTATATTGCACATTGGGAGCAAGTCGCCGCTGAACGTGTTGCATGAAGGGCAAATATCAGAAATGGAATAAAGACAAAGGAGAAATTGGTTGCGGACAAGTCACACACCGAGCGTGCGAGACGTAAGATGGTGCATGATGGTGGAAATGACCATGTGTTCACGTGCATTCCACTGTGGACGAACATTTACACCGCGAATGTGCTTTATCATTCACATTCGCTATCACTATTGGTTGTAGTTATTATGCATTTTCGAAGCACAATGTAACAAACTATCGTCTGTCAAGACGGCAAGGTGCCAATGAATGCAGGAGTTTCTAATGATTGTAATATAAGAGGCTTCCTGGGTTTTTGTTGGTGTCTAATTTTTCCGTGTGTATTATTTTGGTTGGCTTTTTAATGTTTTCTGGTTAGTTTCCCTAGTTAAGGTGTCTTATTTTTGCCAGTTGTCAAAGTTCTTCCTGTTTAAGTGTCACATATGTCGTTTAGTGTCACATTGTACTCATTTTAGGTGTTTAAACATTCGGTTATTCTTCTAGTCATACCTGACAGACTTGCCCTAGAGGGCAGAGGTCAGGTTACTTATTAGGGGTCACTCATTGTTAATGTTTGATTTTTGACTGATGTTGTCCGTTGTGTTTTATTTTATGCTTTAATGATTGCATGAACATTAGTTGTCCCTACAGTTGTAAAGTTTGATCAATAAAGAACAGTTAATGTTTTTCCAGATTTGTTAGTTTAATCCATGTACGGTTAGTTTGTGCACTCACTTTTGCGATTACAACCTGGCAGTTTAATCCATTGGTTGGGCGGGAAGATGATTAATTCCAGCCTCTGTCACTGATTGATTGATTTAGGAACCGACATCACAGCATTCGGGGCATTCCCATAATCGCTCCGTCCCCATCCTCAGCAGTCAGCGAAGAATTCCAACACTAATAGTTCCAGTAGCAATCTGATTATATGTCCGTCTAGCCTTTCCTCTGAGCATCGAGCGTCGGCCAGATCCCCTAGTCACTCCTCGCTGCCTCATTCTTGCAGGACTATGGTGATCCATTTGCTCCTCCAAGGTGTACACGTGCTCCCACAAGGCCGCAACCACGTCTGCCTTGTCGTGCATCAATAATCCACCAAGTTTTGCCGAGCCAGCCAATATGTCCGCCTGTTCATTCCCCAGCACACCGGCATACCCCGGAGAAAAGATCCAGGTGATTCTTGCCACCCATGACCTCCGAAGCGAAGCAAACCACTCTGCACGAAGCCTGCCTGTCCTCACCTTCCTCAGCATGCTTTCTGAGTCAGTTACAATCACGATGTGTGTATGTATCGTGTTCAACATCCAGCGGAAAGCTGCACTGACCGCCTCCACCTCCATTCTTAAGCATGATGGTGTGGTATCATACGCCAGGCTCTCCTGTGCCAAACGTTGACCATTAGCTTTTGCTAAGAATCCCCAGGCACTTATCCTACCTCTCAACACCGAACCATCTGTGTAGATAATCACATCACCCGGGCGAGCATTATCCTGAATTAGTTGCTGGATTTCCACTTCCGTGGCCCCTGTTGGCCACTCCCTTCACTCTCTGCTCAATGTTATTACAACTCTGCGAAAGTTTGACTGCACGGCTTGGCACTCTGACCCACTCCTCTCCTCGCCTAATGTTCTCCAAGGGGCACACCTGTCTGATCGTATCCTCCGCCTGAGCCATCCATGATTTCCTCTTATCAGTCTCTGACCTTCAACTGCGTCCAGCGCCTCTGTCACTAGAATGTGGAACCTTATCTTTTTTTTACTGTCCCTATTCTTGTTAGTTAGGGGCGGTGAATTGGTTTCCTCTCGTTTCCTCATTGGCCCAAATGCAGTCAGTGTTGCGTTCTCTACATCTTACCACCGTATAGTATAGTGTTTACCCTGCTTTTTCCTCGGCTTCACAAGGTTCACTTATTCCAAAGATGAAACACCGATGCTATCGAACATACCAAAGATAGGAAAAAACCGCCATTCCAGATGGAACCTATTCAGAAAAATTAGAACTACTGGGAGAATTTAGAGTATAAATATTAACTAAAATGTTGAGAGATGTTTACGACAGTAGTTATATACTTACGGTGTGCTGAAATCTCTGTTCTCGTCTCTACCAGAAATATCAGGATCAATTGAATGCGATGAATTGTATATAATCAGTCTCACAAAACATTCACTAAATTTCTGCTCAGAATTAAAATTAAAAGAACAAGAACGAAAATAAACATGGAAATTGGTAAGGAACAATTTGGATTTGTGGAAGGAAAGTCACGTTAATTGTATATCTAGGTCGTTATATTATAAGTATATCCAACTCTAACTTTTTAAAAACTGTTTGTAATTTTTTGGCAAGTTTATGTTCAGTAGTTTACCATTGCTTTATTAACGACCGACATTCATACCATTGTATTGAAACCAACGCAAGGCGTCCGTAAACCCTTCGCCACAAGGATACAGAAAGACATATTCGGTTTTGTGCTTTATGTTGTTTGTCCATCAAGAATGATGATGACCATTCATTTCATCCAGTGGGGTTGAAGGTGTGGAGCCGTGGGTTCTAAGATGGCTGATAAGGCCTATTTTGGCTCGAAATGTTCTTTGACAATGTGGGCAAAGAATGCTTGACGTCTCTGGAGGAGGATTTCCTGCAGTGGTTTTTCTGTCCTGCCTTTTCTTCACAGCTCTTGCAGTCCTGGTTGCCTCACATATGACTGCACCTTTGCGCAATGATGCACGCCACGAATTTCGGTCTCTGGCTGCAGCCTCCCAGGTGTCATGATGAATTCCAAAAGCATTCAGTGAAATTTTCAGAGTGTCTTTAAAACGTTTCCTCTGGCCACCTTGGGAGCGTTTACCACAACGCAGTTCGCTGTAAAATATTCGTTTAGGGAGCCTGTGATCTGGCATGCGAGTCAAGTGACCAGCCCAGCGAATCTGATTCTTCATCAGTAGAGTGTGGATACTGGGCATGGATGCTCTTTCTAGGACTTCAGTGTCTGGAATCTTGTCTTGCCATTTAATCTTCAGTAGCTTCCTTAGGCAGACTGTGTGGAAGTGGTTTAATTTCCTAGCGTGTCGCTGATAAACAGTCCAGGTTTCACAAGCATATAGCAGTGTGGATAATACAACTGCTTTGTATACTTTTAGCTTTGTTTGCAGGCTTATTCCAGTTCTGTCCCATACATTCTTGTACAGTCTGCCAAAGGCTGCACTGGCCTTGGAGATTCTTGCATTCACTTCGTCATCGATTGTGGCAGCTTGTGACACGGTGCTGCCAAGATAGGTGAATTTATCCACAACACTTAGTCTATGATCATTCACTTTGATATTCGGCACAGTGTGATTATTCCCTGGAGCTGGCTGGTACATAACTACAGTCTTCTCCAAGTTGATATTGAGCCCAAAGTTGGCACAGGCATGTGAGAAAGCTGAAACATTATGTTGCATGTCCGCCTCTGAGTTGGCGTATAGAGCGCAATCATCAGCAAACAGGAGCTCTCTGACGGTGCCGCTGTCAATTTTGGTTTTAGCTTTCAGCCTTCTGAGATTGAATAACTTTCCATCCATACGGTAGTTGATGTCTATTCCAATGTCGTCGTTCTCGAAGGCATTCATCAACATGGCTGAAAACATGAGGCTGAACAGTGTTGGTGCCAGGACACATCCTTGCTTCACTCCATTGGTTACAGGAAAGGGTTCAGACAGTTCACCATTTTCCTGTACTCTTGCCTGCATGCCAGTCATGAAATAGCCGCACTATTTGGACAAACTTTCGTGGACAGCCATATTTTGCCATAATCTTCCACAGTCCTTCTCTGCTGACTGTATCAAAAGCCTTGGTAAGGTCAATGAAAGTGGAGAACATTTCGCAGTTCTGTTCCTGACATTTCTCTTGCAGCTGCCTTGCAGCGAAAATCATGTCAACAGTTCCACGTTCTTTTCTGAAGCCACATTGACTCTCAGGAAGAAGACCTTGATCGAGATGGGCTGTGAGGCGATTGAGAAGAATTCTGGCGAGTATCTTCCCTGCAATTGAAAGCAAGGAGATGCCTCGGTGGTTGTCACAGGATTGGCGGTTTCCTTTACGTTTGTAAAGGTGGACTATTGACGCGTCCTTAAAATCTTGTGGCATGGTCTCGTTCATCCATATGTTTGTGAAGACTTGGTGAAGCTGCTCTGTTAGGACCGGCCCACCTGCCTTGTATATCTCTGCTGGGATGGAGTCAGGACCAGGTGCCTTGCCGCTGGAGAGTTGCTGGATGGCTTTGTTTATTTCCACTATGGTTGGCAGGTCACCAAGTGTCTCATTGGTGGGAACTTGAGGAAGGCAGTTGATGGTTTCATCATCGAAGAAGGAAGTTGCATTTAAGATTTTGCTGAAATGCTCTGCCCAGCGTTGGAGGATTTCTTTCTTATCAGTGACCAATGTTCCCCCGTCTGCACTGAGGAGGGGAACTATGCCTGGTGATGAAGGACCATAGACCGCTTTCAGTGAGTCGTAGAAGTTTTTCATATCATGTCTGTCAGCAAAGCCCTGAATTTCATCAGCTTTGCTGCTCAGCCAGGAGTCCCGCATGTGCCGAAGTTTCTGCTGCACTACTCTCTGAATGTTCTTGAAAGCATCTTTTTTTGATGTTGACTTTGGGTCATTCAAATGTGCCTTGAGGAGAAGATGTTTCTCGGCCAGCAATTGGTTGATGTCTTCGGAATTTTCATCAAACCAGTCTTTATGCTTTCGGGGGGCTGGACCCAGGATTTCCATAGCAGTGTTGTAGATTGTGTCCTTTAGGGCTCTCCATTCTGTTTCTGTATCCTGTTTAGCTTCAGCATTGGGCTTGAGGCGGTCTTCCAGCATATTTTCAAACGACTGCTGCATTTTCTTGCTGTTTAGGCGGGTGACATTTAGCTTTGTTTGCATTTTCGCCCCTTGAGGACGCCGTGGTGGCATGATGTGGATGTTCATTTTCGAGACAATGAGACGATGGTCTGTCCAACATTCGGCACCACACATGGATTTTGTCACTCGAACGTCTTGTCTGTCACTCCTCCTGACGATGACATAGTCAATGAGGTGCCAGTGTTTCGAGCGAGGGTGCATCCACGATGTCCTATTTCTCATGGGGAGACGGAAAATTGTGTTCGTAATCACGAGATCATGTTCGGCACATGTCTGAAGGAGGCGGAGTCCATTGCTGTTACAATTTCCGACTCCATGCTTTCCAATAATGCCACTCCAAGAGGTGGTGTCCGTGCCTATTCTGGCATTGAAATCCCCAAGGAGTATAAGTTTGTCTCCTTTGGGAACAGATGTTAATACACTGTGCAGGTCCTCATAGAACTTGTTCTTGACATCATCTTCGTTGGCCATAGTTGGTGCATAGACACTCACAATGGTTGCGTGCTTCCTTCCATTCAGCAGAGGCAACTTCATGGTCATGAGCCTGTCGTTTATAGCCTTTGGAAATCCAGCTAATTTGTCGACCAGGACCGACTTAATGGCAAATCCCACACCGGATTGGCGTCTTTCCTCGCTTTTCCTTCCACTCCAGAAAAATGTGTAGCCGGCACCAATTTCACAGATTTGGCCTTCTTCTGCAAGTCGTGTCTCGCTCAAGGCTGCAATGTCGATGTTGTACCTGCCCAGCTCTCTCCCAATCAGTGCTGTTCGTCTCTCTGGACCCGACGCGCCGTCTCTGTCAAGTAGGGTGCGTACATTCCAAGTTTCAATTGTTAAGGGAATATGGTTTACTCTTTTAGCTTTGCTTGTTTTATCTTTCTTTGTATGTCGACGGCAGTTAAGGGTACCCACCAACCGCGGCTAGCTGGTTAGGTAGTGATGAAGCAGACAATGTTTAGGGCACCTTTTCTAGCCCCTTCCTCATGCTATGGAGGTGAGCAGTGTGTTCCTATAGAGGGCTGGTCAGTCGCTCAGGGGGCTGCCGAATCCCACTGCTGCTCCGGTCAGTAGAAGACGACCATATGGCCTGAGCCGCCTGTGTGCAGGTCTGCGACTACGGCTGCCAGCGTACCCACGCCTGCCGCTTTGCCGCTCGCCCATCGCCACAGGGCTTGAAGGTGATATGTGACGTTGGATGAAGAATGACTTGCGCGATGACTTGGATTAAAGTGAGGAAGAGTTGCGCAATTCGTCGACCTCACTCTCTCGCCTGAGTCCATCTGAGTCCAGTGGCAAGACAAGTCGAGACGACTGGAGACGAATACAGGTGCAGTGGATGACCAGGGCGCTCTACGTGCCTTGCCGTGCTCATTACGTTCCACAACGCTTTGCATGTAAACGCCGTCTTGCCCGTTGAATCAGGAATGATTTCTTCCGCGCAGTCTGCCGAATCCTGTCTTCACATGCTGGGTAGGCATACCCTAGTTTACCTCTTGGTTTGACACCAAATCGGATACCCATGCCTGGTTTAGCCAGCCTCTCACAGCCCCATGGGGGTGGCCGCTGTCGCATGCTGACAGCTACTAGGAGCCACAGGCACGAGCTGGGTGTCAGACCTTGGACCAGTGGGGGATGGGTCCTGAAAGGACATGAGAGCCATCCTTACCAAAGGTGCTACCAATGCCTGACACCCCGTACCCCCCTGTGCTTTATACAAGATTACACAAAGCCATGCATTTGATAAAGTAAAACACGATGAAATGATAAACATGTTGGAGTATATAAACATTAATAGATCTCAGAATAATAAAGAATATTTACTGGAAACAAGTAGCGACAAATACAACGTGAAATGAAAAGGGCAACTATGAACAGATAAAGCAAGGAATAAGACAAGTATGTGTTTTGTTGCCGGATTTCTTTTCTCTCTACCGTGAAGTAATAATGAAAGAGTTTAAAGAGAGGCCGGGAACATGAGTTGGAGGCTAGAATATCAACAATCTATGCTATTCGGATGACGTAGCACTGATGGCGGAAAATGCCCACAGAAGTCGGGTGTGTCGACCTAAATTCGCAGTATCGCAGCCCCGCTGTAAACAGGCACAACGCAATCACATCCGAAAATAAAAGACTCCGGAAGAACGGAGAAGAAGAGGAAGAAGAAGAAGAAGAAGAAGAAGAAGAAGAAGAAGAAGAAGAAGAAGAAGAAGAAGAAAAGAAGAAGAAGAAGAAGAAGAAGAAGAAGAAGAAGAAGAAGAAGAAGAAGAAGAAGAAGAAGAACGAACGAACGAACGAACAAACTTTATTTTCAAAGGATTAAGAATTGGGCACGCAGGCCCGTCTAACATTCTGCCCTTCTATCACTCTCTTTCATACATTATTTCATTCACACATCGTTCAAGGCTAACAGAGAACAGCAACAATATAAAAGATATGCATTATAAAGGCATGGGCAAAAATGCGAACATCAAAACTACACGACACAGTAAAATTAGATAATGGTCTGACACTTGTTATTAGCCATATGGAATATACTGGCCTACCAAAAGGGGACTGGCTGTTATACTAGGGTTTTGTTATTATTATTATTATCTCCATTATTAAGGGGGAAGATAATCCGTACTGAGATAGTGTTCGAGCAATTTGCGATTATATGAATAGGGATTGGTGATGTCTTTGATTTCTTGTGGAAGATTGTTCCACAGCTGAGCTGCAGAGTACGTTAAGCTTGTTTTGTATAAGTCAATCCTAGGCTTCGGAATGTGTAATATATTTAAACGTTTACAGTGTCTAGCATTATATTTAAACAATGGCCAAAGGTAATTTGGGGCATTCCGATGCAGGATTTTGTGAATTAGTTTAGCTTTATTGAAAAGCAGGCGTTTGCGGAGTGGTAGTAACTGAAGGTGTTTATACAGGCTAGGATTGTCAGATAAATGTTTGTTATAAATTAGACTCATGGCCCGTTTCTGGAGTGAGTAAAGTCGTTTGGTGTTTGAATTAGAACAACCGTCCCAGATTGTAGAGCAGTAGTCAAAGTGTGTCTGTATATGAGAAGTATAGAATTTGTTTCCTCGTGTCCTCATCAAGGAAGTTTTTAATTTTGGCGAGTTGGTATACTTTTTTCGCTGTTTGTTTAATAAGCGCTTGAACGTGGGAATTAAAGGTTAGGTTTCTATCAATGATTATGCCTAATGTTTTGTGCTCAATTACACTTTCTACTGGCATGTTATCGATGTGAAGTTTAAGTGATGTGTGTGAGCTTAGAGTTTGAAGTCTTTGTCTGGTTGTTAGTAACATTGATTTTGTTTTAGTGATGTTAATGTGCATACGGTTTGAATAGCTCCACCTAACTACATTATTTAATTCTTGTTGTAAAGACGACTCCAATAAAATACAGTTTTCAGCATTTGTATAGTCTTTTTTGTATAGTCTCATTTGTATAGTCTGTATTTGTCTTCAGCAAGAAGAAGAAGAAGAAGAAGAAGGAGGAGGGGAGGAGGAGGAGGAGGAGAGAAGAAGAAGAAGAGAAGAAGAGAAGAAGAAGAAGAAGAAGAAGAAGAAGAAGAAGAAGAAGAAGAAGAAGAAGAAGAAGAAGAAGAAGAAGAAGAAGAAGAAGAAGAAGAAGAAGAAGAAGAAGAAGAAGAAGAAGAAGAAGAAGAAGAAGAAGAAGAAGAAGAAAAAATTGTTGTAAGAGAGAAAAAAAGATGACAGCAAAATGTGACATAACAATAGAAGGGAAAATACTTAATCAGGGTGTTAAGTTTAAGTACATCGGACAATTATAACATCATATGGGAAATGCATGACAGAGATTAATTGAAGAATTGGTCTAGCGAAAGTTGCATTTTAGAAAATGAAAAGTATCTTCTGAGTGAACTAAAAAAGACAGTTAAATTCAGACAAGACATAATGTTGAAGTTATAGACAAATTTCAAGCGAACGAAAGAAGAAGAAGCTGAAGTGAATGTAAGAAAGGGAGCTGCTGTATGGAGATAATCACGGAGCATTAATAAACAAATTAAGAAGAACTTAGGAGCTAGGGAGATGTAGATTCCTGTGAGGAATGTTCCGAATACCTTTGATAGCCAGAGTAATTAACAACTGGAAGTAGATAAATTACTAGAACATTATATGCAACTATAAACAGAGACAAACAGCTTTCTTTGACCATATGAGAAGAAAGACATTGTGGAAAATAGTGACAACTGGAATGATCAGGTACACATCATGATTCGAAATTACTTAGAGGCTGGGAAGATGTAATTATACAGATGGCCACTAAGACCTCAATGGGACAGATATAAAGCTTAAGTAAAAGATCTGAAAGAAACTTTCCCTCAAAGAGAACTTCTTACAATATCACAGAAGAAGAGAAACGTCAGACAGAAGATCACTAAGATCTCAATGGGCAGATAAAACGTCTAAATAACAGGTCTTGAACGAAGCCTTCTTTCACAAAGAGGAATGCTTACAATATCACAGTAGACGAAAAACACAGTGAGGCTTGGACTAAACGACTTACTTGCTTAACGTTGTTACAGGTAGCACAGTATATGTTGTAATCCGAGTATCCCGTGATGTTGTCAATCACGTGAATATATGTGTCAATGCCAAGTTCAGCCAGGGGTATGTCGTTCTCGCATTTGGACCTCACATTGCCGTCCGGGTAGTTCGCTGGACACCATCTTCTAGACATATATCTATTTAAATAATGACCGTCGCAGACTACATTGATAGTTGTGTCTTTCGCTAAGTTGTTCGGTTTTTCAGTAATGTTAGACCTGAACCAGTACTTATCTGTTGTCTGCAGTGCATCAGCAGAAGTGGGGTTAGGTTCTACAGATGGTGTGTCATAACCAGAACAACAAGTTCCGTAAAATTCACAAAGTGGATTGTTGCATTCACAGGGGAAACACGTCACAAAGTAACACCAACATGGAATTGATTGGGCCACCGTTAGGTTATCGTAACACTTCTTTCTGGAGCAGTAAGAATGTAAGAGATCTCTTGCAGCCATCTTGCTCCATGTGAACGTTTCATCAAATGGCTCCGGTTCCTTTGGTAAAACGGGAGGTAGTGTCTCGTTGTACATCCTCAACGAGCTAGATTCTTGAGAACTTAGATTGTGAATTCCATTGTCCTGAAACAACTGAGAACTATTATCACTGGATATGTTTTGAACTAATGTTTCGTAACTAAGTTTAGAAACACTAAGCAGACATGTAACTGAAAACACCATGCGAATCCAAGATACAAACCAATCCAGAGTAACGGACATTTTCTATAATTAAATTTGACACGCATTTATCGTTCCTTTCAGGTTAAATTGTCTTGATTTACTTTCAGTCACTAGAACGCCGATTTCAACATTACAAGTATGTAGCTGGAGAAAACATATTATATAAGTCTGCAACTTGCATCACACAGAATCAACACGTCTATTATGCAGTTATCGAATGATCTGTTGTTCTGAATAAGTAGTTAGTGCTTATATAAGGAACATTGCAATTTAACTATATACGGAACAGTTCCATTGGCCGTCAATGGCTTCAGGGCGTGCCCAACAAACAAAAAATAATCATAAAACATTTAAGGTCACTATTGTCGAAGGATGCCACGGAGCGACAGGTGATGCGAGGCTCATTCATAATGAGTACTGCTGTATAATGTGATATTGATGTTACAGCGTAACTGAAGTCCATAGCAACCATCTGCTTGTTCTCTAGGGGTTTATTTGTAATTTAATCATCAATATGTCGTCACCGTGGTTATTTCTCTCAAGTTCTGCATCGTTGTCGAGACCTGAACTCTCTTAATTGGCTACACGTCCTCTAGTCGTTGACTACCTCGGACTTTACTTGAAAGCACTCTCATATTACCTATTAATATTTAATATACATTCTCTCCACTGTCACCGAAGAATCACAGTACGAAATATATAAACTTGACAAGCCTGAGAATCAGTTTCATTCCTTCCATTATTCTAACACAAGTTACAAATCACATATATCAAATACTCTAACGACACATATAAATATGTCTTTCATTCTAAACTTTAAATATTATACAACACTCTGTCAGGGCATGTCGTTTTGTTCTTAAGGTGGATCCGAACTCAACGACAACCGCCGCTTGATTGCGTTGTAATCTTCACGAATCGTGCTTATTTACTCCAGTGACAACCTCGGCGCGCCTTTCGTGACTTAGGATCCACGATTGTCATCTCCTTCAACGTGACTATATTTCACCATGCCATGATCTATAATTTGGCCCATGGCATTACACTTGCGGGCCGAGAGAAAAACCTTGGGCACCAATTTATTTTTATATTATCTGTTTATGGCAATATACGCCAATTTATTTGTAGTCAGTATTCTATCATTTAATAATCCACATAAACTCTAATCTAATTATCAGTTGAGTTATCTGTAATCTGGGAGTCACACTCAGTACCAACCACTTGTAATTCTGAAAAGACAAGAATCTGTTAATATCTTGTTTAAAATGTTAAATACATATGTGTCTTCTTAACACACATACATTTACCTTTACTATATTAACTTTACCTAGAACATTACTCAAATATTCGAATAAGTACGTTTCATTATACAACAATATGAAACATAAATTTCTCAATATGAAAGCTTCTAGAACCAATTTTAGTTCCACATATTTGCTATACTGTTATTCAAAAATCTAGCACCTTGACGGCTGCTAACGTCGACGGTGGCCATAATGAATTGACCGACACTCAACTTCATCTGCCAACATTCAAAATCAATTACCAAAATAACTCGTTTCAGGCCTGCAAGGATTTTCTTGGTCAACAATAACAGATCTTTCCCACAGCCCAAGTCTAAACAACAACAAAAACAACAACGACAAAACTTTATTTTGAAAGGGTTAAGAATTGGGCACGCAGGCCCGTCTAACATTCTGCACTTTTATCACTCTCTTTCATACATTATACCATTCACACATCATTCAAGGCTAACTGAAGTAACAATATAAAAGATATGCATTATAAAGGCATGTGGACAAATTAAAAAATCAATACTACACGACTCAGTAATAGTAATAACTGGTGTGGCACTTGTTATTGTCTGATAAATTTAACGTACTATACTCCAAGGCAGCGTTACATGGTAGTCAGTCTGGTATGCGTGCCATTCTTATTCAACTCTGGCGTCGTTGACCCAGCTCATACTCAATGAATATACTTGCATTAAGTAAAGTTCAAGACAATTCCATCGCAATCACAGCTCCTGTCCGACTTGAGCAAAATCATTATACTCAAAGATGTGGTAGCTTTCATTATATCTTCATTACTAAACACTTAGTTGTTCTACATCTGTTTTTATTTTTTATTTATTATTTATTCAATACTATCTCAATTACAATTTATAATATATAAATAATCAAATAATGAAATAATCATTCAATAATATATAACTCCATTTTTTCAACCATAGTAAATTAAAATTTAATTAAATCAATTCTAAACAATGTTTTCCCGTGATGAATTTGAGTAACGAAGACACAAACAATAGATTGCACGATTTATTGCCTGGCATATTTCACTGCATCTCGTCAGGTACATACTGCAGAAATCACACAACTTACGTGAATTAATTAGATAAATCCTTCAAACTGAAATATACACATGTTCGCACAGTAATGTCGATTGTCTACCACGGTAATTTTAAACTGACTAACATGTCTTTCTGCTTGCACAAGGACGGCTTACGAAGATTGATTATTATAGCTTCAACAAACTTTAACAATCGACTACTTTGTGTGTTGAACAACACCCGGAAGGCACTGTCTCTTTCAACCACGTGACCGCTCTCGAGCACATGTTTTTCGACCGATGAAGCCGGACTGTTCCGGTGTGTCGGCTTGCATAGGCTACCATCTTCTGTGTGTAGTATCTTGTCCACCCAATTCGGAATATGTTCCGAAACATCTCTTTATCTATGGAACACGAACACAACGAAGCGTTGCCGTTTCTAGATATCCTAATGAGACGTAGAGCAGACGGCACAATTCAAAGATCGGTGTACCGCAAAGAAACATGGACTGGCCACTACTTAAATTTTCAGAGCTTCGCACCTGTCCAGTACAAACGGGGCTTAGTACGGACCCTGTTTGACCATGCTAGGAAGATATGCACCCAGGACACACTGACAGAGGAATTTGAAACTCTGAAGAATGCCTTAAACCTGAATGGGTACTCCACAGGATTTATAAAGCGCCACTGCCAACAGCCCAAACCGAAATCAGAAGTAACTACAGTCCCTAAACTCAAGGTATTCATCCAGCTAACCTTCCGAGGAGATGATGCAATGCAACGTCTGCGGGACCGGCTCACCACAGCAGTCGAGCGAACATTCTGTGCTGCAGCTCTAGTCATCAGGTACAGAACCGTACCGATCCCCGTCCCAGCAGTAAAAGAACCTGTAGCTTTGTACGCCAAATCAAATTGTATTTAACAATTTACATGCAGATGCGAGGCCATCTACACAGGCAGAACTGAGCGTCAGTTACATTGCAGGGTTTCGGAACATATTCCGAATTGGGTGGACAAGATACTACACACAGAAGATGGTATCCTAGGCAAGCCGACACACCGGAACAGTCCGGTTTCATCGGTCGGGAGACATGTGCTCGAGAGCGGTCACGTGGTTGAAAGAGACAGTGCCTTCCGGGTGTTGTTCAACACACAAAGTAGTTGATTGTTAAAGTTTGCTGAAGCTATAATAATCAACCTTCGTAAGCCGTCCTTGTGCAAGCAGAAAGACATGTTAGTCAGTTTAAAATTACCGTGGTAGACAATCGACATTACTGTGCGAACATGTGTATATTTCAGTTTGAAGGATTTATCTAATTAATTCACGTAAGTTGTGTGATTTCTGCAGTATGTACCTGACGAGATGCAGCGAAATATGCCAGGCAATAAATCGTGCAATCTATTGCTCGTGTCTTCGTTATTTAAATCAATTCTATTAATCAATCAATCAATCATGTGCCATGCTGTTAAGCGAGGGTGGTCATGTTTTGCTATCTCACTCGATCACCAGAGTCTTGGATCAGCTCCGTGTTTCTGCATCGACCATGCCACGTGGCCAAGCTATCCATATATTTACTTCTCGGTCTTACCCTTGGTCTCTTTCCTTCGATCTTTTCAGTTGTCACAAAGTTCTGTAATTCATTTCTTCTCATAACATGCCCAAAAGTTTTGACTGTCTACGTCTAATGTCTCTAATCAGTTTACGATCTTCATTTGTTTCTTGTAGGACTTGTTCATTGTTTTTTTCCCTGCCTGTCTTTGCATTTTCCTCAGAAACTACATTTCCACAGCCATCAGATGTTTTTCAATTTATCTGCTGATTGTCCACGCTTCACATCCATATAAAAGTACAGGTTCTATGTAGCACTTCAACACTCTTTTTCTCGTTTCAATTGATATCTTTTTATTCGTCAGTATATTTTTTCATCTTGCAAAAAGCTACCTTCGCAATTGCAATTCTTGTTCTAATCTCTTCAAGGCATCTTCCATCAGATGTTATGGTTGTTCAGAGATAGCTGTCCCGAATCACTTGTTTAAGAATATGCCCATTTACTTGTATATTACATTGTGGAATTTCTTCTTTCCTAGTGACGACCATAATCTGTTTCTTCTTACAATTCAATACTAATCCTAGTTGTTCACTGTGTGCAACAACCGCATCTACTAAATATTGCAGATCCTGTTCATTGTCTGCAATCAAGATTGTATCGTCTGCATATCTAATGTTATTGATGCATCGTTCCCCAATGTTGATTCCTTCCATTTCTTCAATGTTTTTGAAAATATTTTTCACTGTACAGGGAAAATAGATCTGGAAACATTACACATGCCTGTCTCATACCTCGCTTAATAGGCTGATATTGACCTACTTCATTATCAATTCTTATGGCAGCTTGTTGTTTCAAATATATGTGTTTTACAAGTCTACGGTCTTTTTCATCAATTTGTAGATCTTCAAGCATCTTATCATGTTGACATGTCTCACTTTATCAAAAGCCTTTGTGTAGTCAAAAAGCAAAGATGTAGATCTATGTTTACTTCCATAGAACGTTCAATTACTGTTTTCAGTGTATACACAGCATTTACTGTACCCTTGCCTTCTGCAAACCCACATTGTTCCTCTCCTATTTCAGGTTGTATTATCTGCCTAAGTCTTTGCATGATAATTCTTAGCAAAATCTCGTGATGTGACTCATTATACTAACTGTTCGATGTTGATCACATTCCAAAGCTCCTGATTTCTTTAGGATTGCAATAAATACAGAATTACATAATTAATTAGGTATATCTCCAGTATCATATATTGTATTCAGGAGTCTGGTAAATTTATCTATTCCGTATTCTTCTTCAGCATTAATCATTTCTGTGCTGATGCTGTCTGAACCGGGGTATGGTCAATTTTGATATTGTTAAGAACATTCTGAACCTCTATCTTCAAAATTGATGGTCTTTCATTATTATTTTGAATATCATACTGTTCTTCTCTGTTATTATCATAAAGGTTTTTCACATAATCTGACCATACATGTAAAATCTGATCTTTTTCTATTATGATTTTTCCATCTTTTCTCTTTAGGCAGCCTACTGATGTATGTGTTCTTTGATTAGTAAGCTCCTGAATTCTTTGTGCATTAGTTTGGTATTTTTACTGTTGTGTTGTTTTTTTTAATTTCTATGCAATTTTTCTCGAGCCATGCTTCTTTTTCCTCCTTACATAATGTTCTGTCTTTTCTGTGAATTTCTTCATATTTGGCAGGGTTATTTTTGTTCTGTCTTCTGATTTCCATTAGCTGTAACGCATTCTCTGCAAATAATGTTTTCTCCTCAACGGATGATTAGAGCAATCTTTGTTTATCTTGAGTCACTAATTCTTTGCCTTTTAGTACCATTCCTATAACTAATCTTCATTCCTCAAAGGATAATTCTAACACTCTTTATTCCTGTTTATACAGCAGGGGTTAGCGCATAGTGCAGTAATCCATTACCTCAGAAATATTACTTCACTCTTGGTAACGTACAGTATGATGGTCCATCGGCTTTAGGGAGAATATCCGTATTTGTATCAAACCAGACTGTACGCCTATGCTCAGTGTGTTTCTCGGTATACGGTTCCTACTTGTAGCTGAAATTACACTTGATAACACAATAACAATGTTATGATAGAAATTAAGTTCACCACATGCAAGTAACTATGATGATAATTCAACCAAAACTTTGCATGCAAAACTAAGTTCCAAAAAATATTAAATGGAGAATTATAGATCAATACCTCTGAAATCATGCTTCACAACAACCAAACCATGTAATGTATCATTACACAGAAACATAACAGCAGTTACCCGAACATGCAATCTGACCTCACATGTTGTTGCCAATTATAAATTAATACCTTCAAAATCACGCTTCCCCACAACCATACATTGTTGTGTATCATTACCCAGAAACACAACAGTGGTTAGCTGAATATGCAACCAATTATGTCAAACTCTGAAAAGCGCGTCCGCCGCCACATAGCTATTACCCACACCATATACCAGCAAGGTGCTTCACATGATGGCAAACACACTGTGAAAAGCACACCCGTCGTCACATAGTGATTACCCACACCATATACCAGCAAGGTGCTTCACATGATGTCAAACACTCTGAAAAGCACACCCGCCGCCACATAGCTATTACCCACACCATATACCAGCAAGGTGCTTCACATGATGTCAAAAACACTCTGAAAAGCACACCCGTCATCACATAGTGATTACCCACACCATATACCGGCAAGGCGCTCTTCAAGATGTTAAACAAAACTCAATCATGCAAGAATTCAATTCGTTAGATGATAATTCACTGTGTTAGCAATCAAATATAACTGTTTCGTTCAACTACTGTTTGTTAATATTAATCAACTTAATCGATCAAAATTCGGAACTTCCATCTTAGTTCCTAATTACACTCCAAGTAATTTAATTATATCAATTTATTAATATAATAACATAACCAAAGTTAATTGTAATGATTGCATATAAATCAATTAAACTATTAATCATATATTCCCGTATTCACGTGCGTAACTGTCAACAGTAACTTATAATAACTATTAACTAATATAAATGTACCAATAACTACGTAATGCTGGCTAATAAATTATTGCTTTATACTATAATGCATAGTTTTAACAATAATAAAGTAGTAACTAACTTATAACACTCCCTAACTTTAATCACATTTGGAATAATCTCAACCAGATGTAAAGCAATAAATCACAGATAGATTATGTGGTTGTTTCGGGATTTGAAATTTAAATATTGAGCACAACCCACTACTGGCAACGCCGATCGCATTCTGTTATGAATCTAAGGCCTATCCACATCAATATTCGTATATAATCAATAATCGTAATATAATCAATGTTCGGGTCCCATCGATTGACGGACGTCGGTCGCGGCGATTGGGCAATCTTGAGCATAGCCTACGATGGGTAGCGTTGTGATGTTCTGTTGTGATAATTTGGTGTGTCCAGTGTGTGCCGCGTGGTTACACACCCGCTTCACACGCGTGATCCGGGACTGTTTCCGGATCCGGTCAGGGATATGCACTACTGACGAGCTCAAATGAGGGCGAAACTCGAGTATAGTGCTTCCATATTGATGTGGATAGGCCTTAGGTTCATAACAGAATGCGATCGGCGTTGCCAGTAGTGGGTTGTGCTCAATATTTAAATCACAGATAGTCCCAGTTATTTAATTCACTAGTTATCATACTATCTACATGTTCCAATCGTTTGTTGACACCTGCTAGTTAACTAGGCCTACACACTAAAAGAAATATTTGTAGTTAAAATGTTTAATCCACTTGCTTCCTACACAGGTATTTTTATACTTCATTGTTAGTATATATATATATATATATTCTCTATTTCATCTTGAAGACAATTCGCATCTACACTTCCCACGAATGATTCCTGGTATTAATTCATTTCTATCTACTATCTGTCAGTCAGGTCTTAGTCAGATATGACTGAGCTACCGTATAACAGTAGACGGTACTACCTGGTTTCTGTTAGCGCCAAACGTTGGGCGGCGCTTACCAAACCCGACACCCCACATTGTGCCAACGGCTTCGGGCGGAAGAGCGCAATTGGGAGGGTACAAGCCTTACCCTGGTGCGAGGAAATGCAAGCTAAAGACAAAATTGTCATGGCAGGGCAGACCAGGCCCTAAGCCTTGGTTGGCGACTGGTCTAGGATCGAAGCTCCGACAGGCGGACAGTTAGAGCATTGCTTTGCTGATCCGGCAGCTTCTGCAGCTTGTCTTGTTCCAGATGTAGGGGTGTTACCTTTCCTCTGGAGGGAACTAGGCAGGCCGAGAGAGGGATCATGCTGCATGGGCAACACATGATCTCTATATTTTAGCCCAGGCTTTGTGCTATGGAGAGGCAATAACTCCATCCCTGGTCTTAACTGGTCTCGGAATAAAAGCGAGAGGCAACTGTTACGGGTTATAAGTCCTTGTCAGTTGGCGTGATCCCTGCGCTTGGCAACCTCTTGTGGGTTTACCACCATTATTACTGCATATGCACCGACACTCGATTCCTCTGATGATGTGAAGGATTTGTTCTATGGGGAGTTAGACTCCGTGATCAAGGCAGTTCCAAAATCTTACTACATTTATATGCTCGGCGATTTCAATGCTCGTGTGGGCAAGGACTCGAGTTCATGGCCAGTGTCCCTTGGAAAATACAACATCGGTCGCATGAATGAAAATGGGCAAAGGCTGCTGGAGCATTGCACCAGTAATGGCCTATGTATTACAAACTCTTTTTTTAAAACAAAAGAGATGCATAAGGTCACATGGAAACATCCAAGATCCGGCCATTGGCACCAGCTGGACTTCATCATCACACGGAGACAACATCTGAACCATATATCATTGACTCGTAGGTACCACAGTGCTGACTGTGATACAGATCATTCTTTGGTTGTTGCAAGAGTTAGACTGAGAACAAAGAGAATCTACACAGCTAAACACAAATCTAGCCCCAGGATTAATATTATTAACACTCACGATCCTGAAAAGTGCTTTCAGTTTCAACAGCAACTTGAAGGCGCTTTCACTGATACACCAGAAAATTGTACAGTAAATGAAAAGTGGGGTCAAATTAAGGAAACTCTTTATAAAACTGCAGTAGGGGTTTACGGCACTGTGGATCATAAGAGGCAGGACTGGTTTGCGGCCAACAGCGAGACTCTGCAGCCCTTGATTGATAAGAAGAAGAAAGCTCTCTTAAGAAACAAGGAAAGACCAACGCGTAACACTCTGAGTGAGCTAAGGCAAGCTAGGAAGGATGTGCAAAAGGCTGCCAGGCAGTGAGTGTGCAAATGATTATTGGATCAAGTTATGTGAGTCCATTCAAATCGCAAGTGATAAGGGAGACATAAGAAGCATGTATGATGGAATAAAGAAAGCCTGTGGTCCAGTGATCAAAAGAAGTGCACCATTGAAAACCTTGACTGGAGAAGTCATCACTGATAAGAAACAGCAGATGGACAGATGGGTAGAGCAATATTTGGAGCTTTACTCAAGTGAGACCAAGCTAGCGGATGATGCCCTCAACGCCATAGAGGCTCTACCAACTCTTGACCACCTGGACACACTTCCCACCATAACAGAAGTTAAGTGTGCTATAAATGAACTTGCATCTGGCAAGGCTCCAGGTAAGGATGGGATTCCAATAGAGGTTATCAGGAGTGGGCAAGACACACTCACTATACAGATCCACCAGCTAATAGAGCTATGCTGGCGTGAAGGACAAGTCCCACAGGATTTCAAAGATTCAAGCATCATAACACTGTACAAGAACAAGGGCGATCGGAGCGACTGCAAGAACTATAGGGGTATCTCACTTCTGTGTATTGTTGGAAAAGTATTTGCCAGAATTGTTCTGCGCAGACTTCAAGTCCTAGGAGATCAAGTCTACCCCGAATCACAGTGTGGCTTTCGACAGAACCGGTCTACCACTGATATGATATTCTCATTGCGACAAATGCAAGAAAAATGCCGTGAACAGAATCAACCACTGTTTATTGCCTTCATCGACCTCACAAAGGCATTTGATTTGGTCAGTCGTGAGGGTCTGTTCAAGGCACTAAAGAAGATTGGCTGCCCACCAACTCTTCTGTCCATTGTGGAATCGTTCCACACAGGCATGAAGGGTATAATCAAGTTTGATGGTGCAACTTCTGAAGAATTTGAAATCAAGAGTGGAGTTAAGCAAGGTTGTGTACTAGCTCCCACCCTCTTTGGAATATACTTTTCACTTCTACTGAAATATGCATTTCGTGATCAGGATGGTGGTATATACATTCACTCACGCTCAGATGGCGGCCTGTACAATGCTCAGAGATTGAAGGCTAAGACCTTAGGAGGGTACTGATCAGAGAGTTGCTTTTTGCAGATGATGCTGCAGTTATGACCCACTCTGAGGAAGAATTGCAATGTCTACTATCTGCATTCTCCAATGCTTGTTCTGAATTTGGTTTAACAATTATCAAAAAGAAGACACAGATTATGTCACAAGGTGCACATGGGGTACCATCAATCTTTATTGACGACGCCGAACTAGAGATAGTAGACCATTTTACATATCTAGGATCAGTGGTAAATAGCAAATTATCCCTAGATCAGGAAATCAACATCCGGATTGGTAAGGCAGCAACAACAATGAACAGGTTAAGAAAAAGAGTCTGGGAGAACAGGAAGCTTACTGCCAAAACAAAAGTCCTTGTCTATCAAGCCTGTGTCCTTAGTACTCTTCTCTATGGCAGTGAAACCTGGACAACTTACTCACACCAAGAGAACAATTTAAACAGCTTTCATATGCGGTGTCTGCGAAGAATTCTTGGTATTAAGTGGCAAGACAAAATCACAAATACTGAAGTATTGGAAAGATCAGGTTGTGTGACAGTTTATTCCATGCTCAGTCTTCGTAGACATAGATGGATAGGACATCTTAGGAGGATGGATGATGGTAGAATACCAAAGGATATCTTTTTTGGTGAATTACAGATGGGTAAGAGATCTCAGGGTCGGCCTCTACTACGATACAAAGATGTGTGTAAGCGGGACATGATTGATACAGGCATTGATAATGCACATTGGGAGCAAGTCGCCGCTGAACGTGTTGCATGGAGGGCAAATATCAGAAATGGAATAAAGTCAAAGGAGAAAATTATTGCAGAAAAGTCACACACCAAGCGTTTGAGACGTAAGATGGTGCATGATGGTGGAAATGACCACGTGTTCACATGCACCCACTGTGAACGGACATTTACAGCGCAAATTGGCCTTATCAGTCACACTCGCTACCGCCATAGTTAAAAGTTATTATGCCTTTTTAGAGCACAAACTATCGTCTGTCAAGACGGCAAGGTGCCAATGATCTACTATCTAGCTTTTAAAGTTCTAAGGAGCAATCACAATTTTTATCCTTCACCCGTCAATCACTTTGTCTCGTCTCGACTTGCTCCTGTGTCGAATGTTGACCTATATACCGCTGTCCTATTTCGTTTCGTTGGTGTCAGGTCTTAGTCAGATATGACTGGGCTACCGTATAACAGTAGACGGTACTACCTGCTTTCTGTTAGCGCCGAACGTTGGGCGGCGCTTACCAAACCCGACACCCCACATTGTGTCAACGGCTTCAGGCGGAAGAGCGCAAATGGGATGGCCTTACCCTGGTGCGAGGAAATGCAACCTAAAGACAAAATGTCATGGCAGGGCAGACCAGGTCCCAAGCCTGGAGCAATGCACAAGAAATGATCTATGTACTACAAACTCCTTTTTTAAAACAAATTAGCTGCATAAGGTCACACGGAAACATCCAAGATCCGGCCATTCGCACCAACTGGACTTCATCATCACACGGAGACAACATCTGAACCATTCATTCATTCATTCAGTAGCATGTCCTTTGCAGAACCTCGCTCCCATAACAACCTTCCGGAAAACTTCTCGATCACAAGCAAGATGTCCCGCGTCTGATACACCCATCTGGAGATCATCCGCCACATCCTGCACCCATCTTCTCTTTGGCCTTCCTCTTCCTCTCTTCCCAGGCATATACCCTTCCATTATTGTTCTCTCCAAACTGTCGTGACGTTTCAAGTGACCAAAATACTTCAATTTTCTTTGTTTTATCGTCTTTAATAGCCATCCCTCCTCAATATTCAACTCTTGAAGTATGGATGCATTTGTTCTTTTCTTTACCCAAGATATTCTTAGAACTCGTCTATAACATTTATATTCAAAGGCATGTATGCGCTGTTCAGCTTGTTTAGTAAGTGTCCAGGTCTCACAGGCGTATGGGAACATCTGAACCACATATCATTAACTCGAAGTTACCACAGTGCTGACTGTGTTACGGATCATTCTTTGGTTGTTGCAAGGGTTAGACTGAGACCAAAAAGAATCTACACAGCTAAACACAAATCTAGCCCCAGGATTAATATTATTAACACTCACGATCCTAAAAAGTGTTTTCAGTTTCAACAGCAACTTGACAACGCTTTCACTGATACACCAGAAAATTGTACAGTAAGTGAAAAATGGGGTAAACTTAAGGAAACTCTTTATAAAACTGCCGTAGGGGTTTACGGCATTGTGGATCATAAGAGGCAGGACTGGTTTGCTGCAAATAGCGAGACTCTGCAGCCCTTGATTGATAAGAAGAAAGATGTCTAAAGAAACAAGGAAAGACCAACGCGTAACACTCTGAGTGAGCTAAAGCAAGATAGGAAGGATGCGCAAAAGGCTGCCAGGCAGTGTGCCAATGACTATTGGATCAAGTTATGTGAGTCCATTAAAAGCGCAAGTGATAAGAGAGACATCAAAAGCATGTATGATGGAATAAAGAAAGCCTGTGGTCCAATGATCAAAAGAAGTGCACCATTGAAAACCTTGACTGGAGAAATCATAACTGATAAGAAACAGCAGATGGACAGATGGGTAGAGCACTATTTGGAGCTTTACTCAAGTGAGACCAAACTAGCGGATGATGCCCTCAACGCCATAGAGGCTCTACCAACTCTCGACCACCTGGACACACTTCCCACCATAACAGAAGTTAAGTGTGCTATAAATGAACTTGCATCTGGCAAGGCTCCAGTTAAGGATGGGATTCCAATAGAGGTTATCAGGAGTGGGCAAGACACACTCACTCTACAGATCCACCAGCTAATAGAGCTATGCTGTCGAGAAGGACAAGTCCCACAGGATTTAAAATATTCAAGCATCATAACACTGTACAAGAACAAGGGCGATCGGAGCGACTGCAAGAACTATAGGGGTATCTCACTTCTGTGTATTGTTGGAAAAATATTTGCCAGAATTGTTCTGCGCAGACTTCAAGTCCTAGGAGATCAAGTCTACCCCGAATCACAATGTGCTTTCGACAGAACCGGTCTACTATTGATATGATATTCTCATTGCGACAAATGCAAGAAAAATGCCGTGAACAGAATCAACCACTGTTTATTGCCTTCACCGAACTCACAAAGGCATTTGATTTGGTCAGTCGTGAGGGTCTGTTCAAGACACTAAAGAAGATTGGCTGCCCACCAACTCTTCTGTCCATTGTGGAATCGTTCCACACAGGCATGAAGGGTATAATCAAGTTTGATGGTGCAACTTCAGAAGAGTTTGAAATCAAGAGTGGAGTTAAGCAAGGTTGTGTACTAGCTCCCATCCTCTTTGGAATATACTTTTCACTTCTACTGAAATATGCCTTTCGTGATCAGGATGGTGGTATATACATTCACTCACGCTCAGATGGCGGCCTCTACAATGCTCTGAGATTGAAGGCCAAGACCAAAATTAGGAGGGTACTGATCAAAGTGTTGTTTTTTTGCAGATGATGCTGCAGTTACTACCCACTCTTAGGAAGAATTACAATGTCTACTATCTGCATTCTGCAATGCTTGTTCTGAATTTGGTTTAACAATTAGCAAAAAGAAGACACAGATTATGTCACAAGGTGCATATGGGGTACGATCAATCTTTATTGACGACGCCGAACTAGAGATGGTAGACCATTGTACATATCTAGGATCAGTGGTAAATAGCAAATTATCCCTAGATCAGGAAATCAGCATCATGATTGGTAAGGCAGCAGTCTGGGAGAACAGGAAGCTTACTGCCAAAACAAAAGTCCTTGTCTATCAAGCCTGTATCTTTAGTACTCTTCTTTATGGCAGTGAAAACTGGACAACTTACTCACACCAAGAGAAATGTTTAAACAGCTTTCATATGCGGTGTCTGCGAAGAATTCTTGGTATTAAGTGGCAAGACAAAATCACAAATACTGATGTATTAGAAAGATATGGTTGTGTGACGGTTTAGTCCATGCCCAGTCTTCGTAGACTTAGATGGATAGGACATCTTAGGAGGATGGATGATGGTAGAGTACCAAAGGACATCTTTTTTGGTGAATTACAGATGGGTAAGAGATCTCGGGGTCGGCCTTTACTACGATACAAAGATGTTTGTAAGTGCGACATGACTGATACAGGCATTGATAATGCACATTGGGAGCAAGTCGCTGCTAAATATGTTGCATGGAGGGCAAACATCAAAAATGGAATAAAGACAAAGGAGAAAATTATTGCAGATAAGTCACACACCGAGCGTGTGAGACGTAAGATGGTACATGATGGTGGAAAAGACCACGTGTTCATATGCACCCACTGTGAACGAACATTTACAGCGCGAATTGGCCTTATCAGTTACATTCGCTACCGCCATGGGCAAAAGTGCCTTTTTGAAGCACAAACTATCGTCTCTCAAGACGGCAAGGTGCCAATGATATGCTCGTGAAGCCTGGACTGTTTACCAGCGACACGCTAGGAAATTAAACCACTTCCACACAGTCTGCCATAGGATGCTACTGAAGATTAAAGGGCAAGACGAGATCCAAGACACTGAAGAAAGAGCGTCCATGCCCAGAATCCACACTCTACTGATGAAGAATCAGATTAGCTGGGCTGGTCATGTGACTCGCATGCCAGATCACAGGCTCCCTAAACATTTTTTTTACGGCGAGCTGCGTTATGGTAAATGCTACCAGTTCGGCCACAGCAAACGCTTTAAAGAAACTCTCACTAAAAGCTTTTGGAATTCGTCATGACACCTGGGAGACTGCTGCCAAAAACCGACATTCGTAGCGTACATCATTACGCAAGGGCGCAGTTACTTGTGCAGCAACCAGGACTGCAAGATCTGTGAAGAAAATGCTGGACAGAAAAACCACTGCAGGAGATTCTGCTCCTGGAACGTCAAGCATTCTTTGCCCACATTGTCGAAGAACATTTCGAGCCAAAATAGGCCTTACCAGCCATCTTAGAACCCACGGCTCCATACTTTTAACCCCACTAGATGAAATTAATGGTCATCATCATTCTTGATGGACAAACAACAAGAGGAATACACGTGCAGGTTATAACCCAGCGCTATTGGCTGAGGTGACCAATAGGTGCACGATGACGATGATCAGTGACAGACGATCAAACACGACCAACTAGACGCTCGGCTTTGTTGTCGTAGGTTCGAATCCACACCAGAGCCAATATGTAAAAGCGACCCGTGCTCCCAGGTCGACCCAGACTACAATGGCTACCAGAAAAGCTTTTGGGAAGTAAAGGCTGGCAACTAGCCGGGGTGTGGAACGAACCCACTATCCAGTCAGAGGAGAAAGCATAATCGCGTTAAACCGCTCAGCTACGCAGATTTCCACTATTTTCTCAATGTCTACACGCTGAACATGGAGTTATTCTCGCTTACATGGTGTGGGTTCAGATCTATGTGTTATTCTGTGTCTGTTCATCGTTATCTAGTATCTCTTTATGACCACGTAGTTCTGACTGGGAGTCAAGTGATGATTCCAGCAGTGACCTGTCTGTGACAAAACTCTGGGACAACTATCATCAGTACTGACTCATGAGAAATACGAACCCACAAATAACTGACTATTCGTCTCTCTCTCTCTCTCTCTCTCTCTCTCTCTCTCTCTCTCTCTCTCTCTCTCTCTCTCTCTCTCTCTCTCTCTCTCTCTCTCTCTCTCTCTCTTTTTTTTTCTCTCTCTTTCCCTCCCTCCATCTCTCCCTCTCTCTGTCTATCTCTGTCTCTCTCTCTCTGTCTATCCCTCTCTCTGTCTATCTCTGTCTGAGTCTCTCTCCCTCTCTCTGTCTCTGTCTCTGTCTCTCTCTCCCTCCGTCTCTCCCTCTCTCTGTCTATCTCTGTCTCTCTCTCTCCGTCTCTCCCTCTCTCTGTCTATCTCTGTCTCTCTCTCCCTCTCTCTGTCTCTGTCTCTGTCTGTCTGTCTGTCTCTCTTTCTCTCTCTCTCTCTTTCTCTCTCTCATGATGATAACACATGGATACAATGACATGCTCTAGAACCATGCAGATGTTACAACACAGTTATACATGGAAACCGACTGGAAATACAACAGTTTGCGAGCTTCAACCGTTTGCGGGCTGGTCTAACTAGTTAGAATAATCGGATAAATGTATCTCATAGCCATGTGTGGGTGTGGGTGTGTGTGTGTGTGTGTGTGTGTGTGCGCGCGTGTGTGCATGCGTGTCTGTGTTTGTGTGTTCCTGTGTTTGTGTGTGTGTGTGTGTGAGTGTGTATGTGTGCACCCTGAACCAAACTAGTATGTTAGGAATGTTAGCTACATGGCCTTTACAGAACGTGGCAATAACCCCCGGCATGATTAGCTGTTTGTGATTTACTAGGTAATATTTATTTTCAGTAGTTTGTCAGTGCTTTCAAAACAACCTACGCCTCGTAACTCGAAATCAACGCAGAGCGGTCTGCTTGTAAATCGCCGGAAGTTGATTTCGAACCCTAGACTTGGTGTGACGGTGAACTGTGAAACTCGTTCACTGCCTCTAAGTCACAGTTTGTTGTGAAAACACACAAACATTTTTTCAAATTATATTCCATTAATTACCAAATTAATACACAAAAGAATTAATGACATCACTAACAACAGAAAGAACACATCAACGGGTTGCCTAAAAACCAAAGATGGCAAAATCATAATAGAAAATGATCAGATTTTACATGCGTGGTCAGATTATGTGAAAGACCTGTATGATGATACAAGAGAAGAACAACATGATCATCGGAATAATAATGAAGAACCATCAATTTTGAAGATGAAAGTTTAGAATGCTCTTAACAATATGAAAACTGGCAAGATCCCGGGTACAGATAACATCACAATAGAAATGATCAATGTCTTAGAAGAATATGGAATAGACCAAGTCACCAGACTGCTGAGCGTAATATATGATACTTGAGATACACCTCCTGAATTATGCAATTCAGTATTTATTGCAGTTCCGAAGAAATCAGGAGCCTTGGAATGTGATCAACGTCGAACATTAAGTATAATGAGTCACATCACGAAGATTGTGCTGAGAATTATAATGCAAAGAGCTAGGAAGAAAATACAACCCGACATAGGAGAAGAACAATGTGGGTTTGTAGAAGACAAGGGTACAGTAAATGTTATGTATATACTGAGAACAGTAACTGAACGTTCTATAGAAGTAAACAAAGATTTATACCTTTGCTTTATTGACTGCACTAAGGCTTTCGATAAAGTGAGACATGTCGACATGATAAGATGCTTGAAGATCTACAAATTGATGGAAAAGACCTTAGACTTGTAAAAAACATATATTGGAAACAATAAGCTGCCATCAGAATTGATAATGATGTAGGTCAATATCAGCCTATTAAAAGAGGTGTAAGACAGGGATGTGTAATGTCTCCGGATCGTTTTCCCCCATACAGTGAACATATTTTCAGAAATATAGAAGATATGGAAGGAATCAACATTGGGGGAAGATACATCAATAACATTAGATAGGCTGATAATACAGTCTTGATTGCAGACAATGAACAAGACCTGCGACATTTAGTAAATGCGGTTGTTGCATGTTGGATGTGAAGCATGGACAATGAGTAGTCAAGCTGAAAAACATCTGATGGCTGGGGAATTGTGATTTCTGAGGAAAATGCAAAGTATTCCATGGACTGACAGAAAAATAAATGAACAAGTATTTCAAGAAACAAATGAAGATCGTAAACTAATTAAAGTAATTCAAAGTAGACAGTGAACATTTTTGGGACATGTTATGAGAAGAAATGACTTGAAGAACTTGGTGACAACTGGCAAGATCGAAGGCAAGAGACCAATGGGAAGACCGAGAAGTAAATACCTGGATGGCTTGGCTACGTGACATGGTAGAGACAGGAACACGGAATTGATCCACAACTCTGTGATCGAATGAGATGGCAAAACATGACCGCCCACGCTTATGGGCATGGCTCATGATATATATATATATATATATATATATCATTACATAATTCTGAGATAATATCAATGTCAAAGCTAGATAGTGATTTGATCATCTCCGTTGTTATTTTGTCAAGACGTGCAGTCTTTCCTTGATTCATCCTATTGATAGCCTTCTCTACTTCAGCCTTTAATATGTTTGGTCCATCTTGAGTGTTATACAATGTCGTTTTGTTGGCCTTGCTGCCCCTGAATAAATCTTCTGTGTATTATGTTCATCTTTTTATTATATCGGTATTATCAATTGTAGGAAGACACAGGTTATGGTCGTCACTAGGAAGAACGAAGTACCACAATGTAATATACAAGTAAATGGGAATATTCTTCAACAAGTGAATCGGTTCAATTATCTAGGAACAGTCATAACATCTGATGGCAGATGCCTTGAAGAGATTAGAACAAGAATCGCCATTGCGAAAGTAGCCTTTAGTAAGATGAAAAACATTCTGACCAATAAAATGATGTCAATTGAAACGAGAAAAAGAGTGTTGAGGGGATACATAGAGCCTGTTCTTTTGTATGGATGTGAAACTTGGACAATATGCAGACAAGCTGAAAAACATCTGATGGCTGCAGAAATGTGGTTTCTGAGGAAAATGCAAAGAATACCATGGACAGATAGAAAAACCAATGACCAAGTACTACAAGAGACAAATGAAAATCGTAGATTGATTAGAGAAATTAGACGTAGACAGTCAACATTTTTTGGACATGTTATGAGAAGAAATGGACTGGAGAACTTGGTGACATCGAGGGGAACAGACCAAGAGGAAGACCGAGAGGAAAATACCTGGATGGCTTGACCACATGGCATGGACGAGACAGGAACACTGAGCTGATCCACGACTCTGGTGATCGAGTGAAATGGCGAATCATGACCGCCCACGCTTTCCGGCATGGCACATGATTGATTGATTGATTATCAACTATAATTTCTCTGATACAACCATTTCCTATTATATTATTTTTCTTCGTTGTAAATCTTTTTATATTTTCATGCAATACTTTCGAGCTGTGGTTTACTTCTAGATTTTCTATTTCTTTGCATTTATTCTACAGCCACTCTTCTTTGTCAACTCTGCACATTGGACGTATTTCTCTTTCTAATAATGTATATTCTGTAGTGTTGTTTGATTTCTTTCTTTGATTCGTTTGCTCAAGATTTCATTGGTTATTCACAATTGATTTTCCTTATTTTCCTGCAGTGGTAAGTTGGTATTTGCAATTTGTATGCTAGTTTTTACACACTCCCATTTTGTATTAATGTTTTCCTCAGGATGTTCACGTCGATATTGTTCCATGCTTTCAACGATTAGCCTATCATATTTATGTTTTACTTCAGTCAGATATCGTTGACTAATATCTGCTTGTGTCAATGCTGATATATCTTTTTTGACGCGTCCCCGATGTCCTTATTCTTGTGTTTTAAAGTTTTATTTGTAATTTTAAACTAGAGAATTGTGGTCAGATTTGATATCAGCACCATGATATGTTTTTGCATTTTTAACATTGTTTTTAAATCTCTTTCAAATCATAATGTAGTAAATTTAGTTGATAGTTCTACGTCCAGGACATTTCCACGTATACAATTTCCTAGGGATGTGGTGGGAAAATGTGTTACAAATAATAAGACAGTTTTCTTCACAAAACTGTATAAGCCGATCTCCTCTGTCGTTTCTGGTTCTCATACCATGTTGCCCTACTTTCTGCTTATATTTAGTTTTTCCAACCTTTGCGTTCATGTCTCCCATGACAATTAGAACCTCTGATCTTTTTACAATTTGCATTGTTTGTTGTAGGTTTTCATACTAGTCTTCTAGCTGTTCATCACTATCATCAGTTCTATAAGGCAGTCCAGGTAGTCCAGACAGTGAAGCACGTCCTGGCTGGTTGCAAGGTCGCTCTGACCCCAGGGCGGTTTACGTGGCGGCACAACAAGGTCCTGACCGAGTTGGCCGCCATAGTGGACGTAGCACGGATGAAGGCAAACAGAGAAGGGCACAGATCGAGGCCGATGGAGATTTCCTTCGTCCGAGCAGGGTACAAAAATGGTAAAGCTGACGACTTGCCGCTTGCTACCGTCTTCGATGGTGCGAGGGACTGGGGTGATCCGAAAGGTTGGTTTGCGATCTGACATCGTACTTAGCTTCTCGTCAGCCAAGCAGCTAACGCTGATTGAGCTGACTGTCCCGTACGAATCGAATTTCGAGGAGAGACACGTGTTCAAGATGGCGAAGTACGAAGACATGGTCGCAGACCTTAGGCCGAAGGGTTACATCTTCAGACTGCTCGCTGCCGCGGTAGGCGTGAGAGGTCTCGCCTCCCACTCCGTGTCTGATGTGTTGAAGCGAATGGGCTTGAAAGAACAATTAAGAGCCCGGACCCAAAAACAATTGTCTGACTCAGCCAAAAAGGCCTCGTGCTGGCTGTGGAACTGCCGCGTCCTAGAATGGGACAAGTCTCGGAACTAGTATCATTAGAAGCGGTGACTGCAATACCAGCAATGTCTCAATCAAAAACCACGAACTTAAATACGTCTCGTGTCAGTTCTTTAGCCCGTTCTCCAAGCTTGAGTGGTGAGCCTGAGTGCAGTCAATCTAGCAAATGTCGGCCGACGTCCAGCCTCCATAATATAGTGATAATCGACTGAAGGTCGCACCCAGACCTAGCGCAAGTTAACAAGTCTACAAGAATAACCAACACCTCACATTCCACAGGGTATGCATACTACGGGGTCTAGTCAGTTGCAGACAGACCAAGAGGGTGGGTCTGAGAAGAAAGGGAGATCCGGCTCCCTAGCTGGGTGCGGCGCCGTGAACGGGGCACGGGGAAGGCGCACGGCAGCGGAAGACGTATGGAGGCGACAGAGGCAGTGGCGGGGGATGAAGCTCGCATCCCATGACCACACGTGCCAAGGTGCAGTCACAGGCTGCACGGGCTCTCCCCATCGAGGGAGGGAGGGTGGGCTTGAGAATGGACAAAGTAACAGCGAAGGGATAAACTGAAATCAGGGATAACGAATATAACTGAACGATCTTCTAACGGCAGGAGACAGACGCCCGGAGTCATGACCCGGGCGGGACCGCCCTCATAGAATATTAAGAAATTGAAGGTCCAAAATGCTTGGAGAAGGGGGTTTACTTCTGATGATCTGAAGTCCCTGCCGTGTTTGCTCCGCATCGGAGTTCTTACTACAGTTGTTGGATCATACGTCTCTAGAATTACTATCTCGAAAATTCTTGCCTTTATTTTGAGTAGTATCATTCTATCTTTATGAGCCCAGAATTCACTAATATTTTCCTATACATTTCTGTTTATTAAAATTCCTATTCCTCTCTCATGATGATCTCCTCCCTTGTTAATGAATATATAATCGTGTCCCCATTATATAACTCTTACTTTTTATTACGTTCTAGTATTATATTCTAGTATTATCTGCTTCTCTAGAGTTCGACAATCTGGTTTCTGTGGACACTAAATCTAACGTAACATCTAAAGTGGATGAGAATAAACTGTGAGAATATATCTTATCTTGTTTTTTACAGCAGAGGTACTGAGGCATTTCGACAGACTGACAGAACTGATAAACAGCTTCACAATTATAATGAACAATCAGACAGTCCAGATAAATAGTTTAGCCAGCCAGTCAGACGATAAGACAGCGCAACGTGTTAACCACACAGACCAGCTAAACAGATTAACAAGCCACTCAGACGATCAGACAACCCAACTTGTGAACCAAAAAGCCCAGTTAAACAGGTTATGTAATTCTATAATTATTGCAATCCCGATTGATTGATTGATTGATTGATTGATTGATTTGGAAACGGACATCATAGTATTCGGGACATTCCCATAAGCTCGCCGTCCCCGTCCTCAGCAGCCAGCGAAGAGTTCCAACACCAATAGTACCAATAGCAATCTGATTATATGTCCGTCTCGCCTTTCCTCTGAGCGTCGAGCGTTATTCAGATTCCCTCGTCACTCCTCGCTGTCTCATTCTTGCCAGACCATGGTGAACTATTTGCTCCTCCGAGTTGTATACGTGCTCTCTCACAAGGTCGCAACCACGTCTGCCTTGTCAAGCATCAATACTCCACCATATTTTGCAGAGGCAGCCAATCTTTCCGCCTGTACATTCCTCAGCACACCGGCACGCTCCGTAGAAAAGATCCAGGCGATGCATGCCACCCGTGACCTCCGAAGCGAAGCAAGCCACTCTGCCCGAAGCTTGCCTGTCCTCACCTTCCTCAGCATGCTTTCTGAGTCAGTTATAATCACGATGTGTGTGTGTATCGTATTCTCCATCCCGCGGAAAGCGGCACTGACCCCCTCCACCTCCATTCTTAAGCTAGATGTTGTGGTATCATATGCCAGGCTCTCCTGCACCAAACATCGACCATTAGCTTTTGCTAAGAACCCCCAGGAACTTCTCCTACCTCTCAACACCGACCCATTTGTGTAGATAATCACACCACCCGAGCGACCATTATCCTGAATTAGTTGCTGGATTTCCACTTTCGTGGCCCCTGCTGGCCACTGGCAGCACTCCCGGTTCAATGTGATTATAACTATGCACAAGTCTGACTGCTCCGATTACACTCTTACCCACTCCTCTCCTCGCCTAATGTTCTCCAAGGGCACACCTGTCTGATCGTATCCTCCTCCTGAGACATCCATGATTTCCCTCTTATCAGTCGCTGACCCTTAACGGCGTCAGACGCCTCATGCAAAGGCTGATCTGTATCTGCAGCTACTCTGAGGTATGCCTTCTTCTGCATCACCTTGAGCCTACCAGCAACAGTGGCAGACCAAGGATGTAACGCATACACACTACTGGGGTGTCTCTGGTGCATCCCAGAATGACTCGCATAGCTTCGTTATGTATGCGCTCTAATTTCACCAGCTGACTCTTTGAGACAGTGAGCAGTCCTAGTCCATAATCAGTCACTGAGAGGATCACGTGCTGGTATAGTGTGAAAAGCATTCTCTGCTCTGTGTCCATTGCATCCATACTTTTAAGTGCATTTAGTACCGTTTGAGACCTTGTCACAACCGTCTCCACATTGTCCTTGAAGGACAGGCTCCTGTCATATGTGATTCCCAGATACTTAAGTTTGTTCTCTCTGTTGACGCTTCTACCATCTATCGCGAGGCTTGGGGACAACAGCTCTCACAGTCCTGTTGAACAGAGAGCACCACAAAACAGTCGCCTTTTCCGGGTGGGTGACAGCACTCATTTCAGTGCACCAGTCAATCAGTTTTTCTACTGTTCCCTGTAGATCCTGGGCTGTTTGCTACCTATCTCTTCCCTGTCTATACGCAAGAATATCATCTGCAAATGTTAGTATCCTTCCAACCCCTGGTACTTCTAGGTTTGCAATCTTGCTCGTATACACGTTAAAGAGCACCGGTGAGATTGCAGATCCCTGTGGCAGTCCCGGGGTTAAAATATGTGGCTCTGAGGTCCATGCACCAAGACGGAGAGCAACCCGACGAGAATGCAGAACGGCTGCTATCCAGTTTACCAACCAGGGATTGACTCCCTTCTCCATCAGTGTGGTCATCAAAATATCATATCTAACTCTAGTGTACGCATCCGCGAGATCAAGCGCCGCTGCATCGTTTCCTGTCTACTCTGGAATCAAATGCAAAAGTGGCTGCATTTGACCAGGTATCTTTTCCTGGCCTGTAGCTCCCCGGGTACCTTGGAAGAAGCTTCCCCCTTTCCAAAAACTCTTGCAGCTCGACAGCGACTATCTTCTCTAGAACCTTCCCAAATGTATTTTGAAGGGTGATGACCCTAAAGCCGCTAAGCAGCTCATAGAGCATGAGAAAGAGGCAGGGGATGTCTTGCAGGAGTCCATACGCCTGGTGCCGCCCCTCACGCCTGCCAGACGACCAACGATCACGACCAGTTTACCCATGGCCATCCAGTTCCTCAGCACGCTGGTCCACCTTGAACTTCGGTTTTTATATTTGGAGTTTTCCGTATCCTAGATGGACTGCTGTCCCAAGCTAACGGGTTCCACCTACCTGGGGGAGGAGTTAGAGAGCCCCTGACTCGCTTAGCAGGCACGTCTCCGAGCATATGAGGTATTTTGTAAGGAACTCAGATCCCACCCGGAGATCCCCCCTCGCCCTCTGTGCCCACCGCCAGTTTGTCCGCGGCTGCAATCCCAAAGAAATCAGGAGCCTTGGAATGTGATGAACATCAAACAATTAGTGTACTGAGCACATCACGCCAGTTAGACGATCAGACAACCCAAATAAATAGATTAGCAAACCCGTCAAACGATAAAACAGCCCAGCTGATGGACCAGACAGCTCACGTGCACTATATTTCTCAACTATGTTATCTGGACCAGGCCGATCAGAAATAACGTCATGAAGCAGCCGAGAAAATACCGAAGCTCCTAAAAAAGAAATTGGGCAAAGCTGACGAGGTGAGTGACCTGGATAACAGTGTGTGAAAGTGGTGACATATGTTTGTGTACGTTTGATTGCGATATTCAATGAGGATGTGTGAGTCTTCAGAACGTATAGTTGCACTTGTTGACATGACCAGTGGATTAGTTCAGTTAAGTCAAGAACCGACAGCATATCACTCAGTACATTCCCATACGCGCTCCGGCTTAATCTTCAACAACCAACGAAGAGGCCCAATACTAATGGTACAAGTTGCATTCTGATTGGTGTCCGTCTGGCCATTCCTCGAAGAACTGAGTGTCGGTGAAATCCTCTGGTCACTCTCTCTTGCACCATTCTCCCCAGACATTGATGTTTTATCTGTTCTTCCACTATATATATATATATATATATATATATATATATATATATATATATATATATATATATATATATATATATATATATATATATATATATATATGGTCCCAAGGGGCCTGATCATAACTGCCTTATCATACTTGTACACTACTGGATCAGTGGTGTACGAGAGTAGAGTAGCGAACACTTGTACATTCCTGGAGCAGTGGTGCACGAGAGTAGAGTATCGGACACGTGTACACGCCTGGAGCAGTGTTGTACGAGAGTAGAGTAGCGGACACTTGTACACACCTGGAGCAGTGGTGTACGAGAGTAGAGTAGCGGACACGTTAGCCTTATATTTGCATAGAACTTCTAGTACTGATATTTTCTGTGCGTAGCGGATTATTTATTATAATCTTTTAGATTTCTAACTTTACAATGGTGTTTGACAAACTTAACGCGAAGAAGACAGGAGAGAAGTGGTGGGGGTGGGGATGTAACATAGTGTTCCAGTTTCCCCAGTTTGCAGACACGAAAAGAGGAACGGTTTCTAGGAAGTGCGAGTTTCACGTGTAGGGGACGCCGTTTCCTTATATGGTAACGAATGCCAGAGTTCAGAACGAGATAGGAATTTGGTGCTGTAGCTGAAAATAGAATGCGTTAGGGGGTTATTCCCTGGCCAGACCAGACATAGTCACTTGAGTCTAAACGTTCCCCCTAAGCAGATGAAATTCTAACGGGAGCGGGTGTTTGTGTTTGCCTCCTTTTGCTGATGGCGAGGACTATTGTTTTTGAATGATTCATATCTGTTTGATAAGATAAATATAATACATGTAACTTATGTATTTTGTTGAAGTTTGAAACTGCAACATTACTTCTGTAAGACAACAGCCTGAGGTTCGAACTTTCCATCTCGAACGTCTATACCACGGTATCATAGTTCTCTGCCTACAATTCTTATCATGCTATGATTACTGATTCATATTCTGGTGAAGATCTTGATATATCTGCCAATTATGTGCAGAGACTATGCAGCGTTCACTATATCTTCATATTCGGTTCAATATTCTCTAGAGAAGAGGCTATCTTTACTAGACTTCTAGTAAACTATTTATGTGCTAACTAGTGCATTTGTTAAGATTCATAACATGTAAGCATACATATTGTGTGTGAATCTTTACGTCATCTGTGTACGGAATATGCCGGGGTGGGAAGTTAATTTTGTTGATATGACAGCCTGAGGAAACAGTTGGTTAGGACACCCCATTGCTTCAGACGGTGTGGCGGGTCCTGCATGTCCTGTTGGCTAAGTCCAATTCATGAGAACGGCCTACATACTCATTTCTACATGTAGTACATCGTGCAGTGAGCTTGCCATAATACCAAGACATTGGAGGAGATGTTTAAGACTCCGACTTCTAGGAATTAGAGGAGTAGACAGTTTAGTCGGAGAGAATCCCGGTAATGTTCTGGAAACAGATAGTGTCCTCTCATAGTGTGGGTGTTACCATGTGAGAGTGTAAATTTTTCGGTATCTGTGTTTGTCTTGTTCGTCGGTGTGTCTTATCGTGAGGGTGGTAAGGTTAGTTTAGAAGACCGAACCAAATCCCCGACCAATGGACGGATCAGTTTTGCGGGAAATGCATAGAGACCCCGCTTGTCAACAGAGATTTAGGTACAAAGTAACTAGCAGAGAACAGCGGGGAATGCCCCTGTCCTCTTGTTTTATTTCCAAGGTGTGTCTCTGTTTGTGCAAAATGAAAATGTATAATTTGCCATGATGTACAGTGCTTGTTGTTTTAAATCTTACAGGCCCTGGAGGCAAATGGTGAGGGACAATTGGTGGAGTCAAAAACCTTGGCTATCCTTTTATCTATACTTATCATCAAAGAGATGGCTGTCCAACATAGGCAGTTACAAGATGGAGGCGAGATATGGTTTTGCTAGAGATGTGGCCACAACACCTTAATCGTTGAGCTGGTAGCTGGAATTCGCTATCGGACGGGGGAGATAACTCAGTGTTTTCTTTTAAGCAACTACGAGAGGGACCTATCTTAGTTACCTCCCTTGACTATATGTGTTGTCAATGGATTGGCCAGAGGCAGAACAGCTGGAAGGGTGCTCTGGAATTAGGTACCATCAGTTACCATTATCTACGTCTGAGAGATGTAACCTGTATTCTTCCTGTAGTATCAGGGAAGTTATATGTCTGGAAAAGCTTACGGACTGGATTGTACTTTTCCTATAAGCGGTCATAATCAATTGATTGAGATCTGAAACCAGCTACGGAACCCCTGTTTGTTTCAATATCGCTCTAAGACATTGGGGATGCGTCTTTATCTTCGATGAAGCATGTTAACCCTATAACCCGCGGGAGGCCGCCTAAAGATGTTCAAACTAGCTATGACAGATGCTTATGGATAGTCCTTCCTTCACTAACACCACAGCAACTTCGTTGATAGTCCGTGCTTCAACATTTCCAGAATTATGGTTGAAATCACCGTTTATGGCAGACTCATGTGCCTCTCAAGACATATGCAAGTTCCAGAACTTCCGAACTCAAGTCCATCGTATCCGCACAAAACCCCACCATTTTTATCTAAAGTCCTTTAGGAAAATTTGTGGACAGTTACATTTGTCTGTCAATTATGTTCCACCATCAAATGGATTACATCAACGTCATTGATTCCTATCCACAATCACGGTGTTCGGCATCCAGATAACCTTTTTACAGTAATACAGTATGGTGTTTGGTCCATTCAGGATGGGATGAGCCCATCTATAGCAACAATAGAATACGTAGAGAATCATCATAGAACTGTAGAAGAGTCTTCATATGACTTTCTCCACTGGGAGAGTGGCTACAGTAGTTATCCAGCCCAGTGTGGGGTGGACCTACATTGTTCCTGATTCACAGGATTTACGTATTCCAGACTTAGTTAGGACAAAGACACAATCACCAGCCAGATCCAAGATTTATGATCTGTCTTTGTTTAATATAGTAGAGATCAGAGAGTAATGTAGATCTAAGGTGTTTGATTTATTGAAACTGGTTAACGGTAGTCCCGAGATGGTTATTCGGGAAGACACAACCCTCAAGAGTTGAGGGTGTATGGTTTTAAGTGAGGGGAGAGACAGAGGAGGGGAGGAGTGTTAGTTTAGAAGTTAATTCATTACTTGACAATGTATTTGTTTGGTTATGATGTTTTATAGATTGTAGAGTCTCGTAAAGGTATATGTGAGATTCTATTAATAAAGATATAATTAGGACCAGGAGTGTCTTTATTGTCTTGTGACCAATGTTACAACGTTTTGTCATTGTAGAGAAATGTGCTACTGTTATACATGTACAGAGAACTAAAGTGGGAGGTCAGCCAGCACATAGACCCATAGTCCTATAGAAGGATAACAGCTTGCTAGAGGTCTGTGGTTACTTGAACTGTTCTCTGCCTTGTTCTTCAGGAGGGTAGTCTTATAATTGTAGGGTGGGCTGGGGTTCATTACTGGTCAGTCCCAATCCTTACATCCATAGAGCAAAGCTACTCTATGTTCCTGGAGACTTCTACCAAAGAAAGGACTCGAACAAATATCTTATAGTGTGTATCCGGGCCCTCTAACCCTAGAATTTTATTCAACGATCATTTACATTTAATACCCCACAGAGGAGGAGGTATTTGACAGTCTTAAATTGTACACAGGCAGAAGAGAGGAGGAGGAGGAAGAAAAGAAACATAAAAACAAGAAGAAGAAAACTCGATGAAAAGTTCATTAACAGGTACATCAATTTTATTTCATCTCCTTTTTATATTACAGGGAGCATGCAAAAGAGGACAAAGTCGGCAAAATATCAGAGAGGATATTGTTCTATAGGGGAATGTCGTAGCCTTGTGTGACATAACAACTGATGACGGAGGCTGGGTAATTATACAAGTATTGCTTCCACGTCTCGTCCATCCATCCATAAATGTAACACCTGACTTATTCATCGATGTGTGCATTAAATCATATATTTAAAACGCTCATTACTCAATTTCACGCATCCGTGTTCCACAAATAGTCTTTCCATATCAGTTAGTGTTATTTCACCCGTGTACTCATTCACACAATAGGCCAAATGTGCGTGTACAGAAAATAAGCTGACAAAGTATTCGCATAGCACATACCACTGTTGGAGTGTGACGTGTTGCATATTCTAAGTCACGACGCATGAGTTGCGGTGACCAGCTCTCTTCCTCGTCAATTTCCCTTCTCAGAACATTCTGACAATTTTCTAGCTCCCATTAAGGAGATCGGATAGACACCACGACTGTAATGGTCGGCAAACAATTATGTTGCCTCTACTGGAGATAGAACCTGCACCACTGTCGTGGCAGACACTTTTCACATCGGGCCACTCCGTGGGTATATGATGCCAGCCCCAAACTTGTACAGACAGGCTCTCAGAGGGTGATCAGCATCACATCTGCAGCGTTGTTTCCCTAAATATTTTCTGGGACCTCTTTACGACTGCGTCCTTCTTGGAGGCCAGGTATTTGTTTATGTCTCGAGGGGGATTCGAACACATGAGTCCCAAGGCTAGCTACTCGACCACCGCGGCTCCAGAAAGTGTCATGTGGGACACAGAAATGATGTCATCGTATACGTTTGTGTCAGCTGATGCGCTTGTCTATCTGTCTGTGCTCAATTGTGTTCTTCTTTTTACCGCAATAGATAAATTAGTGATGCTTTTGGATGAAGGATATGGCTTTAAAACATAAGGCATACATGCCAACAATAGGTCTCCAAAGTTTACTGACAGCAACAGCAGGTCTACCATGTTTATTGACCATAATTGTGCCATATTTATTAACAACAACATGTGTGTCATATTTACTGACAATGATAGGTCTTCCATGATTACTGACAACAAAGACAGGTCTTCCAGGTTTACTGACAGCAACAGATGTACCATTTTACTGATAATAACAGGTGTGCAATGTTTAAAGGCAACAGTAGGTGTTTTATGCCTACTGACAAAAATAGGTCGTCTATGATTACTAACAACAACAAAAAGTGTTCCATGTTTACTGACAACAAAGACAGGTCTTCCATGATTACTGACAACAAAGACAGGTCTTCCAGGTTTACTGACAACAAAGACAGGTCTTCCAGGTTTACTGACAACAAAGACAGGTGTTCCATGATTACTGACAACAAAGACAGGTCTTCCAGGTTTACTGACAACAAAGACAGGTCTTCCATGATTACTGACAACAAAGACAGGTGTTCCATGATTACTGACAACAAAGACAGGTCTTCCAAGTTTACTGACACCAAAGAAAGGTCTTCCATGATTACTGACAACAAAGACAGGTGTTCCATGATTACTGACATCAAAGACAGGCGTTCCATGATTACTGACAACAAAGACAGATCTTCCATGATTACTGACAACAAAGACACGTCTTCCATGATTACTGACAACAAAGACAGGTCTTCCATGATTACTGACAACAAAGACAGGTCTTCCATGATTACTGACCACAAAAACAGGTCTTCCATGATTACTGACAACAAAGACAGGTCTTCCATGGTTACTGACAACAAAGACAGGTCTTCCATGGTTACTGACAACAAAGACAGGTTTTCCATGATTACTGACAACAAAGACAGGTCTTCCATGGTTACTGACAACAAAGACAGGTCTTCCATGATTACTGACAACAAAGACAGGTCTTCCAGGTTTACTGACAGCAACAGATGTACCATGTTTACTGATAATAACAGGTGTGCAATGTTTAAAGGCAACAGTAGGTGTTTTATGCCTACTGACAACAATAGGTCGTCTATGATTACTGACAACAACAACAAGTGTTCCATGTTTACTGACAAAAACAACTTATGTGCTATGTTTACTGAAACAACAGGTGTGCCGTGTTTACTGACAACAACAATTGTGCCATGTTTACAGACAACAAGAACAGGGCTTCCAGGTTTACTGACAGAACCAATGCCAGTAACGTGGAAATTGGTGCGACATTGTTACAGGAAGGGAAAGATGAAACGCCATTATTATTCACTGTTGCTTATGTAAGCTCAGAAAGACAGAGAAAAACTACGCTGGCTGCTGGGTTTATTATAAGGTCATTTCAATTATTTCCATTAGGTCAGATCTTGCAATAATAAATCATTACAACTATTTTATTTTTATTATTCTATTTTATTTATTTCGATGTCCCAATGATAGTGTCAGTGTCTATAATAAGCACGCCGAAAAATTCTGCATACATTTACATTGAAAGCTGCGTATTTTACTACCCACTGAATTTTTTTTATTTAGGTCAGATCATGTGTTAAAGAATAATAATGAAGTGTACATATGTTTCTCACTTTTAATAAGATAATTAGCAGTATAAGATAGACAGTTCATTTACAAGCATATATATATATATATATATATATATATATATATATATATATATATATATATATATATATATATATATATATATATATATATATATATATAAGCATATATATCCATGCTGCTGGCATGTTTCATGAGTTTTTAGAATTATAGGCTACAATTTATAGCTTTGCCTGGTTGGCAGGTTTTCATATCCATTGCGTCGACGAACTTACAGTACAATAAATGTGTCTCACTATTACACACCACTGTGAACTATATAGGTGTCATATAGTACTGGTGACATTTATTGCACAGAGCTGTAATATTAAATGTATAGACCTGCATTATAGTTCAAAATGGCTGCCAATTAATGTTTCAAGCACTTAATCTCTGATATGTTAATTAATAATTGAGCAAACTATATGGACCGTACATTTGTTCCATGCAGCCAAACAGTCACTTTAATATTAAATATTCTGTCTTGCTTAAACATTCCAAATTGTATTGTTCAATTCAAAGAAATGTGTGATTGGTTTACCCATCTGATTCCTAACAATTGTGTCATGAATCGCATTACTAATTAACAAGTGGTTATAATACACTTAATCAAGCCAGGTCTTAATCAGAAATAACTCAGCTAACATATGACAGTAGGCGGTACTACCTGCTTTCGGTTAGATATCTGACCACTCAGCAACTATCAGTGTTGTGAAATTGTGTTTATATATATATATATCGTATTAGAGGCCGATCCTGCTGAGATCTCTTACCCATCTATAATTCATTAAAAAAAAGATGTCCTTTGGTATTCTACCATTATCCATACTCCTAACATGTCCTATCCATCTAAGTCTACGAAGACTGAGCATGGAATAAACCGTCACACAACCTGATCATTCCAGTACTTCAGTATTTGTGATTTTGTCATGTCACTTAATACCAATTATTCTCCGCAGACACCGCATATGAAAGCTGTTTAAACGTTTTCTCTTGGTGTGAGCAAGTTGTCCAGGTTTCACTGCCATAACGAAGAGTACTAAGGACACAGGCTTGATAGACGAGGACTTTTGTTTTGGCAGTATGCTTCCTGTTCTCCCACTCTTTTTCTTACCTGTTCATTGTTGTTGCTGCCTTACCATCCGGATGTTGATTTCCTGATCTAGGGATAATTTGCCATTTACCACTGATCCTAGATATGTATAATGGTCTACTATCTCTAGTTCGGGGTCATCAATAAAGATTGATCGTACCCCATGTACACCTTGTGACATAATCTGTGTCTTCTTTTTGCTGATTGTTAAACCAAATTCAGAACAAGCATTGGGGAATGCAGACAGTAGACATTGTAATTCTTCCTCAGAGTGTGTCGTAAATGCAGCATCGTCTGAAAAAAGCAACTCTGATCAGTACCATCGCCATGGCGAAAGTAGCCTTTAGCAAGATGAAAAACATTCTGACCAATAAGAATATGTCAATTGAAACGAGAAAAAGAGTTTTGAGGGGATACATAGAGCCTGTTCTTTTGTATGGATGTGAAACTTGGACAATGAGCAGTCAAGCTGAAAAACACCTGATGGCTGCAGAAAAGTGGTTTCTGAGGAAAATACAAAGAATACCATGGACAGACAGAAAAACCAATGACAAAGTACTATAGGAGACAGATGAAAATCGTAAATTGATTAGACAAATTAGATGTAGACAGTCAAAATTTTTTGGACATGTTATGAGAAGAAATGGATTGGAGAACTTAGTGACAACTGGCAAGATCAAATGGAACAGACTAAGAGGAAGACCGAGAGGAAAATACCTGATGGCTTGACCACATGGCATGGACGAGACAGGAACACTGAGCGGATCCACGACTCTGGTGATTGAGTGAAATGGCGAATCATGACCGCCCACGCTTTCCGGCATGGCACATGATTGATTGATTGATCAGTAACCTAATAATTGTGGTCTTGCCCTTCAATCTCTGAGCAATGTAGAGGCCGCCATCTGACCGTGAGTGAATGTATATACCACCACCCTGATCACGAAAGGCATATTTCAGTAGAAGTGAAAAGTATATTCCAAAGAGGGTGGGAGCTAGTACACAACCTTGCTTAACTCCACTCTTGATTTCAAACTCTTCTGAAGTTGAGCCATCAAACTTGATTATACTCTTCATGCCTGTGTCGAACGATTGCAAAATGGACAGAAGAGTTGGTGGGCAGACAATCTTCTTTAGTGCTTTGAACAGATTCTCACGACTGACCAAATCAAATGCCTTTGTGATGTCGATGAAGGCAATAAACAGTGGTTGATTCTGTTCACGGCATTTTCTTGCATTTGTCGCAATGAGAATATCATATCAATGATAGACCGGTTCTGTCGGAAGCCACACTGTGATTTGGGGTAGACTTGATCTCCCAGGACTTGAAGTCTGCGCATAACATTTCTGGCAAATACTTTTCCAACAATACACAGAAGTGTGATACCCGTACAGTTGTTGCAGTCGCACCAATCGCCCTTGTTCTTGTACAGCGTTATGATGTTTGAATCTTTGAAATCCTGTGGGACTTGTCCTTCGCCAGCATAGTTCTATTAGCTGGTGGATCTGTAGAGTGTGTCTTGCCCACTCCTGATAACCTCTATTGGAATCCCATTCTCACCTGGAGCCTTGCCAGATGCAAGTTCCTTTATAGCACACTTAACTTCTGTTATTGTTGGAAGTGTGTCCAGGTGGTCAGGAGTTGGTAGGGCCACTATGGCGATGAGGGCATCATCCGCTAGTTTGGTCTCACTTGAGTAAAGTTCCAAATAGTGCTCTACCCATCTATCCATCAATCGATGGTTTCTCTAGTCAAGGTTTTCAATGGTGCACTTCTTTTGATCATTGGACCACAGGCTTTCTTTATTCCTTCATACATGCTTCTGATGTTCCCCTTATCACTTGCATTTTGAATGGACTCAAATAACTTGATCCAATAATCATTTGCACACTGCCTGGCAGCCATTTGCACATCCTTCCTAGCTTGCTTTAGCTCACTCAGAGTGTTGCGCGTTGTTCTTTCCTTGCTTCTTAAGTGACCTATCTTCTTCTTATCAATCAAGAGCTGCAGTGTCTGGCTATTTGCCGCATACCAGTCCTGCCTCTTATGATCCATAGTGCCGTAAACACCTACGGTAGTTTTATGTTTAGTTTCCTTAAGTTTATCGCACTTTTCATTTACTGTACAATGTTCTGGTGTATCAGTGAAAGCGTCTTGAAGTTGCTATTGAAACTTAAAGCACTTTTCAGGATCGTGGGTGTTAATAATATTAATCCTGGGGCTAGATTTGTGTTTTGCTGTGTAGATTCTCTTTGGTCTCAGTCTAACCCTTGCAGCAACCAAAGAATAATCCATATCACAGTCAGCACTGTGGTAACTTCGAGGCAATGATGTATGGTTCAGATGTTGTCTCCGTGTGATGATGAAGTCCAGCTGATGCCGTGGCCGGATCTTGGATGTTTCCATGTGACCTTATGCATCTCTTTTGATTAAAAAAAGGAGTTTGTAATACATAGGTCATTTCTAGTGCAATGCTCCAGCAGCCTTTGCCCATTATCATTCATGCGACCGATGTTGTATTTTCCAAGGCACACTGGCCATGAACTCGAGTCCTTGCCCACACTTGCAATATATATATATACTGAGTGCGCCAGAAAAGAAAATATATACATTTTAATCGTCCACCAGTTTAAATGTAATCGCATTTCAATTGAGTATATTATTTTATTCATCATCATCATCATCTTCCACTTCTGCCGTCAAGCGTCGTGGGGAGGAGTAATTTGCGTTCCTCCGCCCTGTGGGCGGCACTTGATAGTGTCAATCCGTGTAGTTGTACAATGTCTTTAGTTAGTTAGTCGAGGTTCCAAATTCACGGCAACGGGTCGTCCCCATTATGCTCCATTCCCGTGCCAGCGAATATCACACAAAATGCTCCCCACTGTCTAATGTGAAAACTGGAATAGGCAGGAGTCTCGGGAATCCAACTAGCCCGCACAGGTACACTGCATAATGCCGCCGTCAGAATGCCAACACATAATTCATCCACACTCGCCACAGTTCATCGTCGATGGACTAAGGATTCGGCAGCCACCAGAAAGACCTCATTGACCTGGGTTTTCTCACATGGCTCGGTCTCTTACTGTAGGGCGACCCGCAGAAGGTGTCGCACAAAGCACGAACTCCGCAGCTTCAGCGCCGACTCACAGGAGTCTCCCGAAAAATGCACTCGTGAACCGAAAGGGCAAAAGTCAATTCAGCAACCGCCGGTAGCCATTGTTCTGGATGTCTTTGATGTCGTCAATCCATTTTCGTCTTTTACGTTCTCTTGGTCTCGTCGCAAGTGCTTGCTTGCTTGTGTTCGCTTGCTATGAACTCCAGCGTGAAGTCCTGTATTCGGATGAAGACATCCTGTTGTCCAAGATCAGTGTGATGTTATACAGGACCTAAGGTTTGCGTGAGAATCCGTTGTCTGTCTGGCTTATTGGTGTGCAGAATGGTGGTTCCTCGCCGTGCATGCAGACACTCACCGACTTCGGAGGAATCAACGATCCAACTGACTTTAGCCAGGACCCTAAAGGGACCCGTTGCCCAGGACGCTCGGCGAGGACGTGTCAATAGGTCTTGGCCAGTATAGAACCCAGCCCTGGTGCCTCGGAAACACCTCTGCCACCCACATCGCAGATGATCTTTGATGTAAGGCCTAGTGAAGGTAATTGTTGGTGTTGCATTCTTACGATATGGCCAAACCACTTGATCTTCTATCTTTCAATAAATGTGGCACAAGGTGCTGATCCCACAGTCTGTCTGATCACAGCATTTCTTACTCGGTCTCGGATTGTTAAGTTATGGCTCTCCTCATCTTGCAGGTGTTGATTTTGCGAAAGTGTGATTTGGATAAAGTCCAGGTTTGAGATTCGTAGCATAGGGTTGGTGTGAGCATGCTGTTTATTATCTGTCGTTTTGCGGACATGGGTATATTTGGATGTTTAAGTATTATTTTAACAACGTCATCAAATATTGTCATATGACACAATTTGTAGAACGCTATTAAGGTAACAATGTGTTGCATGTGCATAATATAATTAAAGTGATGACGTAAACAGCATGTTACAAACGTCACAGGGAAAACTGAACAAAAGGGAGCATAAATGGTTGTCTTTTGAGGAATGGAAAACCATTTTGAAATGGCATCTAAAATTTGAGAACTGAGTGTCTAAGTAAAAAGTAACTTGTATTCATCTCTTCGTGTGCAAATAAACGTAGTATCAACATGTTTGTACAGATTGCTATTTTAATAATATCATGCAACACATTGCTACGGTAATTGTTCAAAGATCGAAACTGCGATTACATTTAAATTGGTGGGCGTTTGCTATTTTTCTGGCGCATATATATACAAAATATATATATATGCACACAGACAGACAGACAGACACCGACCACGTCATGTGTTGATGTCAGTCTGCATGTCATGTCTGTTGTCTAGAGGCGAGCGTAGATCTGAGATTCTGAGTGAAGTCTTGATAAAAAGTTACCCAAATATAAATGTTCCCCATGACTTCCCGACAAAGGAACACAGGATCAAGATCTGGAGAGCTCGTGCGTACTTAACAATAATTGCAGATGAGCAGCACCCTCTGCATGATGCTATATTCAGAGAAAATGGTAACAGGCTAAAGAGGGGTAAATCATGGATGGGTCGGGCGGAAAATGTCGTCAGACAGGTCTACAGTCTTACCAGTATCAACCCCGGCAAGGAATGGGTGCCGGTACCTCCGGCTTTTAAGTGCACTTTCTCCTGCATGATCACACTCGACAGACGGTGCAGAGAGCAGCACCCTGCCGCTGTCAATGCAGAGGTCAACGCGCTCATCTATGAACACTCAGATAGCCCCGAAGTGTTCATCTATACAGATGGATCTGTTGTAAAGCAGCAGAGAAGTGCGTGGGCATTTACAGCTCGTTCAGCAGGTCGAACCGTTCAAGAATGCAGTGGTGCCCACTTTATGACCACGAGCAGCATGACGATGGAGGTGGTGGCAGTTACACGGGCTTTCATATGGCTGGAATCACAGCATTATACCAACGTGTGTGTACTAAGTGACTCAATGAGCATGCTTCAGAAGGTCGAAGCTGTAGTTGTACGCAGACTGTGGACTGAGTCGTTGCGGAAGTCTGTTGTCCGTAAAGTCACCTTTATCTTCGTTCCAGGACATGCGGGAGTCGAGGGAAATGAACGAGCTGATAAACTGGTTGGCTCTACACCCCCTGTAGATGGCCAGCCCATGGATCGTGCCGATGTTATTAACGCCCTTAAAGATATAGCGAGAACAGAGGACATTGACGTCAGTGAATCCACATCGCTGTCCAGGGTGAAAGACTTGGGAGTAAGAAGCGGCACGGCCAAGAGCGAGAGGTACATTGGGAAAACGAGGTAACTCGTCAACCAACACAGAACTGGCACTATTAGCCACCGGACGCTGATGCATATGTTGGGGGGAGGATCTGAGCACCTATGGACATGTCGGAGTGCAATGAAGATACCCCAACTGATAACTGATAACTGATAACTGAAATGTTCCCCAATTTGTAGAGTGATAACAATTTACACATAAATACTACAATGGGTTTTGAATGCAAAAATGCATTCATTATTGTCACAATCTCTTTTGCAACAGAATGAGATTGGTCGTTGTCTAGATCCTGATGCTCCTTCTATATGACTGCAGAGTTAGCTAGGTTATCCCCTTGTCCCACAACACAAGTCATTACTGTAGTACACATCTATTAGTCACTGAACAAGATTGCGTTTGCGCACAGAATATCCCTTTAATGATGAATGAACACGGAAACAGGCAACATATATAAATCCAGTAACAGTAATTCCAGAAGATATCCTCATCACAACCTAACACTCAAGTAACACTACCTTCTCCAGGCCTTCTTAATCTCATCCACCACGACAGTTAACCAGCCACTCTCCCCGGCCCGATCTCACTCGATCCAACCCACTCTGGGACTAGGCCTCAACTAACTATCCAGTCCCCTGACTCCACACAACACTATTCCCCAGCCCAAGCTCTCTGCCTCACAACCACATTAGCGGGCTGAAGCCTCCTCGACTCCCCCCTTAAACTCACTGCCTCCAACCTTCCCCGTCTGTCTTCTTATTTGCCCTTTTTGGGGACCTACCACTCAGCCTTATTTTACTTCCGTCTATTATTTCTCAAGGCCGGTTAGCTTGTTTATATAGTACCACTTTCGCTTAGGTCCATCACGCCCAATGTTAATGAACCCAGGCATGTTACAATTATGACTGCCGTCACTCTGAATAGTACATAAGAATATTAAATGGTCATCGCTGGATTATGACACGGAAAACCGCTATTTTCCCGCCATTGAAATATCCTATTACAGTATAATAGCATGCGATCTTAATCATTTCAGTTTGGGATGTGCCGTCCAACTTAAATAGGCGAAAATTACACAATACGCATAAAATGAATGCTCAGTTGAATTATACATTCTAGATCAATGCCCAACATATATATATATATATATATATATATATATATATATATAATATATATATATATATATATATATATATATATATATATATATATATATATATATATATATATATATAAAGCGGAATTTACGAGTCAACGTACGTCTTCCGTAAGAAGAAACATTTGAGAAACCAAGATGCATAGATTGGTAGAGAATGGATGAAACAACAATACTCAGTAATCGGTTTATAATTTAATGTGATCTTGAAATGATCGGGGAATTTAACATCATGTGTAGGAGTAATAGCGTCAGATAGCAGCCGCAAAAACAAGTAACGAACCGCAAAAATTATTCCGGTATAGTCCTGGGAATCTGACTCGTAATGGATACTACGTATCTGATCTTCATGTCTGCAAAAGTCAGTGGACTCCAGAAGTGAGTTGAGTTAAAAAACCAAACAATACCTGTGAGGTCTGTGTTTGCCCAGACGCCGTTTAAATTGGCAATGTTACATTCTTCTTCTTGGTTCCACCAAGATCCGTGATACGGCTCGGAACAGACGTCGTCATAAATGTCATCGTACCTGTCAGGAGACGTGAAATTGTTGCCATTATGATACGCCATGCTGTCGTAAACATTTCCAGAATATCCACTAATGGCAATGCGGTAATTAGATGACTCGTGGGACACACTGAAGTTTGTGTAGTGAGCGAAATAGTCAGTTCCGTTGTGGACAAAGTCAATCCGGAGTTCGTTGTAACCCTGAAAATATCACAAAGTATATATGAATCCAGCATGCTATCGAAAAAAAAAGAAAAGAAGAAAAGAATGGGCTGGCTACTGCCGAGCGACTACTAGAGTCTGAATAAAAATTCAAACTATGACGAGGAAGCACACAGAGATACAGGATCTGTTCACGAATGTAATGTTTTCTAAGACCTCTGAGGGTCGGTGTTGGTGCTATAGAGTTGCTGCTCTGTGCGAGTGTAGTGAATGTCGGAGATTTTCTTCAGTTGACCAGGTTCCCCAGGTCAGTCCAGTCTAAAAAGAGCATCAAGGTATTTCCCTGGAAACAATTATTCCTGTAGCGGCCTGCGTGATATTGACCACGTGACACATCAAGCGCTGCTTGGTGTAACAAATACGGGGCTAGCACTATATACACAACACGCCTCAAGGTGGGAGGGGGGGGAGGGTTTAGTGAAGGTGTGGAAGAATGTAGAGAGGTGATGGTATAGTGATGTGTGTGTTTGGTTACCAAAGGATGGTCCAGTGTCAATCCCAGACACTGGTAGAATTATATGTTTTGCGACGAGTGGCAGTTTTTCGTTTTCTTTTTCGTTCGCTAGCTCTGAACTCAAGCTTATTCCATACACGTGCTACTACTTTTGAGTGGAGTGTGTGTGTGTGTGTGTGTGTGTGTGTGTGGGGGGGGGGGGGGGTGTGTGAGTGTGTGAATGTGTTTGTGCAATGGACTGATATTTGCGTGTAGATAAGCTTTCCCTATTACAAGTATCCCTTACCATTATGAGAACACATTACTACTTCAGAGGTACTTGTTATCTACACCCCCAAGTCAAGGACTAGAAGTCAACATTTTAGTTAAACTGATTGGTGTAGGGTTGAACCCGCTACCTCGGCATCAGCACATCGGATGACTTGACTTGATTCGTATACAAAAATTCCAAATTCGGTCTCGTTCAACCTGCTTCTTACAGCCGTGGTTAGAGTTGAGATCCGTGGTTTATTTTGGATTTTTTTACCCAACTTTGTCTTGTGTGCTCTTACGAGTGAGTCCTGACTCGGATTAATTATGTAAGCGTTTGTATCTGTGACGTCATCTGGGGGATTGGTCGGCGGCTGTCCTTTGTGACCGGCTCCTCTGGTGGTTTCTTTTGTTAGTGAAGGCTCCTGGCTCGTCCTGGCTTGACTGGTTGCAATCCTTATAAGGACTTTTTATTTGGTCTTTTTGTCTCCTTTTTTATTTGAGTATTTTCTTTAGGAGCTTTTCGATGTTTTCATTTTCCTCCTTGCGCCAGTTTTCATTGCCGAGTTTGAGTATCTGTTGCCTTTCAATTTCTTCCTCTGTGATCAACCACGGGACGACCTCTCCGTCATCTATATATTACTCGAAGTCAGCCTCACTGTCATAGTGTACATTTGGGTATTTTATCTGTTCCCCCCCCCCCCCCCCTGCGTTTCTTGGGCTTCTTCTATTCTTTTTCTTCCAATCGCCTTCTGAAACTCCATTTCAGCTTTTAGCATATCTCTCTCTCTCTCTCTCTGATTTAATGGTTCGTAGCATTTCTTCGCCTTTTACTCTTCTTCTCGGCCATTTGTTCCACTTCTTTCTTGATGTTTTGCTGGATCTCCTTTATGTCAGTCAGCAGTTTTTCGTTGTCGCTAGTTCTGTCGCTAGGTCGGAGTTGGCGTCAGCAGTGTTTTGAATTGCTTCTTCATCTCGTCTTTCTGGTTTTGTAGTTGATCTCTATCAGCTTGTGATATACACGTGGCTGTCTCGCACCTCTGTATTGCTTCCTTATATGGGTGTCTTTGTGATAATGGCGATCTTTAACACGCATTTGTGTCTCTGGAGGTACGGACAACCCAAGTATCAAGCTCCATGCTTGCTCAGGCAGTTGGCGCACTTTCTCTTGTTGTTGGATGCTCGGAAGTCCGTGTCGTGCTTGGCCAGCGAACACTCATTGAAGGCGTGGTGATCGGGGCACTATCGGCAGATGTCCGTCTTACTGCGACATGTTGTTCTGCTGTGACCGGCCCTCTGACATCTTGAACATTGAGTGAATATTGGTATGAATCTTTCAGGTTGTTGTTCTTTCTGGTTTATCGATACCAGGCTTGGTATCTCTCTGCCCTCAGCCGTCACCACCGCCATGGTAGTAGGGACCTTTGAGTACGTCAGGATCCGCTCCGCCTTCCAAGATTCGGAGCTGGAGATTCTCTTCTTGTAGCTGCATCATGATTTGTTCGCCTGACAGCTCCACTTGAAAATGCTTGACAACCCAGCTGATTGTATTTGAGTCGGTGTTTCCGACGCTGGTGTCTTTCCCCTCCTTCTTCTCAGCTGTCTTGGTTCTTGTCTGTGATGGGTTGTCGTCGATCATCCTCGTGGTAGCTTCAGTTGTGGTGACTGTAGTTTCAGGTTCTTTGTTGCAGCTCGCCGGCAGGTTCTCTCCTCTCGTCTTCTTGTCGGCGCCCACGCTGCACATCTTGCGTGCCTGTTGTTTCTTTGTGTTGGTCTTGCTGCGTGACATTTTCCTCCCCCGTATCAGGCTTCTTGATCTGCTTGGGTGACATGTTCTTGATAGCGCTCGCAGTTGCGAATGACGCGATGTGAATGATGACGACGGATGATTAGAAACAGCGCTCTTATCCATTCGCCTATGCTGGCCTCTGTGAGTGCCAGTGATGCACTGGTTGATCAATCGTTGTATAATGGTGACCTATATGAGTGCCAGTGATGCAATGGTTGATCCATCGTTGTATAATGGTGACCTCTATGAGTGCCAGTGATGCACTGGTTGATCCAGCGTTGTATAATGGTGACCTCTATGAGTGCCAGTGATGCACTGGTTGATCCATCGTTTTGTAATGGTGACATCTATGAGTGCCAGTGATGCGCTGGTTGTTCTATCGTTGTATAATGGTGATCTCTATGTGTTCCAGTGGTGCACTGGTTGATCCATCTTTGTATAATGGTGACCTCTGTGAGTGCCAGTGATGCACTGGTTGATCCATCTTTGTATAATGGTGACCTCTGTGAGTGCCAGTGGTGCACTGGTTGATCCATCTTTGTATAATGGTGACCTCTGTGAGTGCCATTGATGCACTGGTTGATCCATCTTTGTATAATGGTGACCTCTGTGAGTGCCAGTGATGCACTGGTTGATCCATCGTTGTATAATGATGACCTCTATGTGTTCCAGTGATGCACTGGTTGATCCATCATTGTATAATGATGACCTCTATGTGCTCCAGTGATGCACTGGTTGATCCATCTTTGTATAATGGTGACTTCTGTGAGTGCCAGTGATGCACTGGTTGATCCATTGTTGTATAATGGTGACCTCTATGAGTGCTAGTGATGTACTGATTGATCCATCGTTGTATAATGATGACCTCTATGAGTGCCAGTGATGCACTGGTTGATCCATCGTTGCATAATGGTGACCTCTATGAGTGCCAGTGATGCACTGATTGATCCATCGTTGTATAATGATGACCTCTATGAGTGCCAGTGATGCACTGGTTGATCCATCGTTGCATAATGGTGACCTCTATGAGTGCCAGTGATGCACTGGTTGATCCATCGTTGCATAATGATGACCTCTATGAGTGCCAGTGATGCACTGGTTGATCCATCGTTGTATAATGATGACCTCTATGTGTTCCAGTGATGCACTGGTTGATCCATCGTTGTATAATGGTGACCTCTATGAGTGCCAGTGATGCACTGGTTGATCCATCGTTGCATAATGGTGACCTCTATGAGTGCCAGTGATGCACTGATTGATCCATCGTTGTATAATGGTGACCTCTATGAGTGCCAGTGATGCACTGATTGATCCATCATTGTATAATGGTGACCTCTATGAGTGCCAGTGATGCACTGGTTGATCCATCGTTGTATAATGGTGACCTCTATGAGTGCCAGTGATGCACTGATTGATCCATCATTGTATAATGGTGACCTCTATGAGTGCCAGTGATGCACTGGTTGATCCAGCGTTGTATAATGGTGACCTCTATGAGTGCCAGTGATGCACTGGTTGATCCAGCGTTGTATAATGGTGACCTCTATGAGTGCCAGTGATGCACTGGTTGATCCATCATTGTATAATGGTGACCTCTATGAGTGCCAGTGATGCACTGATTGATCCATCATTGTATAATGGTGACCTCTATGAGTGCCAGTGATGCACTGGTTGATCCATCGTTGTATAATGGTGACCTCTATGAGTGCCAGTGATGCACTGGTTGATCCAGCGTTGTATAATGATGACCTCTATGAGTGCCAGTGATGCACTGGTTGATCCATCGTTGTATAATGATGACCTCTATGTGTTCCAGTGATGCACTGGTTGATCCATCATTGTATAATGGTGACCTCTATGAGTGCCAGTGATGCACTGATTGATCCATCATTGTATAATGGTGACCTCTATGAGTGCCAGTGATGCACTGGTTGATCTATCATCGTATAATGATGACCTCTATGAGTGCCAGTGATGCACTGGTTGATCCATCCTTGTATAATGGTGACCTCTATGAGTGCCAGTGATGCACTGGTTGATCCAGCGTTGTATAATGGTGACCTCTATGAGTGCCAGTGATGCACTGGTTGATCCATCATTGTATAATGGTGACCTCTATGAGTGCCAGTGATGCACTGATTGATCCATCATTGTATAATGGTGACCTCTATGAGTGCCAGTGATGCACTGGTTGATCCAGCGTTGTATAATGATGACCTCTATGAGTGCCAGTGATGCACTGGTTGATCCATCATTGTATAATGGTGACCTCTATGAGTGCCAGTGATGCACTGATTGATCCATCATTGTATAATGGTGACCTCTATGAGTGCCAGTGATGCACTGGTTGATCCAGCGTTGTATAATGATGACCTCTATGAGTGCCAGTGATGCACTGGTTGATCCATCATTGTATAATGGTGACCTCTATGTGTTCCAGTGATGCACTGGTTGATCCAGCGTTGTATAATGGTGACCTCTATGAGTGCCAGTGATGCACTGGTTGATCCAGCGTTGTATAATGGTGACCTCTATGAGTGCCAGTGATGCACTGGTTGATCCATCATTGTATAATGGTGACCTCTATGAGTGCCAGTGATGCACTGGTTGATTCAGCGTTGTATAATGGTGACCTCTATGAGTGCCAGTGATGCACTGATTGATCCATCATTGTATAATGGTGACCTCTATGACTGCCTGTGATGCACTGGTTGATCCAGCGTTGTATAATGGTGACCTCTATGAGTGCCAGTGATGCACTGATTGATCCATCATTGTATAATGGTGACCTCTATGACTGCCAGTGATGCACTGGTTGATCCAGCGTTGTATAATGGTGACCTCTATGACTGCCAGTGATGCACTGGTTGATCCAGCGTTGTATAATGATGACCTCTATGAGTGCCAGTGATGCACTGGTTGATCCAGCGTTGTATAATGATGACCTCTATGAGTGCCAGTGATGCACTGGTTGATCCATCATTGTATAATGGTGACCTCTATGAGTGCCAGTGATGCACTGGTTGATCCAGCGTTGTATAATGATGACCTCTATGAGTGCCAGTGATGCACTGGTTGATCCATCATTGTATAATGGTGACCTCTATGACTGCCAGTGATGCACTGGTTGATCCAGCGTTGTATAATGGTGACCTCTATGACTGCCAGTGATGCACTGGTTGATCCAGCGTTGTATAATGATGACCTCTATGACTGCCAGTGATGCACTGGTTGATCCATCATTGTATAATGGTGACCTCTATGAGTGCCAGTAATGCACTGGTTGATCCATCATTGTATAATGATGACCTCTATGAGTGCCAGTGATGCACTGGTTGATCCAGCGTTGTATAATGATGACCTCTATGAGTGCCAGTGATGCACTGGTTGATCCATCATTGTATAATGGTGACCTCTATGACTGCCAGTGATGCACTGGTTGATCCATCATTGTATAATGGTGACCTCTATGACTGCCAGTGATGCACTGGTTGATCCATCATTGTATAATGGTGACCTCTATGACTGCCAGTGATGCACTGGTTGATCCAGCGTTGTATAATGGTGACCTCTATGAGTGCCAGTGATGCACTGGTTGATCCATCATTGTATAATGATGACCTCTATGAGTGCCAGTGATGCACTGGTTGATCCAGCGTTGTATAATGATGACCTCTATGAGTGCCAGTGATGCACTGGTTGATCCAGCGTTGTATAATGGTGACCTCTATGACTGCCAGTGATGCACTGGTTGATCCATCATTGTATAATGATGACCTCTATGAGTGCCAGTGATGCACTGGTTGATCCATCATTGTATAATGGTGACCTCTATGAGTGCCAGTGATGCACTGGTTGATCCATCGTTGTATAATGGTGACCTCTATGAGTGCCAGTGATGCACTGGTTGATCCATCGTTGTATAATGATGACCTCTATGAGTGCCAGTGATGCACTGGTTGATCCATCATTGTATAATGGTGACCTCTATGAGTGCCAGTGATGCACTGGTTGATCCATCATTGTATAATGATGACCTCTATGAGTGCCAGTGATGCACTGGTTGATCCAGCGTTGTATAATGATGACCTCTATGAGTGCCAGTGATGCACTGGTTGATCCATCATTGTATAATGGTGACCTCTATGAGTGCCAGTGATGCACTGGTTGATCCATCGTTGTATAATGGTGACCTCTATGAGTGCCAGTGATGCACTGGTTGATCCAGCGTTGTATAATGGTGACCTCTATGAGTGCCAGTGATGCACTGGTTGATCCATCGTTGTATAATGGTGACCTCTATGAGTGCCAGTGATGCACTGGTTGATCCAGCGTTGTATAATGGTGACCTCTATGAGTGCCAGTGATGCACTGGTTGATCCAGCGTTGTATAATGTGTACCTCTATGAGGGCCAGTGATGCACTGGTTGATCCATCATTGTATAATGGTGACCTCTATGAGTGCCAGTGATGCACTGATTGATCCATCATTGTATAATGGTGTACCTCTATGAGTGCCATGTGATGCACTGGTTGATCCATCATTGTATAATGGTGACCTCTATGAGTGCCAGTGATGCACTGGTTGATCCATCATTGTATAATGTGTCCTCTATGGGGCACTGTGATGTACTGTTTGATCCATCATTGTATAATGGTGACCTCTATGAGTGCCAGTGATGCACTGGTTGATCCATCATTGTATAATGGTGACCTCTATGAGTGCCAGTGATGCACTGGTTGATCCATCATTGTATAATGGTGACCTCTATGAGTGCCAGTGATGCACTGGTTGATCCATCATTGTATAATGGTGACCTCTATGAGTGCCAGTGATGCACTGGTTGATCCAGCGTTGTATAATGTGTCCTCTATGGGGCACTGTGATGCACTGGTTGATCCATCATTGTATAATGGTGACCTCTATGAGTGCCAGTGATGCACTGGTTGATCCAGCGTTGTATAATGTGGCCTCTATGGGGCACTGTGATGCACTGGTTGATCCAGCGTTGTATAATGGTGACCTCTATGAGTGCCAGTGATGCACTGGTTGATCCATCATTGTATAATGTGTCCTCTATGGGGCACTGTGATGCACTGGTTGATCCATCATTGTATAATGGTGACCTCTATGAGTGCCAGTGATGCACTGGTTGATCCAGCGTTGTATAATGTGGCCTCTATGGGGCACTGTGATGCACTGGTTGATCCAGCGTTGTATAATGGTGACCTCTATGAGTGCCAGTGATGCACTGGTTGATCCATCATTGTATAATGGTGACCTCTATGAGTGCCAGTGATGCACTGGTTGATCCAGCGTTGTATAATGATGACCTCTATGAGTGCCAGTGATGCACTGGTTGATCCATCATTGTATAATGGTGACCTCTATGAGTGCCAGTGATGCACTGGTTGATCCAGCGTTGTATAATGGTGACCTCTATGAGTGCCAGTGATGCACTGGTTGATCCATCATCGTATAATGGTGACCTCTATGACTGCCAGTGATGCACTGGTTGATCCATCATTGTATAATGGTGACCTCTATGACAGCCAGTGATGCACTGGTTGATCCATCGTTGTATAATGGTGACCTCTATGAGTGCCAGTGATGCACTGGTTGATCCAGCGTTGTATAATGGTGACCTCTATGAGTGCCAGTGATGCACTGGTTGATCCAGCATTGTATAATGGTGACCTCTATGACTGCCAGTGATGCACTGATTGATCCATCGTTGTATAATGGTGACCTCTATGAGTGCCAGTGATGCACTGGTTGATCCAGCGTTGTATAATGATGACCTCTATGAGTGCCAGTGATGCACTGGTTGATCCATCATTGTATAATGGTGACCTCTATGAGTGCCAGTGATGCACTGGTTGATCCATCATTGTATAATGGTGACCTCTATGACTGCCAGTGATGCACTGGTTGATCCATCATTGTATAATGGTGACCTCTATGACTGCCAGTGATGCACTGATTGATCCATCGTTGTATAATGGTGACCTCTATGAGTGCCAGTGATGCACTGGTTGATCCAGCGTTGTATAATGATGACCTCTATGAGTGCCAGTGATGCACTGGTTGATCCATCGTTGTATAATGGTGACCTCTATGAGTGCCAGTGATGCACTGGTTGATCCAGCGTTGTATAATGGTGACCTCTATGAGTGCCAGTGATGCACTGGTTGATCCAGCGTTGTATAATGGTGACCTCTATGAGTGCCAGTGATGCACTGGTTGATCCATCGTTGTATAATGTGGCCTCTATGAGTGCCAGTGATGCACTGGTTGATCCAGCGTTGTATAATGGTGACCTCTATGGGGCACTGTGATGCACTGGTTGATCCATCATTGTATAATGGTGACCTCTATGAGTGCCAGTGATGCACTGGTTGATCCATCATTGTATAATGGTGACCTCTATGAGTGCCAGTGATGCACTGGTTGATCCATCATTGTATAATGGTGACCTCTATGAGTGCCAGTGATGCACTGGTTGATCCATCATTGTATAATGGTGACCTCTATGAGTGCCAGTGATGCACTGGTTGATCCATCATTGTATAATGGTGACCTCTATGAGTGCCAGTGATGCATAACCAGGCTGATAGGCAAGTTAAAAATCTGGGTCCTCCAATTTATGCTGATTCCCAAAACTCCTGTGGCCGCTACTAATATATGATATTAGCGTGACGACTGTGAGCAAGATGGAAACCAAAATAAGCAGGTTCATACGAAAGTGGCTTGGAGTACCCACATGCGTTACAACAGTCGCATTGTACTGTAAGCAAAGTAAGCTCGTGCTCCCGTTCCTGTCCCTCATGGAAGAGTTCAAAGCCAAAAGGCCAGACTCGCGATGATGCTGCGCGAGTCTCCAGATATTACAGTCAGTGCTCCGGTTACCGCCTTGAAAACGGGAAGGTAGTGAAAATTCGTCAGCGCAGTCGAAGAAGCTCAGGCTACAATCCAGCTGAAGGAGGTAATGGGCCTCACCCAGCTTGGCAAGCAAGGGTTCGGATTCCAAGTCAAAGATCCGATGTGGTCAAAGGCAAATGCCAAGGAACGCAGGGACCTGGTGGCCAAGGAGGTCCGCAAGGGGGAAGATGACGGAAGAGTCCGCAGGGCTGCCCAACAAGCGCAGCAAGCGCAGCAAGCGCAGTGGATGTCATGGGAAACGGTGGTGAAGAGATCTATTACGTGGAACGAAATATAGCGCATGGCACCACTGCGTCTAAGCTTCGTCATCCGATCCCCCTATAACGTCCTGCCATCAGGTGCCAACTTGGCCAAATGGGGGTTAACCACCGACCCGTTCTGTTCCCTCTCCACGAACGTCCAGACAGCGGAACACGTGCTGTCTGGTTGCAAGGTTGCCCTAACCCAGGGGCGTTTCACACGGCGGCATAACAAAGTCCTGACCGAGTTGGCTTCCATAGTGGACGTTGGAAGGATGAAATCTAACAAAGAGGGGAACGGACCGAGGTCAATAAAAATTTCCTTCGTCCGAGCATGGCGCAAAAATGGCAAAGCTGACGACTTGCCGCTTGCTACTGTCTTCGATCATGCGAGGTACTGGGAACTGACCGTAGACCTAAAGGACCGTGGCAAATACCCTGAGGTGATCCGAAGGTCTGGCTTGCCACCTGACATTGTGCTTAGATTCTCGTCAGACAAGCCGCTAACGCTGATTGAGCTGACTGTCCCATACGAGTCGAATATTGAGGAGCAACACCTATACAAGATAGAGAAGTACAATGACATGGTCGCGAGTCTCAGGCGGGAGGGTTACACCGTCAGGCTGTTCGCCATCGAGGTAGGCGCGAGAGGTCCGTGTTTGGTGTGCTGAAACGAATGGGCATAAAAGGACGAGCAAGGGCCCGGGCCCACAAACAACTTTCTGAGGCTGCCGAAAAAGTAGTGGAATTGCCGCAACCTAAGCTGGAATCTCTAAAGTGGAGTCTCGGAACTGGTATGGTTAGAAGCGGTAACTGCAGTACCAACAATTTCTCAACTAAGACCTCGAACTTTACTACGTCTCATGTCAGCTCTTTAGCCCTTCCTCCAAGCGTGAGTGTGGAGCCTGTGTGCATTCAGTCATACAAATGTCGGCTGACGTCCAACCTCCAAAAGAGCGACAATCGATGTTAGGTCGCACGCAAACCGAGCGCAATTTAACAAACCTGAATAATAACCAACACCACACGTTCTCACGCGATATGCGTACTACGGGGTCTATCAGTTGCAGAGAGACCAGAAGGTGGGGCCGACAAGAGAGGAAGATCCCTCTTCCTAGAAGGGTGCGGCGCAGTGAACGGGGCACGGGGAAAGCACACGGCAGCGGAGACTTATGGAGGTGACGGAGGCTGTGGCGGAGGATGAAGCTCACATCTCACGACCACACGTGCCAAGGGGCAGGCAATGGCTGTACGGGCCCTCCACACCGAGGGAGGGAGGGCTTGAGAATGGACAAGGTAACAGCAAAGGGACAAGCGTAACATCAGGGATAACTAATATGAACAAACGAATGTCTCCGCGGCAGGGAATAGACGCCCAGAGTCATGACCCCGGCGGGACTGCCCCCAGAGAGTATAAAAAAATTGAAGGTCCGAAATGATTGGGGAAGGGGGTAACTTCTGATGATCTGAAGACCCCTGCCGTGTTTGCTGCGCCTCGGAGTTCTTACGACATTATGTGATTATGTTATGAACAATTTAGAATCGTGTGATATTATAAACATGTTAAATTAACAAACTGAGCGATAATTATACGAACATTTGAAAATAATAATTTTGTTGATTACTAGAACACCCCAGTGTAGTTAGTACTTATTATTAAGGCGTGTGCAGTTATGTTATTCATGTGACAGCTAGTTATGGATTAAATATGGTGTTAGATATGTTAACTGTGAATTTCTTTTAACATGGCAGTTACGCAACTGATGTCAACAAAGAAGCTATCCATTAAAACAATTAGATAATATAGATTATATTAAGTGGATTGTGAACAAAATGCAGTTGTGATTTATTACTTTATTAGTTTAGAAGATTCGAAGATGATTAACTTTAGAAAGTTCAATAAGTTTAGTTAGTATATTATTAGTGTTGTTAAAAACAAATATTGATTAATACATTTGTATTTTGTATTTGTCACACGTCGTTCTTGATGATAATATCAATGTTCTTGATGATCTTTCCTCGATATTGTAGTGTGATGGTCGTTGTCTAGGTAACGATGTTCATGGTGTGTCAGTTGAGCTATCTAACTGTCTCTTAATCCAACTCACCCCAGAAGTGCACCTTTACCAGTCATGAAACAAGATTGAGTTGGCGCACATAATCCTTTATTCCAGAAATAAGACGGACAGACGGAACATGTTTATACATCCAGAAAATAATGTAATCCATAGAATATAAATATCCTCCTCACAATTTAACCAGCACACATCAATGCCTTCTCACGGCCTGCTTCTTATCTCAATCCACAAGACAGGTAATCCAGCTACTATCCACGGCTGGATCTCCCACAATACAACCCACACATTGGGTTGGAGCCACTGCTCAACTATAGAACCCACTCTGGTTCAGGCCTGTCTTCACAACTCGGAGAACAACACAACACGGAGATCTCTAACTCCGCTTCTCCTGAGAATACCGACCAGTTCGGCATCTACACATTAACTGCCCTGAAGTCCCTTGACTTCACACACACATACATTATCTCTCTCCCCATCCGCCCTAGGGGTTTTTCCTCTACCCTCACTATTTTATTTCTCAGGACTGGCTGTTTTCTCATAGCCAGGTCAGTCACTTTACTGTCTCCCACTCTCATCTCCATTCTTCCTCATGCCCGGTCACTCACCTCAATGTCAATGACCCAGGCTTATGTCATCACCCCCCTCTTAAAAGAAAACTTCGTTTTCAAATATTGGGAGACTAAAACTTACTAAACATGTGACCCAGACATATAGCCTGGGTAGCCCTAAGTATGGCTCCACCTCACTTCAGCTACCACCCTACATAGTACATCAAATGCTCATAGTACACTCCATATTCCCCACACATAAATACAACAACTTTCTATCTTGTGTATCAATGCATGAACTAATACATCACATAATAATAATACATCATAGGAAAGCATTATACTCATGTACCCACAGGTCTCTTACTACTTTACGACCACACAATACTATTTGTGTACCGACCCTATATCAGGTGGTTCTGTTCTTGCATTAACCCTCCTCTGATTCCTGTCGATGCTGTGTCTACCTTTCATGTACCCATGACTCATGGTACCTCTATAATTACAACATCTGTTTGATATCCCTAGCTGGGTCAGTAATGTCGCGAACACTCTTTTGACCTGACTCAACTTTCCTATCTGCATATTGCATCGTTACACTTGAGTCTCTGTTTAGTCTGAACTCTTTATTCAATCTTGGCCCATATATCTGGCACCTTGCTTTCTGCTGCGTACGCCTTATGCCTATGTGCCCTGCCCATGCACTATCCTGAGCTGTTCTAGTATATCGGTCTCTAGTGTGCTAAAGGTACTGCTCCTTGCCCACGTGCAGTTCCACTATCTGAAAACCTGCGAGTGAGAACATTGTTCTTCCTCTCGAAGCACCATCTACCTTTCTTTGACTGCCTATGTTCTACTCTCCTACACCCTTGGGAACATTTGTTCAGAGTAGTATCTTGTCTCTGGGATTCACTAGCACTATATTTGGGATCCATTCTCATCTGCTCAGCTGTACTATCCTTGTCCTGAGTTCCTGTGTCTACTTCAAGTGCCTCTTCTACCTCAGCTATACTCTCTAATTTAGGTTCTCTTGTGGTAACTACCTCATTACTGCTTACACTATATTTTTGGTCCCAATAAACTACTTCCTCTTCTGTACAATCTTTAACTCCTATAACATTTCCTATGATCAAATCAGCCACTGGTGAGTCCAAAACACACGCTGTCACTCTTCCAGTGATATATGGTGTTTTTACTGTTATTATGGCTACTGGGTAGAACTCTACTGTGCCGTTGAATGTTATGCATCTAATATTTTTCCCTGTATAATCCGAGGGATCTATTAAACTTCTCTTCACTCCGATAGACGTACATCCGGAATCCCTAATTGTTAACGCTGGTCTATCATTAACAAATCCCTGATGCAGCTTCAAACTTCCTCCTTCATGCACTGCTGATCCTGCTTTAACTGTGTGACCACATATTAGGACTGGCTGACTGTCTTTTTCAAAAAGAGGTTTGCACCCACTACAATCTTCATTGTTCAGCGTCTCAATTACTTGCGCTGCATTTGAGTGCTCTGTTTCTCTCATCCTACATTGATGGCTGATATGCTCATTCTTTCCACATTTGAAACAAGTAATCTCCCTTTTAGTGTTGTTCGTTGGTCCATCTGATGGTTGTGCATCACACTGTGCTGCCTTGTGTCTCCAGCTCCCACAATTCCAACATCCGGCATAATTTGGACGTCTCTGGAAGTTCCCTCTTCTATATGGGTACCGTCCTACTCTACCAACATTGTTTCCTCGGAAACCATTATCTTGAAGTTCTTGCTGCTCACCTTTCTGTGCTGAATCCACACTTTTCGCCCTTGGTCTGATGACTGGATTCTGGTCCTGTTTAGTGTACGCTGCACAGACTATTTCCTCACTCATTAGTTTCCCAATAGATACGTTAGGATGTGCAGTCATGTAGTTTTGCCCTAACTGAGACATTGTGTCTATGTCCTTTGGCTTCCGTTCCTCAAAGAACGCCACTAAATTAGAATTGCATGCAGATACTACCTTGTCTCTTAACATTAGATCTACTAATTTATTAAAATCTTTCCCTACTTCTGCGAGCTCCATCCATTTGTTAAATGTATTCTTTACTATGTTAACAAAGTCTGTGAAATCCTGATTTGTCTCTGGCCCTAACTGTCTAAACTTTGTTCTATATCCATGCTCAGTTAGTTGGAACTTTGTCAGCAAACGTTGACGTAAGATAGTGTAGTTGTTTCTTTCTTCTACAGGTAAATTGAACATGGTGTCTAGTGCCTTACCCGTAAGAAGCTCCCCTAGTCTAATAGCATACTGTTCTTCTGGGATGCCTAACACTTTCGCTGATGCCTGATATCTGTCAAGATAAGATTCAAGGTTGTCTCGGTCCGTAAAGTATGGCAGTTTTAATCTCTGTGACGACTGCGAAGGTTTTCTGCTTTCCTCACTTTGACCCTTCGAAGATAGTTCTAGTTTTCTGAGAGCAATTTCAGCTTCCATCTTAATCTTCTCTTTCTCAATTTCTACCGCATTTGTGTGTTTTAACTTTTCAAGGTCCATTTGTGTCTCTCTCTCTTCCCGTAGACGCTTGTTTTCTATTTCAGCTAACTTTACTTCCTGTAGACGTTTGTTTTCCATTTCAGCTAGTTTTACTTGTGTCTCTTTCTCTTCCTGTAGACGCTTGTTTTCCATTTCAGCTAGTTTTACTTGTGTCTCTTTCTCTTCCTGTAGACGCTTGTTTTCCATTTCAGCTAGTTTTACTTGTGTCTCTTTCTCTTCCTGTAGACGCTTTGCCTCGCGTTCATTATGCCTCTCCTCTCTTTCCGTCTGCTTTTGTTCTTTTGCTTCGGCATACTCCTGTAACTCTTTACCTTTCAGGCCTATTCGTTCACCTGCTTCAATATAGTCCATTAAAGTAGGCATCTTGTACTTGCGGACACGTTGCTGTCTGTCAGCCAACTATAAATGTAAAGACTCTGCTACTAGTCTTTGTGTGCCTTCAATACGTACACTACCACTCCTTGTGCACGTAACTTCGTAGTGCTAAAATATCACTCTGTACTCACCCAGTCACTCTATAAGCACTAGGTAGTGAGGGGGGAAGTATCACCTATACTCCCTTATATCTATATATCTATGACCACAAGTTCATAAAGTCCCTGGAAATATTGTTAAACATACATATAAATACATATACAAACAAATGGATGATAACACTAAGTGATGACTATCCAACGCTAGACTTCACAAGCTGAGTACACGGAGACGATGATCACACAGAAATAAACCACAGTAACAACCACAAGCTTGTGTAGAGACACCCACAGTGCGCGTAAAATATAAACTGACTCAGATACCACTAGATAGTAGACACGACACAAGTTCACAATAATAACATATATCCGAACACAGCAAATATCATATGCAAATATTATGAAAAGAAAGAGAAACAAAAACAATTTATAGCATCAACATATACACAAATCTGACGTCAGACAACTTGGCTCTAGATATTGGTTAAGACTATTTCAATGCCACTGCACGACACGTTAACTCATTAACGTTTTTCTTACAAAAATATCGTAAGCACCAGAAAGAATATAAATTTGTGTGCTGTATCCCGACTCTCGAGAAACACCCCAAAAATCCCCTACACCTGACAAACACCGGACCACATACAAGTAATAGCTTAACAACCGAAAACAATATTTATAAGACAATTAGCAGCAAACAGAATGTCCAAATCGTTGGCCGATAAATATGTGCCCACTAATCCGTCGCCACAAGTTCTTATTTTGTTCGTGTTAATAGTTATTCGCAATCCGCTGGAAATGTCTACGACGCTAGATTTCAAACCGACTTCTTGTTTTGTTGAGTGGTTATTGCATTCACGTGGTGATCACAAGTTCCAACTGTCGACAAAAGTTGAAGATGATAGTGATATCCAAACTGTTCTGTCTCGACACAGTCCGTAACGTTATTGTACTTTCTCTGTACGTGGTGGCACCCACAGTCATAATCCAAAGTGTTCTTTCGATTGTCGTACGAATTGAAGATGATGGTAATTGTCCCAAAATGTTCTGGATTGCCGTTACCCGACAAGATTCACCAACAAGAAAAGGAGAATGGCAGCCAATGTTCAACGCTTTAAATTTGGATATATAGATCCTTATTGGCAAAGAAATACGACAATGGTTGCGATGACGATAAGTTAAAACTGTTTGCTCATAACAGAATAATGATGACAAAGGCTTGAACAAAGGCGAAACATCACGTCTTGCTTTCTTTCAAAACAACCTTGTTTATCCCGATCTCCTGTGGAAATTCCCAGTAACTTTCCACTGTCCCTAACCTTGACCTTGCCGGACACCTCAAGTCAGTACCTCAGAATTCTTTGTCACAATAATCCACACTGACTGTCTGTAAAATGACCGGACACTTTTCCGTCATTCAAAAAACACTTTCCACCCAACCTCTCAGCCCCGACACGGCTGCTCTTTTGACTCCGTGGAAATGTTCTCAGTAACTGCTTACTGTTAAACAGCCTTGCCTCCTAAGGTCCACCTTCTTTCTCTTTATCACTTTCAGTGGAAAATACACTTTACACCACTAACCCGCCCCAACTCTGGCGGTAGGGGCACTGTTTCCACCCACTTTTGTCACCCCTCCAGGTGAATACGCAAATGTCAATTCTGTGTATCCTACACATCCATGATAACTCTCCTTCCCGAGAGTTCACTGTCCTCAGTACTTTACCTGTACTGTGCACTGTCCTCGTAAACAGCGCTGACCCTCTCTCAACCCAGCCTATTAACTGCGTCGACAAATCTTGACCAGTCAACATGCAACAACACAGTGCGCTTGCCTTCGCACACACTTGTCAAATATCTTTGGTTCCCAATCCTGTCATTATCACCGCCAGCGATGTCCTACACACACACACACACGCTGCCCTCGCCACTCTGGATTCAACACTGGTCTTTCATCGCCGCGTCTGCTAGTTTCAGCACTCCTGCCTGGTATCAAATTTACCTGTCACCGTAATGGACTCTCCCGGTCGATTTGTACTGCGTTATTTCTCTGACACCCCCACTCGCTTTAGCGATATGGTTGGTTCCAATTCACCTGTAGTGGACTTGACGTGAACTGTGTGTAGCCAGTTCCCGCACGGAGAAAAACTCAGTGTTTATACGATGGACACACTCCGCTGTCCACCCTCTCTCCGCGAAGAGCCCACAAATATCTCAGAATGACAACACTGTCTATAATGCTCTTGACCGTACGTAGCTTTCCAGATACTCCTTACTAAGCGACGAGCCCCCAGATGTCACACGTCGTTCTTGATTATAATATGGAATAGAGAGAAAAAGCAGCGGCTGCAGCAGGATATAACAATATGAAATGGAAATTGTAATATCAATGTTCTTGATGATCTTTGCTCGATATTGTAGTGTGATGGTCGTTGTCTAGGTAACGATGTTCATGGTGTGTCAATTGAGCTATCTAACTGTCTCTTAATCCAGCTAACCCCAGAAGTGCACCTTTACCAGTCATGAAACAAGATTGAGTTGGCGCACATAATCCTTTATTCCAGAAATAAGACGGACAGACGGAACATGTTTATACATCCAGAAAATAATGTAATCCATAGAATATAAATATCCTCCTCGCAATTTAACCAGCACACATCAATGCCTTCTCACGGCCTGCCTCTTATCTCAATCCACAAGACAGGTAATCCAGCTACTATCCACGGCTGGATCTCCCACAATACAACCCACACATTGGGTTGGAGCCACTGCTCAACTATAGAACCCACTCTGGTTCAGGCCTGTCTTCACAACTCGGAGAACAACACAACCCCGTTGTCCGTGGACTACCGACTCCTTCGGTATCTCAAACTCAACTCCCCGAAGTCCCTTGACTTCACACACAAATACACTATCTCTCTCCCCATCCGCCCTAGGGGTTTTTTCCTCTACCCTCACTATTTTATTTCTCAGGACTGGCTGTTTTCTCATAGCCAGGTCATTCACTTTACTGTCTCCCACTCTCATCTCCATTCTTCCTCCTGCCCGGTCACTCACCTCAATGTCAATGACCCAGGCTTATGTCAGTATTGTACATTAATTTTATAATTAGTAAATAATAGATAATTATCAGTGTGAAGAAAAGAGTTAATAGTTATTAGAAGTTATTATTGCGTGTTACATTTTATATTGTTAGTGGAATATTTGATTATATTAATAATTTAAGGAATTTATGTTATCATTATAATTATGATTGGTTAGGTTATTAAATTTATAAATTAATGTAACCAAATTATTTGCAGTGTGACAAGGAACTCAGATGAGATTGAGGCCTTCGGTTAAATTGGTTGAATAGTCAATTTTATTTAAAATTAACTTAAATAATGGACAATGAAATATTGATTTATTGTTGTTAATTAGTTCAATTTTACATTAATATTTAAGTTCAATGGTTTGAAATTTAAATATTCGCATGATGACAGATAATATGTAACAAGTGGGATGGGTTCATTTCGGATCGGTGAAACCCTAGCATTGCTAGGGCGGTTGTGTGCTTTCTCGTAACATCGGACTGACCTGTTGGGTACATCACTGTCATTATCATCACTGGCGATTATGAGGGAGGCATTGTTTGAAATTGAATCCTTGCATGATTTTTGTCAAGCAGTGGTTGAAGTACCTCGCCAGTAAATGGGGTTTTATTGCATCCCTGTGTATAGACGGGTGCAGTTTCCGCATAGTTAGAACAGAAATGAATGATTAGTATGTCATATCAGAAGGTTTTCGGCCAACCGCTGTTGTGTATTATTGTGTTAGGTTCGGTTTCAGAAAACACTACAGCGGATAGCCGGTCATGCAAGGTCTTAAAGAATGGCTGTACATATTTTTGTATGTTTCATTGAATATTTGTTTTAAAATTTGGCTTGATGCATGCATAGTTGTTGTTGAATTAGCACAGTTTGTTTGCATGCTGTAAAGCTAATTAAATATGTTATTTTCTAAACTAGGATTGACGCATGCGAGATTACAGTGAAAGTGACATCAGGTGTAGTGTCTCGCTGGTAGATGGTGTGTTGGCTCGTTCCACAGTGTAGCGACGGGAGCACTTTGCAGGATGTTTTGATAATTGGTGTTTAACAGCATGTGGATTCGTTCCATGTTATAAAGTTAAACTGGAATGCAGATAATAAAAAAATTGTGGTACATGGTGCAGTGTTGGTATGGAAGTTGATTTGTGTTAAGCTGACCATGATATGGCAATGCACTATAGTGGGGCCAAGATTGCAGAATGTTCTATGATCTCTTTTAAGCTTGTTAATTATACTTGGATGAGAAAAGATGTTTACAGAAATAGATATGAAAGAAACAAACAGAAATAAAATTATCCGTAGAGGAGAATTGCTAGATGATTATTGATTATATTGACATAGTTAACTAATTGATAGAGTTATAAAGTAAATATATTTGATTTATTGATATAAAATATAAAGATGCATATTACGGTTATAAGTATCAATTACTACTATTATTTTGTATTTATGAATTGTATTGAATTGTATTAATGGTATTCATTTCAGTGTATTATAAATTATTAATTCAAAGGACCTGGGTTCCATATATGGATAGTATAATGTCATTATTTCATTAACTGAATAATTTATTATTAGATTGTTATATAGATAGCGAATTGAAATAGAGAAAGTAGTACATAAATAATAATTATAAAATATACAAAAGAAGAATAACATGTGTGTAGTAATGCAGTAATGCACTAGCCAGCTCCAGGGAATAATCACACTGTGCCGAATATCAAAGTGAATAGTCATAGAATAAGTGTTGTGGACAAATTCACCTATCTTGGCAGCACTGTGTCACTAGCTGAAACAATTGATGATGAAGTGAATGCAAGAATCTCCTAGGCTTGCGCGGCCTTTGGCAGACTGTACAAGAATGTATGGGGCAGAAATGGAATAAGCCTGAAAACAAAGCTGAAAGTCTACAAAGCAGTTGTATTATCTACACGGCTATATGCTTGTGAAACTTGGACTGTTTGTCAGCGACACGCTAGGAAATTAAACCACTTCCACACAGTCTGCCTTTGGAAGCTATAGTAGATTAAATGGCAAGACAAGAACCCAGACACTGAAGTCCTAGAAAGAGCGTCAATGCCCAGTATCCACACTCTACTAATAAAGAATCAGATTCGCTGGGCTGTTCACTTAACTCGCATGCCCGATCACAGGATCCCTAAACGAATTTTCTACGGCGAGTTGCGTTGTGGTAAACGCCCCCAAGGTTGCCAGAGGAAACGCTTTAAAGACAGTCTGAAAATCTCACTGAATGCTTTCGGAATTCACAGTGACACCTGCGAGACAGCAGCCAGAGACCGAAGCTCGTGGCGTGCATCATTCCACAAGGGTGCAGTCACGTGTTAGGCAACAAGGACTGCAAGAGCTGTGAAGAAAAGGCAGGACATAAAAGCCACTGCAGAAGATCCTCCTCCAGAAACGTCAATCATTCTTTGTTCACATTGTTAAAGAACATTTCGAGCCATAATAGGACTTCTTAGCCAACTTAGAACTGTCGGCTCCATACTTCAACCCCACTGGATGAAATGAATGGTCATCATCATTCTTGATGGACAAACAACATCAAGTAATGATGATATAATCAACGCTATCACAATTTGAGCATAATTGCTTTGCTCAATTTGGATCACCAAGCGATTGTCGATATGAAGAGTTTTATTACTTTGCTCACTGTAGCCATGTCCATGAATTATGAACTAAGTCAACGACGCCGGAGGTGAAGAGGAATAATGCTCAATGACAAGAGAGAGAAAGAGAGAGAGAGAGAGAGAGAGAGAGAGAGAGAGAGAGAGAGAGAGAGAGAGAGAGAGAGAGAGAGAGAGAGAGAGAGAGAGCAAATCGCATACCAGTAAGCTTAAATGGATGTGAGGGCAAGATATGTCTAAAACCCACACGTACCTTCACCGAGAGCGTAATGGATTGGAGAAGGGTGTAAGATGCTCATGCAAATTCCCTGAATGAGGAACAAATGAGGATGTCCGATGGACATTGGATCTCATAACAGTTAGACCTCAGTCCTCTGAATAGTAAAGAAGGCTGAGGCTACACGACGTATAGATGACGTTAAACGAGTAAATCGTGTCCGATGTATGTGTATATGTATGTTATAGATGAGAGACGTCTTGAAGAGATTAGAACAAGAAGGTAGTCTTTTGCAAGATGAAAACCATACTGACCAATAACAAGATGTCAGTTGCAACGAGAAAAAGATTGTTGAAGTGCAACATACAACCTGTATATGTGTATGGATGTGTAGCCTGGACAATGAGAAGACAAGCTGAAAAACAGATGATGTCTGTGAACATGTGGTTTCTAAGAAAAATGCATAGAATACCACGGAATACCAAGCCCTACAAGAAACGAATGAAAACCGTAAAATGGTTAGAAAAAAATAAACATAGACAGTAAAAATTTCTTGCACAGCTATGAGAAGGAACAAATTAGAGAACTTGGTGACAACTGGCAAGGATTAAAGGAAAATAAGGGTAAAACAGAAATGTATATACGTGGATGGTATGGCCTAGTGGCATAATCGAGACAAGAACATAAATACCGACTTCTCCACTAAGTGTCTGACCTCGTAAGTAACCCATTGACACGTCTATAAATATCGACAAGGTGATTGAAGGATGTATGCGAGGATGGGGGATGTGTGTTTGGCTGGGTGGTTGGGGTGTGTGGGTGGGAGGGTAGATGAGAGATGCATGTGTTGATGGGCGCGTGGGTGATGTGTGAGTGGTTGATGGATGAGTACGTGAGTGGGTGGATGTGTGTGAGAGATGAGTGTATGGGTGGGGGTGGTGTGTAGTTGTGAGAACATGTGTGTGAGCGGCGGATGTGTGTGGGTGGGGTATATGTGGGTGGCGGGGTGTGTGTGGGTGGGAGTTGTGTGTTTTTGGGTGTTTATGGGTGGGGGATATGTGTGGGCAGGTGGGGAGATGTGTTTATGGGTGGGGATGTGTGTATAGGTGGGGATGTGTAGTTTAGAGGTGGCGAATATTGGGTGGGTGAGTGGGTGTAGGTTGGCTGATGTGTGTGTGGGTGGGTGGGTGGGGAAATTGTGAGAGTGCGGGATATGTGTGTGGATAGGTGCGGGATGTGTGGGTTGGCGGGGGTATGTGTGTATGGTTTCTTCTTCTTCTTCTTCTTCTTCTTCTTCTTCTTCTTCTTCTTCTTCTTCTTCTTCTTCTTCTTCTTCTTCTTCTTCTTCTTCTTCTTCTTCTTCTTCTTCTTCTTCTTCTTCTTCTTCTTCTTCTTCTTCTTCTTCTTCTTCTTCTTCTTCTTCTTCTTCTTGGTGTGTGAGGATGTGTGTGTGGGTGGGGAAATGTGTGTGGGTGGGGGATCAGTGGGTGGGTGGCGGCATGTATGTTTGCCTGGTTCTGTGTGAGTGCGTGGAGGTATGTGTGGGTGGGTGGGGGAGGTTTGGTGGGTGGGGGATGTGTTGGTGGCTGCAGGATATGAGGGTGGATGGGGGATGTGTCTCACAACATTGCAATATGCACTGTTTATGTTTACAACTTTCATTTGATAATGTTTTTTATTTTGTTTTCTCATGTGAATGTATCATGCGTAATATGCATTGTTTATGCTTACAAAATCCATTTGACAATGTTTTTTCACACTATGTTAATGTAACATGCACATTTGATGAATGAAAGATAAGTGATTGAAAGGGCCAAATGTAAGAAAGGCCTGCGTGCCCAATTTGTTACCCTTTTAAAATAAAGTTTGTTCGTTCGTTCGTTCGTTCGACATCTCCACTGAGTGTCTGACCTCGTAAGTATCCCATTGACACGTCTATAAATACCGACATCTCCACTGAGTGTCTGACCTCGTAAGTAACCCATTGACACGTCTATAAATACCGACATCTCCACTTAGTGTATGACCTGTTGAGTAACCAACTGTCACGACTATAAATACCAACGTATCCACTGAGTGTCTGACCTGGTGAGTAACCCACTGTCGCGTCTATAAATACCAACTTATCCACTGAGTGTCTGACCTGGTGAGTAATCCAATGTCATGTCTATAAATACCGACTTCTCCACTGAGTGTCTGACCTGGTGAGTAACCCACTGTCACGTCTATAAATACCAACTACTCTACTGAGTGTCTGAACTGATGAGTAACCCACTGTCACGTCTATAAATACCGACTTCTCGACCTAGTATCTGACCTGGTAGTTAACCCCCTGTCACGTCTATAAATAACGACTTCTCCACTGAGTGTATGACCTGTTGAGTAACCAACTGTCACGTCTATAAATACGGACTTCTCTACTGAGTGTCTGGCCTGGTGAGTAACCCACTGTCACGTCTATAAATACCGACTTCTCTACTGAGTGTCTGGCCTGGTGAGTAACCCACTGTCACGTCTATCAATACCGACTTCTCCACTGAGTGTCTGACCTGGTTAGTAACCCACTGTCATGTCTATACATACCGACTTCTCCACTGAGTGTCTGACCTGGTGAGTAACCCACTGTCACGTCTATAAATACCGACTTCTCCACTGATTGTCTGACCTGGTGAGTAACCCATTGTCACGTCTATAAATACCGACTTCTCTACTGAGTGTCTGGCCTGGTGAGTAACCAACTGTCACATCTATAAATACCGACTTCTCTACCTAGTGTCTGACCTGGTGTGTAACCCAGAGTCACGTCTATAAATACCGACTTCTCCACTGAGTGTCTGACCTGGTTAGTAACCCACTGTCATGTCTATACATACCGACTTCTCCACTGAGTGTCTGACCTGGTGAGTAACCCACTGTCACGTCTATAAATACCGACTTCTCCCCTGATTGTCTGACCTGGTGAGTAACTCACTGTCACGTCTAAAAATACCGACTTCTCCACTGAGTGTCTGACCTGGTGAGTAACCCACTGTCACGTCTAAACATACCGACTTCTCCACTGAGTGTCTGAACTGTTGAGTAACCAACTGTCACGTCTATAAATACCGATTTCTCTACCTAGTGTCTGACCTGGTGAGTAACCCACAGCCACGTCTATAAATACCGACTTCTCTACTGAGTGTCTGACCTGGTGTGTAACCCACTGTCACGTCTATAAATACCGAGTTCTCTACTGAGTGTCTGACCTGGTGTGTAACCCACTGTCACGTCTATAAATACCGACTTCTCCACTGAGTATCAGACCTGGTGAGTAACCCACTGTCACATCTATAAATACCGACTTCTCTACCTAGTGTCTGAACTGTTGAGTAACCGACTGTCACGTCTATAAATACCGACTTCTCTACCTAGTGTCTGACCTAGATGAGTAACCCACTGTCACGTCTATAAATACCGACTTCTCCACTGAGTGTCCGACCTGGTGAGTAACCCACTGTCACGTCTATAAATACCGACTTCTCTACCTAGTGTCTGACCTGTTGTGTAACCGACTGTCACGTCTATAAATACCGACTTCTCGCCTAGTGTCTGACCTGGTGAGTAACCCACTGTCACATCTATAAATACCGACTTCTCTACCTAGTGTCTGACCTAGATGAGTAACCCACAGTCACGTCTATAAATACCGACTTCTCCACTGAGTGTCCGACCTGGTGAGTAACCCACTGTCACGTCTATAAATACCGACTTCTCCACTGAGTGTCCGACCTGGTGAGTAACGCACTGTCACGTCTATAAATACCGATTTCTCTACCTAGTTTCTGACCTGGTGTGTAACCCACTGTCACGTCTATCAATACCGACGTCTCCACTGAGTGTCTGACCTGGTGAGTAACCCACTGTCAGGTCTATAAATACCGACATTACTGTGTCAGACGGAGGTCGGCCTGGCCGAATTGATAAGAGAGCTCGCTCTTAAACTTCCATTTTGCTGATACTGTTGTAGCTTGTTTAATCAATGCAGCGGTCAGTTGGACTAGGACGTTAAATTATACTCCTTTTCTTGGGAACGTACATGACAAGTACATCAGAAGTCGGACTGGTTTCGCATGATGGCGAGGGACATTGGTAATAGGGAGAGCTAGTCCACACACAAAAATTATTGAAATGGTGTAGAAGTAGTAGCACGTGTATGGACTACGCTTAAGTTCAAAGTGAGTGAGCGAAAAAAAATAAACAAGCAAACAAACAAATAAAAACATGTGAAACAATATCGGCGAAATCGTGTATCCCATTGTTATAGCCACTGAGAGGTAGATCATTCCCGCCTCGAATATCAGGATCTAGAAGCTCACCAGGAAATCCTTCCTCTTCTTCTTTTACTCGTTTGAAATGTGTCTATAACTGCATTGTTGTATGTTGTATTAATTTAGCGGTATTATTTTAGTTCACTCAGTTTTTCATAGAGTTTATCTTCCACTGTTGTCTCTCTAGACCAGAAGGTTTGCCAACATATGTCGTAGTTTCTGCAGTCTTGGGGTATGTGACCTGGTGTCTGCGGCGCCAATCCACATGTGCACATGGTTGATTCGCCAATCTTGAATTGTGCATCAGGAAATGAATATGGTGTGTAAGAACAAGAAGATGGACTTCACTGCACCGGTTTTATCCCAAATGCCTCAATCTTTGTCCGCAGGGCGATCTGACGAAAGCATTGCACAAAGCACGAATTCCGTAGCTCCATCGACGACCCCCTGATTCTCCGAGAAAACTGCACTTGTTAACCGGATGATGGAGTTCGGAATCAAATCCACAACCTTCGGATCACAAGTCATTTGGCTTAACCATTTAGCCACGGAAACTCCGAATATAAAGGTGTAAATAGCCAGGCTTGTGTAGTTACATAAGTTCTTGAGTTGAGGCCAGTCAAGAACCCACATCACACCCCTCGGGACATTCAAATACATGCTCCGTCCTCATCTGCAACAGCCAGCACAGAGTCCCAATAATAATGGTGCCAGTAGCAGTCTGATTATGTGTCCGACTGGCCTTTCCTCGGAGTTTTGTGTGTCGGTCAGATCCTCTGGTCACTCCCAGCAGCACCATTCTCTTCAAGCCGTGATGACCTACCAGTTCTTCTACACTATACACGTGATCTCAAAGGGTCCCGACCATGTCTGCCGTATCATGCACCAATACCCCACCGAGCGGTGCAGACACAACCAGTCTGTCCGCCTGTTCGTCTCCAACATATGGTGTTTATTTCTGATTGGTGAATGGAAGCCTGTTTCCATAAATACTAGAGCCGGACGACAGGGTGAGAGCAGAGAATAAATCCGCACAGTGTACCTATTTGTCGAGAAACTCAAACACATGCAAATAATGACTGCAGTAGATCAATAAAACAATGCCGATTGCAACGAGTAAAAAAATGTTGAAGTGCTACGTACAGCCTATACCTGTGTATGGATGTGAATCGTGGACAAGGAGCAGACAAATGAAAAACATCTCATGGCATTGTGGTTTCTGAGGAAAATGCAAAGAGTAAAATGTAAAAAAAAAATGAGCAAGTCCTACAAGAAGCAAATGAAAACCATAAACTGGCTAGAGAAAGTAAGCCTAGGCAGTCAATATTGTTTTAGGCAAGTTATAAGAAGAAAAAAAAAACCGTGAGAACTTGGTGGCAACTGAGGGGAAAGAACAAGCGGAAGGCAGAGAATAAAATACCTGGACTGCTAGACTACACGGCATGGTCGGAACAAGAAGAACTGATCCACGACTCTGGTGATCGTGTGAGATGGCGAAACACAACCGCCCACACTTATCTGTATGGTACATGATGGTGGTTAGATCAAAGTCATGAGGTCAATCACATACCTATCAAAGAGAAACATGAATGCAACAACAACAACAACAAAAACAACAACAACAACAACAACAACAACAACAACAAATACCACTATAAGTTCAAACTACCTGTGATGTGAGATTGTGAATAATGTCATTGCCAATCCATAAATCGGTGTCCGGGGTTCCAAACCCTTTCTTGTAATCGTCCCAGCCTCTGTTGAAGTCTACATCTCCCCGCACACGCCTCTAGGAACAAGAGTCAAGACTAGCTTTAAGCAAAGACAGTAAAATATAGACATGCATACAAGACAGACTATTCGTAGTGTGACTACAACAACAGCCATCGCTTCAAAGAGTACATTTTGAGCTGATAATATTAGTATTATTTCTGTTGCTTTTGCCCGCTTTGAACTCAAACGTAGTCCATAGACGTGCTACTAATACTAGTGCAATGGGCTGATTTTTGTGTGTGGATTAAAAAAATGTTTGCATATATTTTACAGGACATCGCTGTCAACATCAGCATATTTCAGCTGATTGTTCATTTGTTGGCAAGATTACGCTCAGTAGTTTGCCATTGCTTTCTGAGCGACCGGCTCATATACCCCCTAAGCTACCGACGCGGCGAGAACCACTACCGATTCTCGCCGTCGTCACGTTACTCAGGAGAGTATATGGGATTACGGAGAAAGTCGCTAAGCCCTCGGCAAGAGAGACCGGCATGTGTGGATTAGCTTTCCCTATTTCCAGTGCCCGTCGTCATCAGCCGAACCCACTCCGACCTCAGAGATATATGTAATTTACGTCCCCAAGTCAAGGACGAGAAATCAACATTGCAATGCAACTGCCCGGTATAGGAGTTGAACCCGATACCTCGGTTTCGGCACACCGGATGTTTAAGCAACTCTCGTTCCTGGCCAATTGTACACTTGATAATCGTTGCATGCTGCTTGCTTGCTTGTGTTCGTTGGCTTGAGCTCCAACGCGAAGTCCTGTATGTCGGATGAGGGCATCCTGTTGTCCAACATCAGTGTGATGTCATACAGGACCTGAGGTTTGCGTGAGTATCCGTTGTCCCATGTCTGGCTTATTGGTGTGCAGACTGGTGGTTCCTCGCCGTACAGGCAGACACTCTCCGACTTCGGAGGATAATCGTTGCATGGTTTGAAAATACGTATGTGTAGAAACAGGCGGATCCGTGCCATGAGAACTAAACTCCAAAATAAAACTGTTTTACCTTCCAGGGACACGATTTTCTAGGATTTCATAGATGACACAGTCCATCTGGTCTCTCTGTCATCACCAAGAAGCACCTCATGATGGTTAGTAACTTAACCTACAACTTTTACATCAAGCATAATCGTGCAGTCGCGTTGAGTTGAGCTAAGAAACGATGTCACTGCACTCAGAACATTTCCATACGAACTCCGTTCCCTCGTTCAACCGCCAGTGAAGAGTCATACTGCTAATGGTTCCAACCGCCATCTGATTGAAAGTTCTCCTGGTCTTCCCTCTCAGTTTTGAGATTCGTCCAAAGCCCCTACCGATCTCCCGCCATATTATTCTCTCCACCATACGGGTGCTCATTCTGTTCCACCGTCTTCTGGTCCCACAGGCGCCCGACCACCTCTCCCTTGTCCATAGGTAATCTACAGTCCATTTACAAATGACTGCCCTCATTCGCGATCAGTTTTTTTTTTTTTTTTTTAAATTTTCTGTTGCATCGTTATGAAATTTTTTGCAGCCGTCTTACATTTACTCCCACCCAAGAAATATGTCTTTGATAGGTCCAAAAACAACTTAAATCATGGAAAGCGGTGACATTTCTTTGATGTATTGTCGAAAGTTTAGTGAATTCACGCTAACAAACTTGTTTTACAGTAATGCATGTCAATTCGGGTGACAACACAAGGTGTATCCAGATTCGCATGGACGTGGGTGCAATGTGTAATATTAGTAATAACAGAGACTTTACAGAGGCATGGGGTAAATAATGTGGAATCGAAATGGAAATGGACAGGAAAGTAGAAGGAATGCATTTCTTGCCTTATGTTTTCACTTCCTTCTTGTTTCTTCAGCTGCTGGTTAATAATGTGTACACAAGGAGTGATGTTACTAGGATGCATTTAACTTTTTATATTGAGTTCGTGAAAGCTTCCAAATAGCTGTGCGTTAATATGCGTATGGAGTGACCAGAGTTGATACCGGAATTTAGTCATCATGTGTCAAATTGTAAGGATCTATTCAGCTGCCTGTGTAGTTTGTTAACACGTGCACATGGGTGACAAAACCGTTTTGAGTCTTCTTGAAAGACTGTTTACTCTGCTGTTTACTATTCAGAGACGGAAAATGGTTACCTGTTTTGAATGACGAATATAGTTGTGAATGTCTCCGTAGTGGTCTGGTCTCTTGGTAGTGAGATCCGACGCCCTTGTGTATTGTTGCGCAAGTAAAAAATCCCTTGGCAGTTGGAAATAGAATGAGAGTAGCCTAACGGCGTTGCCCGTGCAAAATTTCTAGTTAAAAATCTACCCAAAGTATTTCAGGATCCTTGCCGGTGCTAAGGAGTTCGTGCACTAAGATGAGTTTTTCCTGACTCAGGTTTGAGTCTGGAGGAGAACGTAGCACTTATGGGTTGCACCCATGTGCCGTAATGTTGAACTAAACTAAACTAAACTTATGTGAAGTACTTGTCATAAGGTGATTCTCGTGCTGCACGAGACATTTAACTATTGAACGCTGATGTTTCCGTGTGAAGTTGTAATACATTTCATAATATGCACTTCATCTCTGACCCGTATATTATATACCGCATATAAAGAAACATTGAAATCTGCTGTACAATCTCCAGAACAAATATTTTTGTGTTTGTTGGATGGACATAATGATAAGGTTATATACTAAATCTCATCATTTTCCCTCAGTTGGTTACTGAGATATGAATTTTATATGAGGGAAAACAAATGTGAATGGACTATGCCACCGAGAGGTGCATTCCCTGCCAGCCTGTAGGCCTGTTCATTACCCCCTAAATCCTGATCAGGTAAGAAAATTCATATAATTTTCACAGTCTGTGATCGAGGCAATCCATTATACACGAAACATTCCTTTCTCCACCTTATTAGGCATTCTCCGTGAGTTTGTAATGACTACAATGTGTGTTGCAGCTGTCTCCTCCAACCATCGGAAAGCTCCTGTTATCGCTTCCACCTCCATTCTCATACTGGGAGTTGTAGTCTGTTATGCCAGATTCTCCTTTTTTCATGCATCGTCCATAAGCCTTAGCAATGAAACCCTAGCTTCTACGTTTCTTTCTCACCACTGACCCATCGGTATAGATCACTATTTCACGTTGGTGTCTTTTGCCTTGGATCAGTTGTACCTCAAACTATGTGCCCATTTTCTGCACTCACAATCCAGTGTTTCTATTACCTTGTGCCAGTCAGACATGTCTTCTGGTACTTTCACCAGCCCTTTTTCACGACTGATTCTCCCCTGTCTGTACACCAGCACATAATCTGCGAAAGTCAAAATTGGACTAATTCCTGGTGTCTCAATAGCTGCGACTTCCCTGGTGTATACATTAAAGAGCACTGGGGACTTGGCAGATCCTGTCGCAGCCCAGGTGTAATAGTACGGGGCCCAGAATTCAACGAATCCACGTGAAGTGCAATTTTACGCTCATAAAGTACTGATGTAACCCATTTGACAATCCAAGGGCAGACCTCCATGTCCAAAAGAATGTAAATCAAACGGTCATACCTGACCCTGTTATAAGAATCTTCCAGGTCAAGTGCCACCGCCATCGTCTCTTGTTTATTCTAGAACCCTCATAGACATCGAATGCAAATATTGCCGCATAGGCCCAGGTGTCTTTCCCAGACCGGTAACTTCAAATACCTTTGGGGAGCAGTTATCATTTTTCCAAGTGGTGCTGTAGCTTGCTTGCTACTATCTTCTCAAGCATTTTGCCAAATGTGGTTTGCAAGGTAATAATTCTGTATCCATTTAGTTTGAATTATCCTTGCCTGGCTTTGGGAGTGTAGCTAATTATGTGGTATTTTCGCCGTTTTCATGTAAAGGTTGAAACAAAAAACCAGCTACTCCAAATAAATATCGTTCATGCTCTTCATATGGGTGTAACTAACCTCATCAGGGCCTGGTGCTGTATCTTTAGTTCTCCTCAACATAGTCTAATATTCTCTACCTATATCACGTCTTCATAATAGTCATTCCTAGTCGCCTGTGACATGGTATTTCTGCCCATATCCCTAATAGCCCCGTCTTGCTGATCAGTCTGTTTTAGAAATCATGCAAGAAATGCCCCCCCCCCCCTTCTACCCTTTGCCCTTGTCAGTTGTCATAGGCGTTTGTTGTCAACGTATATTGCACCTTGAGTACAGGGCGGCGCCTTTCTTTTCATCTAGCTGTGCAGCTTCCAGAATTTTCCCAATGCCACGTCCTCACCGACTTCACTTATAAACTGCTTCCACTTAATCTTTTTGACCTCTGCTGCTTGGAGTTTACAATCCCGCACCTTTACTGTTTTCCTTCTTTCAACCTCCTCCAGTTATGTATCAACTGAACAGGTTACTCTATGTACCCTCTGCCAAATCTTTATGGCCCCCTGTTTTCCCTCCATGATAGCTCCACTTCTTGTGTCCACCATAGTTGTTGTGTTGTCAGTAAACATGGCACACCTTTTGTTGTCAATAAACGTGGTATACCTGTTGTTATCACTAGACATGTCATGTTGTTATAAGTAAACATGGCACACTTGTTATTGTCAGTAATCATGAAAGACCTATTGTTGTCAGTAAACAAGGCACATATGCTGTTGTCAGTAAACATGTCACACCTGTTGTTGTTGTCAGTAAAAATGGCAGACCTATTGTTGTCATGTATGAACCATGTTTCACAGCCATGTCCTAATTCTACAAGGACCACTCATTTATCCAGTGCGGGATAACGGAGAACAACAATCAGCAAGGACAGATAGACAAGCGCATCAGCTGACACAACATTATACGATGACATCATTTCTGTGTCCCACGTAACACTTTCTGGAGCCGCGGTGGTCGAGTAGCTAGCCTTGGGAGTTATGTGTTCGAATCCCCCTCGAGACATAAACAAATACCTCGCCTCCAAGAAGGACGCAGTCGTAAAGAGTTCTCAGAAAATATTTAGGGAAACAAAGCTGCAGATGCGATATTGACTGCCCTCCAAGAGGCTGTCTGTACAAGTATGGGTCTGGCATTATATACCCAAAGAGTGGTCAGATGTGAAAATTGTCACGTGTCTGCCACCACAGTGGTGCAGGTTCTATCTCCAATAGAGGTCAAATAATTGTTTGCCCACCATTACAGTCGTGATGTCGACTCGGTCTCCTTGAAATGGGTACTGGAAAATTATCAGAATGTTCTGGGAAGTGAAATTTACCAGGAAGAGAACTGGTCACCGCAACTCATGCGTCGTAACTTAGAATATGCAACAATTCACACTCCAACAGTGGTATGTGCTATACGAATACTTTTCACCTTATTTTCTGTACGCGCACATTTGGCCTATTGTGTCAATGAGTATATGAGTGAGATAACACTGACTGATATGGAAAGACTATTTGTGGAACACGGATGCGTGAAATTGAACTATGAGTGTTTTAAATATATGATTTAATGCATGCATCGATGAATGAGTCAGATGTTAAATGTATGGATGGATGGACGAGACGTGGAAGCAATACCTGTATAATTACCCAGCCTCCACCGTCAGTTGTTGTGTCACACAAGGCTGTGACATTCCCCCACAGAATAATCTTCTCTCTGCTATTTTCCCAACGTTGTCCTCGTCTGCATGCTCCCTGTAATATAAAAATGAGATTAGATAAAATTAATGTAGCTTTTCAAGAAATTTTCATCCAATTTTTTATTCTTTATCTTAATCTCCTCCTCATCCTCTCCTCTGTCTGTATATACTTTGAGAATGTCAAACACCTCCTTCTCCAACTCCTCTCTTGTCTTACACACGCTGAGTACGTCAAAAACCACTCTAAATTTAGAAATCTAAAACATTATGATAAATACTAGAAATCTTATACCAATATGAGGCTAGCACAATATGCCCAACACTGCTTCAGACGTGTGCAAGTATCCACTACTCTACTCTCATACAACACTGCTACAGCCGTGTACAAGTGTCCGCTGTTGTACTTTCGTACAACACTGCTCCAGACGTATACAAGTGTCCGCTACTCTATTCTCGTACAACATTACTCCAGGCGTGCAATGTAAAAGTGTACGCTACTCTAATCTCGTACTTATTAGAACAGCTATTCAAACACGTGATGCAATCGTGGCCATGAGATGTACTCATAAGACAATCTACAGATGTGACGTCATTGGGGAACTGAACTGGTAACTCCCTCTTTGACCTCTTTGAGGATTCTAGAACCCAATAAATGCACCCCATTAGAACTAGCACATTTGTTTCTGTTGGATCTTCATTCTACGTTTCCTAAGATTTTAATGAGAGTGGTCACTCATGAACTTCCAATGCGCTGATGGTAAGGTTCATGTCCTACACCGGTCAATTGGACTAAAATTGTGTCTTCTCGTCCTTGACACGGGACGTAAATTACAAGTACCTCAGAAGTCGGATTAGGTTCGCCTGATCTTTAACTGTGCTGTCCTTTTGTGTCTCCTGTTGGATCTTCAGTTTGCTTTTTTATGTGGTTTGTTTTTCTTGAAGTAAAAAAAAAACACTCAGGTTTTCCAAAATAATTGACAGAAGAGACCTGTCATCGTCTTGTTATGTTAAGTTAAATGTGCCCCAGTCACTTTCATGTATCCAGATAGAGTGTCTATGACTGCCACTACTGTACGTTCTGGAGACTCACACATCCCCGACGAACAACGTAATGAAACGTACACAAAGATGAGTCACCACTTTCGCACACATTTATCCGGTTCACTACAGCCCACTCACCAGGCCCGGAATTGGTGTGATGTTCAGATTTAACAGTTTCTCAACGTTGTCCAGTCTTTCTTGAGGGAGCTTCAGCTTGTTCTCGGCTGCTTCATGACGTTGTTTTTGATCGGCCTGGTCACATAGTTGAGAAATATTGTGAAAGTGGGCTGTCTGGTCCACCAGTTGGGCTGTCTGTACCACCAGTTGGTCTGACTGGTTTGCTAATCTGTGTATCTGAGCTGTCTGATTGTCTGTCTGGCTTGAAAATCTGTTTAGCTGGATTGTTTGGTTCACAAGTTGGGCTGTCTGATCGTCTAACTGGCTTGTTAATCTGTTTATCTGGGCTGTCTGTTTGTCTGATTGGCTTACTAATCTGTTTATCTGGGCTGTCTGACTGTTCATTAGAATTGTGAAGCTGTCTAGCAGTTCAGTCAGTCTGTCGAAATGACTCAGTACCTCAGCTGTACAAAATAAACAAGATACGATATATTCTCAAAGTTTATTCTCATTGTATTTATATGTTATGTTATGTTTAGTGTCCACAGAAACCAGATTGATCAACTCTAGAGAAGCAAGCAAATGCTAAAACAAGTAATACTAGAATATAATACTCTACTGGCGAAGGGGTTAAGGACGTTGTTCGTAATCCTGTATACTAACGTACGAAACACAGCTGCGCGAGATTCGGCAGCGGATCAGCGCTCAATACTTACGGAGGTATGTGAGCTGGTAGTTTAGAAAGCAATGGCAAACTACTGAACGTAATACTTTCCAAGACATCAACAGCAGCTGAGAAATGCTGGTGTTGACTGCGATGTATTGTAAAGGATATGCTAAAAAAATGTAATTATAGAATAAAAGTTATATAATGAGAGGCGATTATTTATTAATTAACTCAGGAAGAGATCATCATGAGATAGGAGTAGGAAGTTTAGCAAAATGAGATTTAAAGAAAAATATCAGTGGATTATGGGCTCACAAGACAGACTGATACAACTCAAAATTAAGACATGACCTATCGACATAGTAATTCTACAGATGTGTGCTCCAACAACTGATTATACTGATGAACAGCTAGAAGAATATTATGAAGACCTACAATAAACACTGAAAGTGGTATAATCATCAAAATTCCTAATTGTCATGGGAGACATGAACGCAAAGGTTAAAAAAAAAATAAATAAATAAACAGATAGTAGGACAACATGGTATGTGAACCAGAAACGACAGAGGAGATCGGATGATAGTTTTGTGAAGAAAACCATCTTATTATTTATAATACATTTTCTCAACATAACCATAGGAAAGTGTATATGTAGAAAAGCCGTGGAGAAACCTAACTGACTACACTATGATTAGAAATATATTTAAAAACAATGTTTAAAATGTCAAAACATACCCTGGTGCTGATATCATCTCTGAGCACAAAAATATATTTTAAAATTAAAAATAAAACTTAAAAAATCAGGTATAAGGACATCGAGGACGCCTCAAATAGGTATATCAGCATTGAAACAACCAGACATAAATCAACTAAACTTACTTGAAGTAACAAAAAATAAATATGATAGGATAATCTTTGAAAGCATGAAACAATATCGACGAGAACATCTTGAGCATAAAATTACTACATAATGGGAATGTGTAAAATCTAGCATTAAGATTGCAAAAACCAACTTACCAGTGAAGGAAAATAAGAGAAAAAAACAACAACTGTGGATAACCGATTGAATCTTGAGCAAAATTACTAAATGAAAGAAAGCAAAGAACACTCCAGAATATACATTAATAGACAGAGAAATGCGTCACACGTGCAGAGTTGCCAAAGAAGAGTGGTTTCAGAATTAAAATGCAAAGAAATAAAGGATCTAGAAAGAAAAAAATAAATAAATCGAAAGAATTGATGAAACTATAAAAATGATTTATAAAAAGGAACATTAATATAACAGGAAATGGTCGTAGAAAAGATGAAAATGGAGAAATTATAGTTGATAATACCGATATAATAAAAAGATTGACATAATACACAGAACATTTATTCTGGGACAGCAGGGTCAATAAACCAACATTGTATAATACTCAAGATGGACCAAACATATTAATGGCTGACGTTGAGAAGGCTATTTAAAAGATGAAAAAAGGAAAGGCTGCTGGTCCTGACAAGATAACAACTGAGATGATACAATCATTATCCAGCACTGGCACTGATACTGTCACATAATTATGTAACGACATATATTATGTTGGATACATCCGCAAAGATTTGAAAACATCAATTTCCATCACACCACCCAAGAAGCCAAGAGCTGCTGATTGTGAGGATTACATAGCTATTAGTTTAATGAACAATATAACTTAGATACGCCTCAATATCATACAAGAAAGAATTCAAAATAAAATAAATGAGGAAGTAGCTGAAGAACAACTTTCGTTCCTCAAAAAACAGTGGCACCAGAGAAGCAATTATCTGTTTGAGGTTGTTTACTGAAAAATATATAGAAGTTCATATATATATATATATATATATATATATATATATATATATATATATATATATATATATATGTGTGTGTGTGTGTGTGTGTGTGTGTGTCTGTGTGTGTGTGTGTGTGTGTGTGTGTGTTTGTGTCTGTGTTTATACATAAGAGAGCTGTTGATAGGGTACAACATGAACGTTTAATTACATGTCTTCAATATATAGGGGTAGACAAGAAGGTCATCAGATTTATTAGCAACTTGTACTGGGATCAAGTGGCGTTAATTAGATACGGAAATTATTATTCGTCGCCCATAGAGATAAACATGGGGATGCCTGTTGTCCTTAATCCTCTTCAACCTATACACAGCGAAAATTTTAAACAAGTCGAATTACCTGGACTAAGCATTAATGGAAGAATCATAAACATTCTTAGGCATGCTGACGATACAGTGTTATTGGCAGAAAGCGAGCAAGGCTTACAAAAACTAGTGGCACAAGTAAACAAGTATAGTATAGAATGCGATTTAGATATTAACATCCAAAAAACGAAAACTTTGATAATCATTAGTGGAAAGGAGAGGTCAACAATGAACATCACATTAAACAGGTAGATACTAGAACAAGTAACACGTTTCACTTATCTTGGACATATAATAATAGATGACGGCAGAAGTGAAACAGAAATAAAACAAAAGAATAGGAATGCCTTTAAAAATGTTTTCAAAAGAAGAATATGTCGCATTTTATGGAAACAAAAAACAATCAAATACAGAGATTCCAAATAATCTGGGAATGAAAAGAGAGTTGATGGAAGAAATAACAAAGAGGCAAGTGAAATATTTCGGCAACGGTAAAAGACATAACACTATTATAAAAACAATATTGAAAGGTAAGGTTGAAGGCAAGCGAGCAAGAGATAGACCACGATACAGGTGGACAGATAACATCAAGAGATGGCCGAACAGCAGTCTGACAGAATGTTTACGGCGAGAGACAATGTTGGAGGTCTTCGTCGATGGAAGCGGCACTCACTAGAAAAGCAGCAGCCACACATTACTGCATAAGGCCAACCAGTCAGTTCTGCGACAGCCGGTCGTCATTATTCAGAACATGCAGTTCACGCTACAAACAACCACGGACATATGTAAAAGCATTTCACTGTACATAAAGCCGCCGCCAGAATGCTAACACAATAGTCCTCCACGAAAAATACAGTTCATCGTCGATGGAAGCATCAGTCACTAGAAAACCAGCAGCCACACAATTTTGCATAAGGGAAAACCAGTCTGTTCTGCGACAAAGCCGGCCGCCATTATTTCGAACATGCAGTTCACTCTTTCACGGACAGTTGTAAAGGCATTTCACACGAAATTGACAGCTCCCAGTGTCGTGCCACGCACTCAAATCAGTAGCAGGGCGACGCAACCATACACTTCCAGTCCAACTTGAGGAAAATGCGAATGCAAATGGTAGCCACGAGCATAAACATTCCAGAGGCCTTAATCGTTTAAATGCCTATCCTCCATGTTTGGGACCGGAAGTCCGGAATGAGAGTGTAAGAGACGGGAGACTGACAAGTGATGGACACATGACATTGCAGACACGTTGAA